>CM028378.1:99719619-99770030 GCA_013146195.2 Codonopsis lanceolata
TGTTCCTTCCATTCGGGAATCGGTAGTGATTGTAACATTCCACCGGGTTGTTGATGTTCGCTCTTAACTTTTGTTGGCACACTAAGCACTTAGCGACAAATTACGCAATTTCTGCGTTTCATATTTTCACAAAAGCGTCTCCTTCGTAATACCGATACATCTTTGTACTCCCCGGGATGTACACATGAGCCTTGAATTGTGAGCCTCTTCCCAACAATTCTCTCTTTAACTCCGGATCGATGGTACACAAATCCTTCTTCCAAAACGTGAATACCATCCCCTCCAGTCGAAAATTTATCGAGCTCCCATCTCTACACCTTCCCAAATTTTCATTAACTCTGGATCAGCTCTTTAGTAGTTTTTATTCTTTTAGTAGCGATGGTTGAAGACTCAAGCGAGCCAAATAACCTTTTCCTCCTCTTACCGCACTTCTAGGCCCAAATTCTCGATCTCTTGAGTCTCCTCTCTTTGTCGGCATCGTCGCTAATGTTCCCTACTCTTGCGACTCGAGGCATCGGCCACTACATTGGCCTTGCACAGGTGATATAAAATGAATGCAATCGTAATCCTTTAACAACTCCAACCACCTTCTCGTCTCAGGTTCAATTCTTTACGGTAAAATGTACTTGAGGCTCTTATGATCTGTGTAAATCTCGTATCACCCCATATAAGTAGTGTCTCCAAATCTTCAATGCAAACACCACTTTGGAACAATTCTATGTAGGTAGTCGGGGTAATTCTTCTCAAAGTTCTTGGTTGTCGTGATGCATAGGCACTCACCTTACCATCTTGCATCGAACACACCCCGGACCATGGCGTCGCTATAGATCCTGAAACCCGTCTGTGCCCGATGGTAAAGTAAAAATTGGTTGAAACCAATCTCTTCTTCAATTCTTGAAAATTTGGACTCCGCAGTCCTTCGTCCACAAATTTCATGTTCTTTTGAGTTAGCTTAGTCAAGGTGTCGCGATTTTAGAATCCTTCCACAAAGTGACGGTAATATCTCTAAAGCAAGAAACTTCGCTTATCTATGTCGTCGGCCTTTCCCGACTCACAATAGCTTCAATCTTGGCCGGGTCGTGAAATTCCATCCTTGGACACAACATGTCCCAAGAAGGCTACTTTCTCCATCCAAAACTCACATTTCTTAAACTTGGCATACAACTTCTCCTCTGCTTAATATTTACGACGGACCTCGAGTGTTCTCGTGTTCTTCGGGGTCTTCGAATAGATCAAGATGTCGTCAATAAATACGATCACACACCGGTCAAGAATTTGAAAACCCTATTCATGAGATCCATGAAGGAAGCATTTGGAGCATTAGTAAGTCAAACGACATCACCAAAAATTCATAATGCCCATAGTGAGTTCGAAAGGTGGTCTTCAAAATATCCTCCTTCTTAACCCTCAGCGGTGGTACCGGCGAAGATCAATTTTGAAAAGTAACATGCCCCTTGTAATTGATCAAACAAGTCGTCAATCTAGGCGGTGGGTACTTATTCCTTATTGTGACCGATTGAGCTCGCGTAATCGATGCACGTCTCATCCTCCCGTCCTTCTTTTCACTAATATCTGGGGCGCTGAGGTGAAACACTTGGTCTAATCAAATCTTTCTCCAACAATTCTGTAATTGTTCTTTTAACTCCTTGAGTTACTGCTGGTGTCATTCTATATGGTGCTTTAGAAATAGGCGGCGTTCGGTGCTTAGATCGATTCAAACTCACCTCCGGATTCGGTGGAAGACCGGGTAAATCCTCAGGAAACACATCCTCAAACTCTTTAACCACGGATAGGGACTCCAGACTTAACCCCTTCCTTTCGACTATCGATAATGGAGGCTAAATAGCCTCATGACCCTTCCTTAACAACCTTCCGCCTTGAGGAAGAAATAATACAAGATGGAACTCTTGGTTTAGACCCGCTTAAAGTGAATACACTCACCCAGGCATGCAAAATCACGACTTCCTTCTAAAGCAGTCTACCTTAGCGTGAGCGCTGTATCCATGTCTAATATTAGATCAAAGTCTGGATATCTAGGCGGCAAATCAATAGGCATTTCTATCCTCCGGTTTAAAAGGGCATGACTTATACTGCTGTGGTTTGAGGGAATGGATTCTTTAGTAGGCGTGTCTATAACTAGGTCAACTTCAAACTTTGAGAACACAATTTCATACGATGTGCAAGTGTGAATGCGTTATAATTTAGTGTGTGGCACCGGGGATCAATCAATGCGTATACGTCACGAGTGTAAAGGCTGGGCCGGTACACTGCCCACGTCATTTGTAGCCCTTGCATCTCTAGTGTCATGGCAAATATCCTTCCTTGCCCTCTTGGTTTGTTCTTATCTTCCCTCTGTTCCTTGATTAGCACCACCCTTTGGTGGTTCTGAAGCGATCCTGACCTTATGTCCCACTGTAATTGAAACAAAGCTCCCTTTGTCCCAAAGCATGCTTGGTCTTGTGGTTCTTCCACCTACATAAGTTTGATTGGTATTACGATTCAGTCCACGGTTACGTGCGCCATTGGTTCTGCTGATGACCTTGGTTTTGATTCGCCCGATTCTGTGGATGGCCATGATTATAATTCGACTTGGCGGGTTGGTTCCCATGTTATCATTGTTCTCGTATTCCTTCTTTTATAATGGTTTCCCTTCGATGCTTACCATGATTTGGTGAAACTCTCTTGAGACCTCTCTTTCTCTCATCCTTCTTTCTTTGGTACTCGGGTACAGACTCTAACTCCATCACACGAGCTCTATCTATCCAAAGACGTCGGCAAGATAGGTCGGCAATTGTAGAGGAGTCCGCCCATAGCTAATTGGCTATCCGGCTTAGGCCTCTCTCAAACTTCTCGGCTTTCTCGACCTTCGTCGGCAAAAAGAGCGAGCAAATTTCGACAACTTCGATGAATTTTGCATTGTACTCAGACTCAACCCGTCATCTTCCCTTGCTCGAGGTTAAGAAATTCCACTAGCTTCTGTCCCATGCTTCATGGTGGAAAATACTTCTTGTTGAACACCTCCACGAATATGTCCCAAGTAATCACTTCAACACCAGAGACTCTAGTGTACTCTTCTCGAGAATCCCACCACTGACTAGCTTCCCCACGCGGCATAAAGGTTGCTAGTTTCATTTGTTGTTCGGCTTTGAGCATGTCATTGTCTCAAGAGGATCTTCTTCATGTGATCAACCACTCATCGAACTTCTCGGTGCACGTGCTCGGTGTCCTCAAATGTCCTTGGGTTTCGCTTTCGAAACTTTCTAGCGATCCTTAATCAGAGTTGAGCGCTGCCGCTGCTGAGCCGGTTGCAGTCTTTGTTTTCCCCGGTCCCTATTTCCACAAGCGGCCTCGCTATAGTCCGAAGCAAGGTATATAAGGTAGGGTCTACTAGCACTCAGTATGGGTCCAATAACATTTGGCGTTTGGTTGGACTACTTCGGGTGTATTGCCAGAAGTGGAGTCTTCCATGACTTTACCACTCTAGTACCCCTACAACGCCCACGAAGCCCAAAGTGCATCCTCCACGTGCCATTTGGTACTGAGATATAAACGGCATAGTGTCAAATAGTGTGTAAAATCTTTATCACACTGAAATTGGTTTTTTTTTTCCCGGTATTCAGTATGATGTGAATGGGAACAACTTACATAATTGTTAGATATCATCTTTTCATTCAAAACTTATCTTATGATCGTAAGCACTCAAACATGCATTAATACAGATATAGTTGTAAGGAATATTGATGAACATTCAAATAAATCCTCAAATTTATTAATTCTAATTTTTTTTTCCAACATCTCAAAATTTGGGTACACAGAGTATCCCATGTCTCTTAACTAAAACAATCCTCTAAACATACTCAACGAGAGCCGACACACTGGCCCACTGAGCACGCAGCACCTTGGGTCATTAGGCTCACCACAAGCCGACCCAAAAGTCCATGGATGATGTTGGTGCCCAGTAGTAGCGCATGACTACCTTATAAATCAAACACAAGTCTCAAATCTACCCAATATGGGATTGGGATATTACAATCTCCCCCACTCTAATCCTCGACGTCCTCGTCAAGGCCAAATCATACATCAAGGCCAAATAGTACCCCGGGCGATGCAGGAATCAAGAGGTGGCTCGTACGGGGATCAAGAGGTGGCTCCCACCTTCTGTTGTGTAGCACTTTGGCCCGCACAGCACTTTGTTCCCACATTTCCTACGAACCCGCCTCGAGATTACCAACTCAGAACGCCTAAATTTGGCACCGATACCACGGTCCCACAATTTGGTCACGTCACCAATAATCATAACTTAAATCATAAATGTTCTAATCTTGTAATAGTTAAATCTTAATATCCTTGACTTAATTCAAAAATAACCCAAATTAATTAAATACAAAATCTATCTAAAAACTTGACATGAATCAATAATTAATTTAAAATATTGTCAAATGATTCAATAAGTAAGACCAAATCTAAAATTCTCGGAAGCCGCCATCTTGGTCTACCCGAGCCAAAATCCTCTAATAATTTTACTCATTACCTGAGAAAGAAGAGTATGAAGGGGTGAGCGAACAATGCTCAGTAAGTTCATATACAACCCCTCCGGTTACTAAGGAGGAGTTGACCAGAAATAAATCCGAGATGAATATATATATAAATATATATTTTCGAATAGTCAAAATTCATAAATTAAACATCGATAAGCGGAAGCGAATATCAAATTTCGAATTAAGTGAGCAAGAATCCAAATGAAAATAATGCTCAAAGCTGACTCGAGTAATCAACTATCACTGACCGTCCCATACCAATTAGCGACAATTGACTACTCACAGAATCCCATGATCACACACGCAATTCATAAATCATAGTTCATAGTTCATAGATCATAAATCATAGATCATTGGTATATCCGGATAACCACGCCACGGGCCAAGTGACATTCATAAGTATCATAAATCATAGTTTCATAATTCATAGTGTCATAAATTCAACTTAGTGATCATCGTAGAATTTCAAAAAATCAAATAATTTTACAAAATTAGGCATCGCCAAAAATCATACTTTTCATATAAATGGTATCTCACATGAAATTCAATAATTATGTGAGAATAACAGATAATCAAGTCATGAGTTCGAAAGAAGCGTAAACGACGGAGTTCAAATTCAAATGCCGATTTAAAGTCGGCGTACGTTTCAAGAAATATTGAAGTCAAGGAATTTAATGGAACCTAACGAACGATACATAAAAGATCGGAGACCTAAAAGAGGTATAATCCCTTACCTCGAAATGCTTAGCGAAGGTAATATCCTTAACACGTACGTTCGTCCTAACCTTGCTTGTCCAATTTTATAATCAAATATACAAAAATTACTAACTATAATTGTATCGATTAACACCTATTAATTTCTAATAATAATAATGATAGTTGTAATGCTTATTAATTAATTAATTTAAACTACTATTCATGCACACACACTATTCACGCACACACTATTCACGCACACAAAACACATAATAATACACTGTTTGGAAAAAAAAATATAATAAACCCACAGAATAGTACACTGTTTACAAAAAAAAATTATTTAATTAAACACGGAATAGTACCCTGTTTATTAAACACAGAATAGTGCACTGTTTATTAAACACAGAATAGTACACTGTTTGCAAAAAAAAAATTATTTTATTTTATTATTATTATTATTTTAACTAATCTAATCAACAACACATGTAATCATGCTCTGCACACACACTGCGCACACTGCTGCACACACACTATGAATAGTGCACACACATTCACGCACACACGGTTTTCTTTGATACATACACTGTTTTCCTTTCTTTTTTTTTTTCAAATCCACCGGTTGACTTTGTGCACTATATATATATATATATATATATATATATAAATTAATCTAATCAACAACACATGTAATCATGCTCTACACACACACTGCGCACACTACTGCACACACACAAGAAATAATGACTAAATCGTGCAAATCAAAACAAAAAAAAACAAAACAAAACAGATAAACGTACCTAAACAGTTTAGAAGGGAAGACGGAAAAACAAAAAAATTACCTCAGCTGCCGCCGCCGACTCCCTCTCGCTCTCTGCCTTTTTCTCTTTTTTTTTTTTTTTTTTTTGTACTCCGTTAACGATAAAGAGTTTTCTCCTCCTTTAACCCTTTATTTATACAGGAACCCTATTAGGTTTTCTAACACTAACATTAAATGGGTCAAGACCAATCTTTTAATTGGGTAATATTATTAGGGAATAGTAATTAATCCTAGTCACAAGTGGGCCAAGCCCAATCCAATTTAATTAGTTATTTAATAGGTTCAAAGCATTAATTTAATTCAATAATTATAACATTAATTATGTAGGTCCAAAACGATCGTAATATTCAATAAATAAAAATTAATATTTTTACTAAAATTATCGGGGTATTACACTAATACTCTTAAATAGGTATCAAAATTTGGTTTTAACCCCTACCTAATACTTGCCCAAAGCGAATCCAATTTGGTATAGTTAAACCACTAGGAGCAACCAAGGAAGTGAATTTCTTTGGCCTTTTTTAAGATGATGAGAACTTGAGGTTTGTTTGTTTTTGACCAAACCGTTGGTAGATACACATAATAGTTTTTTGGAAAAATACCAAAAAGTTCCACTAATAAACTCACATATCCAAAAAGTCTCAAAATTAATTTTTCTATAAAAAAAACCCCAAAATTAAACTTTTAGTAACATAAAGTCCAAAACTTAAATAATGAAATTTATAAAAAATTCAAAAGAGTGCTATGATTGACCCAATGCACTGATTAAAAAATTAAATTTTATAATAAATATTAGGATAGTGTGTATTTTACAAGGATACTCATGTCATGAGAGTAAACATATCAATTAAAGTGAAAATCAAACTAAGGACTAAAATATTTTTGTTTAATAGTATTTGCGACCTTGTTTTTTTTTTGGTTGGGTTTGCTTTGTGAGTGTCAACCTCAAAGACCGCACATAGCTACATCAACTATTGTTATTGGAATTTGATCGCACACAGTGTTTGTTGTGGAGTTGTAAAAGTGATTGGTTTAATAAATTCTTGTCGACAAAACTGTTAGCCGAACTCATTTGTTCATGGGTAAGTGAGAGGTGATTGTTTTTCTGCAAATTCTTGTGAGCAACATGTAGCATACCGATTTAAATTTAGTTCACTTTTGATTTTATTCCCTTTGAAGAATTGTGTATATCTTAGAATGCATGACTTTCTTTCAACATGTAGCATACTGTTGAAATTAATGATGCTCTACTACCTAATCAAACTGTTGCTGATCGACCAGATTTGGTTGCTCGAGTTTTTGAATTAAAGGGAAAACAATTGATGAAAACGGTAAAAGAAAAGAGGGTGTTCGGACGAATAGAAGCATATGTTTTCACGATTGAGTTTAAAAAACGGGGATTACCTCATATGCATGCTCTATTTTTTCTCGCATAACCGGATAAGATGAAAACACTTGAACAAGTTGATAGGGTGGTCTCGGCAAAGTTACCTGATCCAATCAGTAAGCCTGCATTCTTCGACACAGTTAAGAGATGCATGATACATGGACCATGCGGGCCGAGAAACCCACATGCGCAATGTATGGACAATAATTTTTGTAAGAAACGATACCCAAAACTATGGGTTTGAAACTACTTCTATTGATGTTGGCGGTTACCCGATCTATAAATCGGCCGCAACAATGACTTGGTATTGATGGTGAAGGGAAACAAGCGGATAATAGAGATGTCATACCGTATAATCCTTATCTAACAGAGATGTTTAATTGTCATATCAATGTGGAGGTTTGTGCTGGAATGAGATGTGTCAAGTACATTAATAAGTACATCTACAAAGGACATGATAGAACTACAATGGTTTTGGGGAAGGGTGATGACATCAAACAATATCTTGATGCAAGGTATATTGAATTTCTGCATGGCGGTTATTGGCAACACTTTACATGAAGAATGTCCTAATGTTGTTCGATTGGATCTCCATTTTCCTAGAGAACATAATGTTTTGTGTGATTCAAGAGCATCACGAGATCGATTGGTCAACAAGGCGAGGATAAAGTAACGAAATTAATGGCTTTTTTAATTGTTGTGCCTCTGATAGAATGGCCCGAGATTTAACATATCAACAAATGCCACAGAATTACACTTGGAATAAAAAAATTTGGAAACGAAGGCATCCCAACTATCCAAGCAATGCTATTGGTAGAATATACTTTGCTAGCCCCTCGAGTGGAGAGAGATTTTACCCGACTATTACTAATTGTGAAAGGCCCGACATCATGGGAAAATTTACGTACATATAATGGTATTCAATATGATACGTTTAAAGATGCATGTGTTGCACGGGGTCTTTTAGAAGATAACAAAGAATGGGCGCAATGTTTAGAAGAAGCTTCGGTTATGAAGACTGGATACCAATTGAGAAGATTATTTGCCCTTATTCTAACACAATGTTCTCCGATACAGCTTGACAAGTTGTGGAATAAGTTTGCAATAAATATATGTGATGATCTTCCACACCAATTGCGTGCAATTTTAGAATTACAAATCGGTGATGGTCAAGTAATGTGATTATGGTTTGCATCTCTTGAGCGAAATATTGCAAGAATCGGAAAAAGTTTACAAGATTTTTCACCGATGCCCCTCCCAAATGAAAATTGGACACAAATAACAGGAAACAATAGACTATTGTGGGAACATAGACAACTCCAATACGATGCTCGCACAATTGGTGCAGAAGAAAATAATAATTGTTTGAATGACAGCTAACGACTCTGTTTCGAAGCTGTAATTTCTTTAGTGGTTTTGAGTCATGGAAGGACCTTTTTTTTGAATGTGGGTGCTGGTACGGGCAAGACATTTGTATACAACACCATTGCAGGATGCTGTCGAAGCCTTGGTCATATCGTCATTTGTGTTGCATCATCTAGAATTGCATCATTGTTGTTGGTAGGCGGTAGAACTGCGCATTCTACGTTTTGTCTACCATTGAATGTGTTGGAAGACATTATATGTTCCTTCACTAAACAATCAATTCATGCGGAATTGTTTAGGGAGGCAAAATTGATTATATGGGATGAGGTGCCTATGCAACATCGCCATTGCGTTGAGGCCGTGGATCGCACCCTTCAAGATTTTCGTGATAACATCAACCCTTTCGGTGGAATTACTGTTGTACTTGGTGGGGATTTTCATCAAACTTTGCCCGTTGTACCAAAAGGATATCGTGAACAAATTGTAGGATCAACTCTTCAAAAATCAATACTTTGGAATCAGATACACATTTTGACTCTATCACAAAACATGCGATTGAATCCAAATGATTCAGAAAATGTTGAATTCGCTACATACTTGAACGAGGTAATATCAATTTTACACATCTACGTTTAAACTTTAAATTAATAAATATTTTATGATTAACATTAATTTAATTTCAATCAACAGGTAGGAACCAATCCATATGAAACCATTGAACTACCTTCTACAATTCGAAAGTGTAAAGACCTCGGTGAATTAATAAGAGAAGTGTATCCACAACTGAATAGGACTGAGACTTCTTACGAAATTCTTAGCGAGCGTATTATTTTATGCACGCAATGATGATGTTAATAATATAAATGTTGAAGCATTGAAGATATTCCCCGGAAATGTCATTAATTATCTATCGGCAGACAAAAACGTGGAAGATGATACGAGTGATCCGATCATGGCAAATCGATTTCCAATCAAATATTTGAACTCTTTGAATCCTCCTGGTCTCCCCTCTTCAGACCTGCAATTGAAAATCGGTTGTCCAGTTATCTTGCTCAGGAATCTTGCCCCAAAGGATGGTCTCTGCAATGGAACAAGACTGAGGGTAGTAAGATGTGCAGATTATTGAAAATTGAAATATTAGCTTGGAGATAAAGTTCGAAATTTGGTATTTATACCAAGAATTTCTCTTACCCCTTCTGCTTCTGAGCTTACCATTTCTATTACAAGATGACAATTTCCTATTAGGTTGGCGTTTGCAATGACTATAAATAAATCACAAGGTCAATCGGTTAAATTTGTCGGCATTGATCTTCGTACCCCAGTGTTTACTCATTGTCAATTATACGTTGCACTTTCCCAATGTACTACATTCGGCAGGATAGCAATTCTCTTACCATCACAAGAAGAAATTTCGACAACAAATATAGTTTATCCTGAAGTTCTTCTATATTGCTTTTATCACAGGTATAAATCTCTATAATTTCCAATTCTAAAATTAAAATGTTGTCATTTCATACACTATTACATCAAAATAATTTTTTACGATTATATAGTTTTTATCTAACACATACATGGTTTTAAATAAGTCACTGCAGCTTCATTTGACACTCCACCTGCATCTCCAACTCCCTCTCCACCTAATTGTTATGATTCTGATTCTATAGAGGAATTTATAAATATCCAACTCATGTTTAGATAAGTGTTAATAAATACATATAATATAAATTTTACAATTACATAATTTTTAGAGATAATTGTAAAAAAAACCCTGACCTATTTTATGTTTTGCAAAATTAACCTCGTGTATTGATTTTTACCAAATTGAACCTCCACCAATTTTCATTTTTGCAATTCAAACCTTCCGTCAAAGAGGTGTTAATTTTTTACGGGATCTTTGAGTTGGTTGCCATGTTGGCGGCGTGAATTCTTGTAACAACAAAAACCCTACCCTTCTTTCCTCTCGCTTTCTCCGATCATGGACTTTCTCCTAACTTAAATGTTCCTTCTTTCCTCTCGCTTTCTCTCTCAACAAAAACCCTACCCTTCCTTCCTCCTCCTCCCCATGGCCTCCCATAACCACCACCACAACGGCGACTCCAACTACCACTCCCCCTGTAAAAAACCCAAATTACTCCTCCCCAACATCCCCTCTGAATTCTCCCACTAGGACCCTACCGTTGCCCGTATCAACAACAACATCTTCGGATCCTGCCCATCTTCCATCATCTCCGCCCAACAGAAATAAGAGCTCCAATACCTCCACCAACTCGACTCCTTCTACTTTAATCACCTTAAACCCAACATCCTCCGTACCCGCACCCTGCTCAAATCCCTTATTAACGCCGACCACGTTGACGAGATCTCCATCGTCGATAACGCCACCACCGCCGCCGCGATTGTCTTCCAACACATCACTTGGTCTTTCTTCGAATCCAAATTTAATCCAGGAGATTCCGCCGTCATGCTCCACTACGCTTACGACGCAGTCAAGAAGTTCGTACACGTCTACATCACCCGCGGCGACGGCCACGTCATTGAAGTTAATCTCCCATTTTCCTTATCCTCTAATCAAGAAATTATTTCTGAGTTTCGAAAAGCTCTTGAATTGGGTAAATTGAATAACCGTAAAGTTAGGTTAGCTGTAATTGATCACATTACTTCCATGCCTTGTGTTATTATTCCCGTTAAAGAATTGGTCAAAATGTGTCGAGATGAGGGCGTTGACCGGATTTTTGTGGATGCAGCTCATGCAATTGGGTGTGCTGAAGTTGATATGAAAGAAATCGGGGCTGATTTTTACACTAGTAATTTGCATAAATGGTTTTTTTGTCCACCGGCTGTTGCATTTTTGTACTGTAGGAAATCCGATAAGGTTTCAGAATTGCACCATCTAGTTGTTTCGCATGAATACGGGAATGGTTTGGCGATTGAGAGCTCGTGGATTGGAACGAGGGATTACAGCGCACAGTTAGTTCTTCCGGAGGTTATGGAATTTGTGAATCATTCAACAACCTTAGAGACCGCATGACACTCACTATTATTCTTGATTCACTATAATCTCCAAGTGTGAAGGAAGAATTTGGTCTTGATGAAAAAACCCTAGAAATCGCCTCCTTCTCTCTCCCAAGAAATCGTCAAACTGATTTAATTAGAGGTTGGCATTAATTTTAATTGATCACGTGAAACCCACGTGTGTAAAATCTGGTTTTGACCAAGGTTCATCTTGCAAAAAGAAAAAAATGTATAAGGTTTAATTTGCAATAGAAATGGTGGGAAATAAACTACGGTTTGACCAAGGTTCTTTTTGCAAGACAAACAAATGTCTGAGGTTTAATTTGCAATGAAAAAAGCGGGAAATATAAGTTGGATGCTACGATGTCCACGTCATTTGCCAACATGACCAACTTCGGCATCCGTTAAAAAATTAACACCTCTTTGACGGAAGGTTTGAATTGTAAAAATGAAAATAGGTGGAGGTTTAATTTGGTGAAAATCAATACACGAGGTTAATTTTCCAAAATATAAAATAGTTCAGGGTTTTTTTTTTGCAATTATCTCTAATTTTTATCTTACACATTGCTCCAAAATAGGTCCCAGCAATACCACCTGCAACTCCACCTACAACTCTTACACCCCCTCCTCCTCCATCTCAAATACTATTATATGAAGATACGTGGGGGATTCAAGTTTTGTAAATGAGACGATATGATTTTTTAATATTTTAATTAATTAATCACTTTTATGCATAAAATATAGTTAAATTAATCTGTTTGAATCTTCTTTGTCTCACGTGTAGATGGAAATACTGGACAGAGCTATTGCGTCTCGCGTTTCAAAACCAGAAATTGTTGTGAAACAAGAGCCTCCAGAAGAAGATTAAGTTGTGATATAATTATGGATGCCCTATGTTTACCTCCAATTCAAATTTTGTAGTTTTTATTTGTTGTTAATATTTCATTTTCGAGGTCAGGTTCCTCCGTCCTCCCTCCTATAAGGGCAAGGCTGGTTGTCCCTCTCAAGTTTGTAATAGTATTTCTATTAATAAAATATAGCAAGGTACCGTCACTGTTTCCCTAAAAAAAATACAAAAGTAACTTTAGATTTTTATTCTACTGTGGATGATCATATTGTTTTAATTGTTTACTAAGACATGCTAATTTTAAATTGTTTATTATATTGATTTATTTGAATACCAGCACTCTTCCATACTGATATCGTCCCATACTGGCGTCGTGCCATAGGCACGAGCACAGAATCTAGTATATATAAGTAATTAATTAAATTTTGTTAATTGAGAAGGGAACTTTAGTAATTGTGTTTGTAATGAAGTGCGGTATTTAGCTCTTTAGATGTGGCATTTAACATGTACTTGTACCAATTGTAGGATAAAAAATGAAATCAATTCATTTTCTTAAAATTAGTTCAGAAAAGAGGGGGTTGGTGGTGGTGGTGGTCAGTAGGGGTAATTTAGTCAAAAGGATCGGGGGAGCATAGGGATCGTATCCTAATCATTTGAAAGAGATTTGGATGTTCCACATCGTTAATGAAAACATAGTATGTTAATTACGTTCACTAGCTCGTAGATGTCGTCGTTTTGGTTGCAATAACCCGTTCCCACAAACTTCTTTCTCTCACCCAAAATTCCCCAAAACCATAAACTACTTGTAATGATCTTAATATGCTATAAGAATCACCTTGATTCAATAACATATTCGAAGGAAATACATTGCCTATTGATTTTGAAGTTAATGATACACATTATACAAAATGATATTACCCAGTAGATGGAATTTATCTGAATTCAACGAAAGAAAGAGGTTGCAAGAAAAGATGTCGAATGAGCATTTGAAGTGCTCAAATCAAGGTGGGTCATCATAAGAGCACATGCTCGATTTTGGTACAGAGATAACTTTACATAAATTATGCGAACATGCATTATTCTACACAACATGATTATCGAGGATGTGGGTAATCACATTACAAATTGGGCTGATGATACAAGAAATGCCCCTACAAAAGCCAACTATGGGTCAACCCAAGGATTTTGATAATATTTGCAGCGAAATAACGAGTTACGTGATAGCAATCGACATCATGACGTTCGAGCCGACTTGGTTGAGCATACATGGGCTTGTTGCGGTGACAACTAATGATGACTAAATTTTCTTATTTGTTATTTTAAGAAGTGTTTGTTTGTTAGAAGTATTTGTTATTTGTATGAAGTTTTTGTTTAATATGTAACATTTTAATAAAATTACAAATCCATATCTTTGGTTTAAATTGATCTCACGAAGCCTTGTCCAAGTCGGGTCTGGATAGATTGCGGCCAAGCATATCCCAGCTTTTGGCAACCTGTTGAGGCTGAGAATAAGCCTAGCTACCGTATGCATTGCTTTCGTCAAAGGCACCATGAATTGACTTGTCGTATTAAGCACCCCGACTTGCCTGCCAAGATCAACCCTCCTAAAACCACGTCTGAGAAGCCGGATCAACGCTGGACCCCCAAGAAATTGCCTTCTGATCATAAGGATGCCGCCCCGACAGTCTCTTCGGTCCCTCAAGAATCTGATAAAGCCAAAGCCCCTCTTCATGATGACCCTTCTGTGGTGCATACTGAGCCAATTGCTACAGCTGCCTCTAAATTCCATGAGGCTACGATTCAGGCTGACGACATTGCTAATAGATCTCCCGATTCTCCATTGCATGCAGCTGATCCCCCTATTATAAATAATCCTGAATCTTCCACTTTGAAGGAGCAACAGGCAAAAGACAACTCCAATGTTCACATGCAAACAAATATTCCAGAACCTCTTGATAGGCCGTCTGATCAAGATCTGAATCCAGTTTCTGGAATCTCCTGTTCCCCCAACAGATTTGCTTCTCTTCAAATTCTGAAGGATGAAGATGAAGATGAGCAGCCTTCTATTAATGCCCTTAATCTGGAAATTCCCAAGAAACTCAAACATGTTGTGCCTCCTACAGATCGAATGACTCGGTCCAAGGCTGCCAAGCCCTCAGATGATTGCAACACCAATATTTCTCATGGATATTAAAACCCTTTTCTGGAATGTCCGTGGTCTGGGCAACGATCCAACTGTTAGTCGATTGAAAAGTTTGGTTAAACTTTACAAAATTTCTCTTATTGCCGTTTTTGAACAGAAGCTTGCCATTGAAAAGGTTAACCTTATTACTCGGAAACTCAGGTTCAGACATTCGTTCTCTAATTCCTCTAGCTCCATATGGATTTTTGTAAAGTCTTGCTTCTCTTGTAGCTTATTTTGTGAATCCCCTCAACAATTCTCCCTTAAAATTCAGCATTATTCTTGGTCCTTTCATGTCTTTGTCACTTGTGTTTATGCAAGGTGTGATTTGAGGGAGCGCCAAGATTTATGGGAGGACATTATTCGGATCAGTTCTCAAGTCACTACTGCCCCGTGGCTGGTTGGAGGCGATTTTAATATCAACCTCAACCCGGATGAAAAAGCTGGTGGTAGGGGATGGGATCGTATTGGAGGGTTGGAGTTTCAAGCTTGTATTTCTGCTTCAGGTCTTACAGATTTGGGGTACAATGGAAGTGTTAATACCTGGTGGAATAAACGGGATGGCTCGGCAACCATTTTTGAACGTATTGACCGCATGCTTTGCAACACTAAATGGCTGGACTGTTTTCATGCAACTGTGGTTCAGCACTTGAACAAAACTTGTTCGGATCACTCCCCTCTTCTCACTAATATCACTCAGGCTGCTTCTGCTAAACCATCTAGTTTTCGGTTTCTCAATGTCTGGACTTCTCACTCTACTTTTATGGATACTGTCAGGGCATCTTGGCTCCTTCCTTCTTCAGATTCTTCGATGGTTCGTTTTGCTCAGAAGCTTCGTGCAACTAAGGTGGCTCTCAAAGCTTGGAATAAGGCTATTTCGGGCAACATATTTGAGCAGCTTCAAAAAGCTGAGGAGGATGTTATTGAACAAGAACTCCTTTATGAGCTTAATAACTCTAACTTCAATAGATCTAATCTTATGGAGGCTCAGGCTCGTCTTCGTCTTCATCTCTCTAGGGAGGAATCTTTTTGGCGTCAGAAATCTCGGATTAAATAGTTAAAGGAGGGTCAAGGAAACACTAAACTCTTTCATGCTTCTGTTAAGCAATCCCGTCGGCGCCTTTTTATTCACAGTATCCATGATGTTGATGGCACTTTTTTGACTAAGGAGCAGGATATTAAAGAAGCAGCTATCTGTTATTTCTGTGATAAACTTTCTTCCCCTATTGTGGGTCAAAGATTGGATATTAATTTAGATATGATTCCTCATCTGATCACTGATGATTGGAACTCCTCCCTTATTGCTCCTCCTGATGTTCAGGAAATCAGACGTGCAGTGAATGATTTGGGTGGTGATAGTGCAGCTGGTCCGGACGGATTTACTGGTAAATTTTATTCCTTCTGCTGGGACATAATTCAAGAGGATTTTTGTGCTGCTATCCTGGAATTTTTTGTTGGTTTTTCTCTTCCCAAGGCGTGGTCCAGGACTTTAATAGCCATGATTCCCAAGATTCCTTCTCCTTCTTCGTTTAAGGATCTCCGCCCCATCAGCCTCTGTAATTTATGTTCCAAAGTTATCTCTAAAATTCTTTCTTCTCGGCTATCTCATATTCTCCCTCATATCATATCAGATAATCAGAGCGCTTTTACGAAAGGTCGAGTTATCCAAGATAATATCTTGCTTGCTCAAGAATTGATGAGCCATTTAGGGAAAAAAGTTGTTGGTTCTAATGTTATCCTTAAGCTTGACATGGACAAGGCTTTTGATAGAGTCTCCTGGATCTTCTTAACCCAAGTCCTACGTAAATTTGGGTTTCATGAGACTTTTATTGATTTGGTTTGGCACCTTTTATCGGATAATTGGTTCTCGGTGCTTCTTAATGGGGAGTCTATTGGTTTCTTTCCCTCTTCTCGTGGGCTTCGCCAGGGTGATCCGCTCTCTCCCAGTATGTTCATTATTGCTGCAGAAGTGCTTAGTAGAAGTATTAATAATCTTCATTGCTCAGTTCCTTCTGTCGTATACTCCTCGATGAGTGGATGTCCCATTGTCTCTCATCTAGCTTTTGCGGACGACATTATTATTTTTTGTAATGGTAGTAAGTCTTCTCTTCTCCACCATAAAGACATTATTACCAGCTATGAAGCTATGTCTGGGCAGCTAATTAATCGATCTAAAAGCTCCTTCATTCTTGCTCCTTCTACTGATCCTAGTCGTTCCACTCTCATCTCTAATACTCTTGGATTTCAAGCTGGCAATTTGCCCTTCACGTATCTTGGGTGTCCTATTTATTTTGGAAGAAAGAAAAAGCAGTTGTTTGATTCTCTTATTTTGAAGCTTCATAATAAAATAGATTCATGGATAGGGCCTTTCCTCAACAAGGCGGACAGGATTGTCCTCATAAATCATGTGCTTCAATCAATTACTATGTACCAAATTGCTTCTATTGATCCTCCAGTCTCGGTTATTAAGCTCATAAACTGCATGCTCTCCAACTTCTTTTGGGGCCAAATTGATGGACATCAGAAAAGTCATTGGGTGTCTTGGCTTGATTGCTGCCGTCCTACTTCTGAGGGAGGATTGGGAATTTTTTCTCTATCTAACTCCATTAAAGCTTTTGGTATTAAACTTTGGTGGAGATTTCGATCAGTTAGCAATTTGTGGACTTCTTTTTTACGAGCTAAATATTGCTCACGCTTCCACCCTTCTATTGCTGCTTCTAAGGGTTCTCATATATGGAAGTGTATGTTACAAGCCCGTTCTTTTGTTGAACCTCAAATTAAATGGATTGTGGGCAGTGGTAATTGTTCTCTATGGAATGACATTTGGCTTCAAAGTTCTTGTCTAGTCAGGCCGCCTGAATGTACTATGGACTATGTTAAAGATTTATTCCACGACTCCTTCTCTCTCAACCAATCAAGCTCCATGTTTCTCCCGCCCTCAGTTCTGAATTCCATTCGCTCCCAGCATATTTCCTTAAGTGCTGAAGCAGATCGGCCTTTCTGGAAGCTTCATCCAAAGGGCAGCTTCTCTCTCTCTTCGACAATCTCTCTTATCTCTTCCCCGGGGTCATCTATGATGTCTTCTTCTTTTATTTGGCATAAACTTTTGCCATGGCACATCAGCATATTTCATTGGAGGCTCTTTCGTAAACGTCTTCCATTGGATGAAGGTCTTCGGCATAAGGGTTTCCTTCTTGCCTCTAAATGGCACTGCTGCCTCTTGGGTAATGAAGAAACTTTTGACCATGTTTTCCTCCATAGCAGCACTGCATCTCTTATCTGGCGCCATTTCCATAATTTGGTTGGTATTCCATATCAGTCCTACCCGCTGCAACAATCCTGTTTTTCTTGGTGGTTGCATGGAAAGTCCCTCATTTTCCATATTCTTCCTTCCTTAATTCTCTGGCACTTGTGGAAATACCGTAACAAATCGGTTTTTGACAACATCAGGACTCTCTCTTCTGTGATCATTAACAATATTATCTCTGATTTGAAATCCATATTCAGTTCAGCTGGATATCATTTTGCTGGCTTTGATAGTTTTCGGCATTATCTGAAGCGTAGCAAACAGGTTAATATTCAGTCTGTTAGTTGGATTCCTCCACATTCCGGCTGTTATAAATTAAATGTTGATGGGGCTAGTCGGGGCAATCCAGGTTTTGGGGGTGGGGGTGGCATCGTCCGAGACTCTTCTGGTAATCTCATTTTTGCCTTCTCTCGTTATTACGATCATTGTTCAAATTTGGTTGCCGAGCTTAATTCTCTCCATTATGGTATACTCTGGCTTTCTAATCATGGGTTTTCAGGAGTCACTGTTGAAACTGATTCGAAGGTTATCTTTGACTGTCTTTGCTCTGGTCATTCCCCTCCATGGGAACAGATCTACATTTTCCGTGATATTTTTCGCCTTCGGGAAATTGGGCAGTTCTCTTTCAGCCATTGTTATAGAGAAGCAAACAAGGTTGCAGACAGCCTGGCTAATTTGGCATGTGACAGCTCTTCGGATTCTTATTTCTCTTCAGCTTCAAACGTCAGTCCTTTGATCCATGGTCTTATTCATCTAGATGCTTCTCAAACCCCTTATCTCTGTATATCTTAATTCTTTGTATTGTTCTTTCTTTTTCGAGGTAAGACTCCTCCGTCCTCCCATTTATAAGGGCAAGACTGGTTGTCCCCCTCAAGTTTGTACCTTTATTTTATTCTAATAAAATTTCACAGTGTGCCGCTCCTGTTTCCTAAAAAAAAAAAAAATCTTTGGTTTAAAATTTATTTGTAATATTTAATATTACAATTAAAATTATAAACATATTAATTTATTTTAAATATAAATAATATTTGAATATGCCATATATTAATTAAAATTATAAATTTATTTATAAAACAACATACGAATTAATTAATTTGTTTGAAAAGTATAAAAATAAAAAGGTCGGGTAAATAAAGAAGATGATTTGGTAATGAAACTCATGTAAGAATTGAAGAAGAATGAAAACTATTGTGAATATAAATTCTTAGAGAGAAAAATTCTTTAAATTTGTAGGTGGCAGTGAGACCTGTGACGACCCGACCCGAATTCCAACACGGAATCCCGAGATCGTGCCGCTAAATCAATTAAACAATGGACAAACGCCTACTAAGCACAATGACGCCCATCGAACCACCGAGCTAAACAAGCTCCAATAAGAAAGCAAAGCCGTAATGGCGATACAAGACAATAATAACAACAAACTACGGAAGCGAAATATAAGAAAGGGAGCCCGAGCTATCAAGCTCTAAGTAAACACAACCAAAGAGATGGTAAATCTCTCGGCCTAAAAATTCGAACCGTGTGGCGCAACATTGCACACGCACAACAAATCACCTATTAAACCAACTAGAAAGTAATACTTAAGTCATCGGCGATACTACATGTCGAAACCCAACAACTAAACAATACTAGCTAATCACATGCTCGGGAAAGAAACTGAATAGACTTATAATATAAATACCATGGCACGACATAACTTGTCGACTCCAAATGAATACAGCTACAATTACCCAAGTGACAGCCAACGGTAAAGTTTACATAACTTTACAATTGTCGTTCCTCACATGAATAGAATGATAAATAAAAATAAGATAGAAATAAGACTCCGTGAGTTACTACTATCAGAAGAGTCAAGGGCTACCAGTGAACTACTCGATCTCTAATCGAGCTACCAATTGAATTGCTCACAGCTACAACTACGATCTACTCAACTGCTATGCGAGCCATACACAAATTGCACAAGAGAAACAAAATCCGAAATTAGTCATAATGATTCAACAAGTTACTACAAATAATAATATGACATGGTAATATACTCAGTCATAAATAATCATGGCATTGTAGTAATATGATTACTATCATAAACATGTACCGCATAATAATAGGTACTAAATCAACAAACCAGAAATACCACAATCTCCACGTAGCATGGTGATGATCACATAATGCTCGTAAACAAACCATATAGACCAGGGTATGCTCTTCTGATCCGCTCCTGCAATACACGTGTAAAACAATATTGTGTCCTCGAGTCCCACTCGAGTCACATGTGCCCTCGATACCTATCTCGTGGTATCCACGTCCCCGAGTCCCACTCGAGTTTCATAGCTTACCAAAGTCGTACGTATTGTTACAATAATGGGGCTACATCCCCACTGTGGCCAACAGAGGAGGGGTGTGTGCAAACTATCTCCGATACGGTGACCCATAGCAATCGCGAACTTTGACATTCCTGAAAGTGATGCATCGTCCCATCATCGACCCAATCAAATCAACCATATACGCCATACGTCAGCTGGATTTCCAATGCAATGCAAAGTAGATCTATGATTCTACCTTAACATATTACCAAACACATATTTGAAGGTAATGAACAACACATCTCAAAACTACATATTTAGTCTTGAATCACATAATCATGCACATATTTGCAAGTATTCTCAGATACAACTTGACCACATATTTAGTCCAAGTAAGTATTGCAGTATACAATGATCCCCGAATTACAAACTTACCTAGACTATTAATTAGTCTAATTCACATTCACAAAAAGAGACTACATATTTAGTCTATCAATAACAACAACACATCAATGTCCTCCAAGATCCTAAATTCACAAACAATTAAAGACTACTAAATCAGTCTATACACACTCACAACATTAGGCTATATACTTAGTTTCCAAACATAACCAAACCGGGACTCTTTACATAATCCAACAATCCTACATTGAGGTCTTCAAAGATCCTCAACTCACAAACAAGCGTAGGCTACTACGTTAGTCCACAAACACCCATATTATGAGGCTTCATACTTTACCATCAACACAACTTCACATTAGCTCATAACCATCGTGTACTAGTCGTTACACCCAAAGTCATGCTCAAAGCGTAAACAAGACTATACCATTGTCGCGCACACGCGAGTACCCATAAGTGCACTTAATCTCAACTCATTTGGAGTGGAGTTTCATCCATTGATTTTCTAGGGATGAAGATATCTAACGGTACATACCAGCCTCAACCCCACATTACTCAAGAACTGCACAAGTTCCCGGACATCCTATCTTCACAAAAGGAAATCCAACAGTTCCTTGGATGGTAGTCCATCCATCAACTCAATCTCATAACCTTATTTTGAGTCTATATAATGATCTCTAATATTCCCGTGCTCTAACGTGCACGCCCATAGTCAATTCTCTTGAGTTACTAAACCAAGTCAACATTTCCAAGCTCCAAGCTCCAAGTATCTCGGTCATACAGCTTACTAGATTAGTTGAGCAACAACCTATCGTCATAGTATTAACCCTTAGGGTTTAGGTGTCACATTGGACACTCACAAGGAATTCGTTCAGGTCTTCACAAACAAGACCATACAAATCTCAAACGTCGTAGGATTCCAACACTACTCTAGTTAGAAACACAGAATAATATAAAGTTATATTATCAGTTACTAACCAACAATGAAAACAAAGTAACCACAAGAGTATCCTTGGCTGAAGCCTAACTCGAAACGAATCTGTCTAGGGCTTATGAATGCATAGGCTCAAATCTCCACTAATAATGCTATACACAAAGCATAGCACAGTCCAACCACCAAGTTCACAAACCGAAGGGACAACTTCAAAATTCCAAGGATTTCAAGCAACGGGACTGCCCAGCCCTCAAACAAGGAAACCCAACTCGAAATTCCCTTCTCATAGAACTCACACATACACAAAGTGTTTCCCCAAGAACCAACTCACAGCTTTCAACAAAGCATGAGAAACAAACAGGGTGGGGAAGAGAGAGATTGCTAATCAATGATTGTTGTAACCTCATAAAGGGGGGCAGAGGGAGTATATATAGCTGCCAACGGCGAAAGAGTCGTGCAATCACAGCGACGTCGCTGCCGATGATGAAGGAATCAACAAGGTTGGAGAGGGGAAAGGAAATCGAATCCAGCAAATAGGGGAATAACCAAATAAGGGCTCAGCAAATGAGACCCCTATCTCCACAACGCAAGTCAGTCAGCAAGAGATAAGGGGAGGTGAGCTTGGGCCTTGGGTTGCTGGGCTTGGATCAAAAGCAGGCTGTCTATTTATCAAATGGGCCGCGCCACTACTTACAATCTCTACCTTGGAACAAGTATCGGGTCAATCATGTAGAACTCAAGGACTTAGTGGGGTACATCATAGCCTATCCACGAAACTTGTTCCAACACAAAGTAGAAAACAAGAACTACAAAAATCAAACACAAAGTAAGCATCAAATCTAACTCATTCTAACACAAAGTAAGAAGAAGAGAGACACCACAACAAACGCCAAGTAAGTCGAGGATTTTTCAAGGCAATAACAACAATGCACTAGCATCAAATCATATTTCACATCAAGAGAACTCACAACAAGGGGTGCTCCACCATATTTGGAGCTGGGGGAGGGGGAACAGGTTCATTTTAGCAAGGAAACTCATTTTGATTAAAGAAAATATCCTCACTAATGATTATTTCAAAACATGGTTCCTTTTTTAACCATAACCTATAACCTTTCTCACCCTCCGCGTACCCTAAGAAGACACACCTAATCGGCCTCGGTTCAAAAGTGTTGCTCTCTCGATGAATATACGCAGCACAACCGAAAACTCTAAAATTTTGAAAAACAACTTCTCCATCGGAAAACACAACCTCAGAACATCTACCATTAGGTAGGATAGGAGACCTATTAATGACATAAGCGACACACACAACTGCCTTTCCCCAATAAAGTTTGGAGAGACCCGACGTGGCAAGCATGGCCCTTGGACGCCTTAACAAAGTATGAATCATGCGCTCCACAACCTCATTCTGTTGAGGGCTAAAAGGGATAGATTTTTAACAATCAATCCCATTCTCGGCGCAAAATCTCTCAAACTCACAGTTGCAAAACTCCAACCCACTATCCGTCCTAAGATTTTTAATTTTCATACCGGTTTGATTTTCAATTAAAATATTTCAAATTTTAAATTTTCCAAAACATCAGTTTTCTCTTTCAATAAAACTACCCAGACTTTTCGTGAGAAGTCATTAACAATAGACATAAAGAACCTATTCTCACCATGAGTGTGTAACAAAGGACCCCACAGATCCATATGGATCAACTCAAGGGAATTTTTTATCGAGTATTTTCCTAGGGAGGGATGTGGAAAACTAACCCTATAATGTCCAAGGCTTTTATCCATCAAATTTGTTATATCACTCTTAACAACATTTGCATGATTCTCAATAAAAGACACATGAGTAGCATCACACACACATACAATCTTCACCGTTTTCCAGCTTTGAAAATTACCAAGTTATCTTTTAAAATTTTCATCTCACCCCTTCCCTATTTTCCAGTGATGAACACGAGATCAGATTATTACACAAATCAAACATGTGTTTAACATTTTCCAAAGTCAATGTATGCGCAGAATCAAATTTGAAGCACACATTGTCAATTCCAGTAATTTGACAATTCTTACATTATCCAAGGAAACAGTTCTAGTTTCCACTTCTTTGTATGAAGAAAAAAGAATATTTAAAGGTGTCATGTGAAACGCACACGCAGAATCTATAACCCACTTATTCATATATGCAGAAATAGAGTACACATAATTCACTTTGGTTTCACAAGATTCCGTTACCATAAAAACATCACCACCATCGTCACACAAGGCCAAATTACAATCTTTTTTATTATCATGATTTTGATTTTGACTTTTCTTTTTAGGGTTTGTGCAATCCTTCTTAAAATATCCAGATTCATCGTAGTTGTAGCAGTTTCTTTTCTTAGATCCATACTTAGACCTACTTTGGCTTCAACCGTTGTTGTTACCATAATTCTGATTTTGACCTTGATATTGTTCTTCACCATTTTGACCATTGTTCATATCCAGTTGTCTTCCTCTTACCATATGAACCTCGCCGGTTTGAGATTTACCCATATTTACTTTTAAATCTACTTCTTTACTTTTTAACCCAACAATCACCTTATCAAGTGTGATATTATCCCTACCATACTTAATAACATATTTCACGTCAGCATAAGAATCAGGAATACCATTTAAAAGTATAACCGCAGTGTAATCATCAATGTTTTTATCCCCGGTTTGTTTAATGTCTTGAACTAACTTGGTGAAAACATCGATATTATCCTCCATGTCTTTATCAAAGTCTAGTTTGAATCGAAAAAACTATTCGAAGAGATATAATTTGCTAGGTAACGACTTTTCATAATAAAGTTCGTCTAGCCTATCCCAAAGTTCTTTAGTAGATCCAAGTTTACCAACCTTCCTTATCACTGAGTCATTCAAGTTCAAAAGTATAGAACAATATGCTGACCCGTCCATTTCAGTCCTATCGTCCGATTTTTCAGTTTCAGAAAATTTTAAAGATATAGCTTTAAAAACTTTTTCTTTTATCAAAATGCCCTTCATTTTCTGTTGCCAAATAGAAAACTCCGTTTTCCCATCAAAGGGTACCAAATTATAGGACGTAGATGAGTTTGCCATTTTGAAAAAAAAACAACATAGAACAATATAGTCAAAAAATATCACCAAAATCACACAAAGTAATTTTAATTTTAATTTTTTACTTTTCGAAAAAACACAATTTTTCAAAATAAGAAAATATCACCTAAAAAGTTTATGGAAATTTTTTTCCAAATCAGAATATTACCAATACAAACAACGATGCATAACAGAAGCAATACAAACGTAATCGACCCAAACAACTAAAACTTAAACACAAATTTTACCAACTAGAAATCAAGTAAAAGTTTAAGTTTGGAAAACGATACCCAGAAATCACCGACTGTGATTTCTACCTTTGGATTGAAAGCAGCTCCACCGTTTGTCAGTACACAAACCAAGCTCTGATACCACTGTTGTGATTTGGTACCACTTTACCAAACAAAACAGGAGGAGCACACCTAATCAACCTATGTTCAGTTTCATCGAAACAATGCAGTAGAACTCCAATTTCAAATTGTTTAGGTTGTCAATGTATTCCTTCCAGTATGCACAACAGTTACCAATGGCAAAACCCTACATTTGGCCACCCAACTTTTCAAAAAATTGCAAGGCGGCCACCAAAAGTTTAAAACTTGCAATGAGGCCACTGAACTAAATTAATGATGCAAGTTTGCCCATATTTTGGATGGACGTTAGCTCCACCGTTAAATATGAGTGAAATCCCTATTTTGCCCCCCTTTAAATAACAATTATTCCTTTTATGTGATATTAGAAACCCAAAGGGGTCTAATGAAAAAATATATTGGGAATTGGGTTGGGGTGAACAAAGGAGGAAGGAGTCGGCGGCGGGTGGACGGAATCTTCGGGTCTGTTTGGGAATTGGGTTGTTGGGTGTCTGAATTGCTGGGGAGATGAAGGGATCGGCTGTGGATTTGGGCAAAGGGGGCGACGCCGGCGGCTATGTGGAGCTAAACGAAGGGAAGGTGGACGCCGGATGGCGGTCAGGATGTTGGACGTTAAAGACGGAGAGAATTCAGTGAAGTTGATTGGGGATGAACAGAGATGGAAGCGACTAGAAATTAACTGGAAGGGGTTATTGGCCATTCGACCTTGGTGAAGCTTTTGTGATACGAAGGAGATGGCGGCAAAGATGAAGGATTCAAGCTAGGTATGGAGCTCGGCCAGACATGGCGGGTGGCGAATCTGGGAGATGAAGCCGAAGCGAGGGAGATGGAGATTAAATGGACATGGGTCAGCGTCGGTGATGGATGAAGGGGAGGTAGAACGCCGGGTGATGGCTGGAGATCGGGGTTACAAAAAGGGCGGCGACTGTTGATTGATTGGGCAGAGGGAGGCTGCGGCAGGCTTGGTGTGAGAGAGTAGAGAGAGAGAGAGAGAGAGAGAGAGAGAGGAGGAGGAGATGGCGTCGCCGACTGGTTCACCGGAGAAGGAGGAGCTGCTAGGTTTATATAGGGGCCGGACCAAACCTGTCATTGGGAAGGATGGATGGTGGGATGGATAGAGATGTGGATTCGCCGGTGGGTGTTGATGGAGGGGAGAGAGCGAGTAGAGGGAGACGACGATTTGCTGGAGATCGGGCATAAGAGAGAGAGAGAAAGATGGGAGATGAAGAGGGTTTATATGTGATATATATTTTTTTCATTAGACCCCTTTGGGTTTCTAATATCACATCAAGGGAATCATTGCTATTTAAAGGGGGCAAAATAGGGATTTCACTTATATTTAACGGTGAAGCTAACGTCCATCCAAAATATGGGCACGCTTGCATCATTAATTTAGTTCAGTGGCCTTATTGCAAGTTTTAAACTTTCGGTGGCCGCCTTGTAATTTTTTGAAAAGTTGGGTGGCCAAATGGAGGGTTTTGCCGTAACAAATTAATTAGTCCAAAACCAGTCCACTAAGTATTGGTTATAGCCTGCAAAACGGAGGTTAGAAACACATAATAATGTAAAGTTATATTAACAGTTATGAACCAACAATGAAAACAAAGTAACCACAAGAGTATCCTTGGCCGAAGCCTAACTCAAACCGAATCTGTCTAGGTCTTATGGATGCCTAGGCTCAGATCCCCACTAATAATACTATACACAAACTATAGCACAGTCCGACCACCAAGTTCACAGACCGAAGGGACAACTTCAAAATTCCAAGGATTTCAAACAACGGGACTGCCCGGCCCTCCAACAAGGAAACCCAAGCCAAATTCCCTTCTCACAGAACTCACACACACAAAGTGTTTCCCCAAGAACCAACTCACATCTTTCAGCAAAGCAAGAGAAAAAAGCAGGGTGAGGAAGAGAGAGATTGCTAATCAATGGTTGATGTACCTCATAAAGGGGGGCGAAGGGAGTATATATAGCTACCAACAGCGAAAGAGTCGTGCAATCACAGCGATGCCGCCGCCGATGATGAAGGAATCAACAAGGCTGGAAAGGGGAATGGAAATCGAATCCAACAAAGAGGGGAGTAACCAAATAAGGGCTCAGCAAACGAGACCCCTATTTCCATAACGTAAGTCAGCCGACAAGAGAAAAGAGGATGTGGGCTTGGGCCTTGGGTTGCTGGGCTTAGATCAAAAGCAAGCTGTCCATTTATCAAATGGGCCTCGCCATTACACACATGAATCGGCCATTTAAACATATTGCCCAATACACGATTAATTTGCATAAAAATCACATCTTAGATTCTCTAACAAATCGGTGCACTATTGTGAACTAAAAAAGACTTTCCAAAATCCATCCCTCTCATTAGTTTGCACTCTAGCTATTGTAAATCTCCATATAAGGTTATTAGACTTTACTAATACATACATGAGGACTTATAATGAAGTCCTAAATCATCAAATATCACACAACCCATCTCTCAAAATGACATAAACTAGGGATTTCACAAATGGGATTCAACGATCTCTAAACAATGTAGGGTTTCATCCTAGGGTTCCATATACTCCATTAAACACCTAATTGACTTCATAGAGTCCAAAATACAACCCTTAAAATTATAGGTCAAAGGAAAATTCGGGATTAAAACCTTCATCCGGGTTTCTAAACCCAACAACTTATAATCTCATGTCATAATACTCACATAAACACAATAAACCCAACAAGATTCGATTCCACATGTTCACAAGTCAAAACCCCAACTAAACTCATCATTTAGACAAGTCATAACACAATAAACCATGGAAAACAAATCTCTAGCACCCTAGCATCATTTTAAGCTGGAGAGAGAAAGAAAAGGGTTTAGTAACTTACCTTTTTCGGCCAACAGACACCATAGAAGACGAAAACAAACTGGGGGAGAAGACTTTACTTGTCGAGGGATTCTAAACACTGGTCTTTACTTGAAAATTAGATGGTTGGATCAATGAGGGTGAGATTACACATAGTAATCTCACCAAGAACACACACACCCACACTTTCTCTCTTATTTTTGAAGTCTCTAGGGTTGAATGAGGGAGAGAGAGAGAGCTGATTTCAGCTGATTTCTAAACCATGGAAATGAGAGTTTATAGGAGGGGTTTCAGCTGATTTCAAATGGTCTCCAATGGTTAGGAGTAATCACAAAGGTTTAGTGTTAAACATTGAGTTATCGATTTGTGGGTGGTTCTCATCTCACTTAGATTAGTGTTAATACAACTTAATCAACCACTAAAACTCATCAAGACTAATCATCCAACATGAAAGGACTAATTTGGGTCTATTAGGGACACTTGGGAAGGGTTTCATTAAGGGAAAAATGGAGAAAACACATCAAAAATCAAAACAGCAACATGCTACCCGCTGCTACAGTGCTCGCGCTTGATCAGTAACGCGACCGCGCCACGTGTTTTTTCAAGGCTTCCCATTTGAACTCTGTTTGTCAAAACGACGCAAACTCTTCTCCTGGATGACCCTAAGGACCCAAACTAAAATATTTAAAAGTCCCAAACCAAACTAAAACCTCCTTAGGTGATATCTCGATCAAACAATCCCGCCGCATACTAAAAATCGGTCAGTAACTACTGTACAAAGGACGAAACGACGCAGAACAAACCAATGATTGAAACAACGAACGAACAAGTATACATACATGATTTTAAGCATGTTAAAATACTAATGATGTAATAACCCCAATCTCACATCGGGTAGATGTGGGATTTGTGTTTGATTTATAAGGTAGTCACGCGCTACTACTGGGCACCAACATCATCCATGGACTTTTGGGTCGGCTTGTGGTGGGTCTTATGACCCAAGGTGCTGCATGTTTTGTGAGCCAGTGTGTGGGCTACACGTAGTGAATAGGGATTTCGGGCTCGGGTCGTTACAAATGGTATCAGAGCGGGTCCTGGCCGGAAATGTAGGAACAAAGTGCTGTGCGGGCCAAAGTGCTACACCGCAGAAGGTGGGAGCCACCTCTTAATCCCCGTATGAGCCACCTCTTGAATCCTGCATCACCCGGGATACGATTCGACCTTGATGAGGACGTCAAGGATTTGAGTGGGGGAGATTGTAATAACCCCAATCCCACATCGGGTAGATGTGAGACTTGTGTTTGATTTATAAGGTAGTCATGCATTACTACTGGGCACCAACATCATCCATGGACTTTTGGGTCGGTTTGTGGTGGGCCTGATGGCCCAAAGTGCTACGTGCTCAGTGGGCCGGCGTGTGGGCTACACGTAGCGGACCGAGCTCTCGGGCTCGGGGCGTTACAAATGAAGGGTCTCAAACACATACCCCAAAGTTAAACCAAAACCAAGTGCAACAAAAGTGCGAAAGGCGATACGTTAACGAAATGTGAATCGTGAAATCAGACTTACGACGACAGCTATACTATGAACCTCATAATCACATGTAAACTAATTAAACATGATTATAAGGATATCGAATGTATCCAAGAAAGTACATGAAGACTTAGGATATCTCAAAGGTCGCAAACAAGTACTAAGGAAGATAACGCTCAACCGAGTTGAGTTTCCAACAACGTCAAGCTACACATTGTAACACTAACAACTCTAGAGTATTGGATATAGTCCAATATACCCAAACATATGAAGACTCGTACGAGAAGTCTACCATGCAAGCAAGTAAAACACGTAAAGTTTCAAAGTCTTACAAGACCCAACTAAGAATTTGGGGGAAAATTAAAACCAATGGAGATGCTCTAAAGTATTATTTGAAGACTAGTATACTTTCCTCCTCATCTTCTCTCTTCTCTCAGCTGTTGTCTTTGTCTCCACCATCGTCACCATATATACTACATGTGACGTCACCTACGAGAAAACCATGTCCGTCATCCCTTGGGCATGGAAGAAGCATATGGTCACTTTCTTCTGTCTTGGTAAAAAAAGTTATATTGTTGTGTGTGTTGATGACTTTTCTAGATACACTTGTGTTGTTTTCTTAAAAGAAAAATCTGACACTTTTGAGCTTTTAAAGCTTGGTCTGTCTGTGTTATGAACTTGTATGGTCTAAAGCTCATTCGAATTAGATTAGATCATGACACGGAATATGAAAATTTCTCTTTTTCAAACTATTGTGATGCTAATAGAATAACACATGAGTTTTCTACTCTAAAAACTCCACAACAAAATGGATTGGATGAGAGAAAGAATCGTACATTGCAAGATATGGCTAGGGTCATGTTAAGTTCAAAAAAATTATCAAAAATATTTTGGGCTGAAGCCTTAAATACAACTTGTCATATTGGCAATAGAGTTTACTTGAGGCCAGGTAGTACCATGACTCTCTATGAAATTTTTCTAGGAAAGAAACCGACTTTGAAATACTTCCATGTCTTTAAGTGTGTATGTTACTTGCTTAATAATAGAGATCATCTATCTAAATTTGATTAAAGGAGTGACAAGTGTATTTTCATGGGGTACTCCACTAGTCGTGCAATAGGGTGTTTAATCTCAGAATAAAAACTATTATGGAGTCCATGAATGTTGTTTTTGATGACCTAACAGATCTTGGCCACAAAAATGTTGAGGATGATGTTTCAGGTTTGCTTGATTTTTGTGATCTAGAAACAACTCCACAAGATTCAGAACTTACAGAAGGTGAACAGTCAGACACCATTCCAGTCTCACAAATTCCAGAAGCTAAAAATTCAGGGAACTCAGAAAATACAGACGTAGCTTCTGATGCAATTGCATTGGAAGATGCATTGGTCAAAACTTCTGGAGGAGCTGATACTGAAACTGAACAAGCTAGAACTAATTCCTGTGTGACCAATAGAAGCCAGGACATTCCCAGCCGTATACAGAAAGAAATGTTCATGATTGCATGTCTACAAGAAAGAAATGTAAGGTTGATTATCAAAAATTAGCTTGCCTATCCTCTCTTGAATGTGAAGAGTTTCATGCTTCTTGCTATGTGTCTCTGATTGAACCAAAAAAATGTGAGTGAAGCTTTGAAAGATGAATGTTGGATCAATGCCATGCAAGAAGAACTTGATCAGTTTTCAAAAAAATGATTTTGGTTTCTTGTGAATAAACCCACCTCCGTGAATGTTATTGGAACAAAATGGATTTTCAAAAACAAATCGAATGAGGTGGAAGAGATAATTAGAAACAAGGCAAGACTTGTAGCTTAAGGGTACACACAGGTTGAGGGAGTGGATTTCGATGAAACTTTTGCACCTGTGACCCGCATTGAGTCCTACGTATTTTGCTTGCAATTGATTGCTTTCTAGATATTACTTTTCGACAAGTGAATATGAGAAGAACATTTGGTGGGTGTTTTTACTTGGGAAATAGCTTGGTTTCTTGGTTTAGTAAAAAACAAAATTGTGTTGCATGTGTTGCCCTATCTACAGCTGAATCTAAATACATTGCAGTTGGTAGTGGGTGTACACAACTTTTATGGATGAATCAGATGATCAAAGACTATGGTCTACACAGTGAGATGTTAACTTTGTATTGTGATAAAACTAGTGCAATTTGTATAGAAAAAAATATAGTTCAACATTTTCGAACAAAACACATTGATATAAGACACCACTTTATTAGAAACTTGGTTGAGCAATGGATTGTTTGCATAGAACATGTTGGGACAGAAAATCAATTGGCCAATATATTTACTAAGAGTCTAGATTTTGAGAGATTTTCCAATCTAAGGAAATCTTTTGGTATGTGTGACATATGATTTTACACTTCGTTATATATATATATATATATATATATATATATATATATATATATATATATATATATATATATATATATATATATATATATATATAAATGCATCCTTGCATTTTGTCTTTAGGGGTACTCTAGATCAATTGATTCACTTGTTGTGCCTTGTGTTGTTGCTTGGGAATTACATTCTAATCAAGTTGTGACTTTGGTTTATGATTCTCACTCTCTCTCCCAGTTCTTAAGCAAGTTTGAAGACCACAAAGGAAAGAGCTACCTAAAGTACGAGGGTTGTAGCATCTTAACTTGGTACTATGGAACTTTGGTTCTCACTGGTTGATCTTGAGAAAAATGAATACCTTAGGAAAAGTGTGAAAGATACATAAAGGAAAAGAGTTAGCTATGAACAAGATTTGTTGTCATTCTCTCTTGGAACTATGAATCTTTGGATTTCATGGGTTGATCTTGTGCAAAATGGCTACCCTTGGTAATATTGTGAAAGGTTCCTAGTGGCATGCTTGTATAGCTTGAAATAAAGTAGAGCTATACTCCTAGGGAAATAAAGTACCTATGGAATTTGTTATGAGAAATTTTTTGATCTTGGGAGAAAAGTATGATTGAGAAAAGAAAAGATGCAAATTACACAAAATGTAATTGTTATTGAATGTACCTCCCAATGCAGCTGCATCAAGAACTACATCCTTTGATCTGGATTTTTCTCACGTGTGTGTGATTGCATTATCTCCTAGCCTATTTGATCTTTCCATATCATATTTTAGGCATAATTTTAGGACATGCATTGTTAGTAAAAATATCAGCCTGTTGAATTTTTATCCTAAAATAAAATATGCAAATCAATTTCTAAAAAATTCCATGTTGAAATATATTTAGTGGAGGTCTAATATTTGTGGGGAACTAAGAGATATTGAATTTTGGATATGGGTCGCTAAAGTGTTGCTAAGGTTTGATCAATTTTTGGGTTACACTTTATTGTGTTTTCTAAAAATCTTAGATTAATTTGAGGAATCCTAAATTATTTTTGAAAAAGAGATCAAAGTTACCCTAATTCTGTACTTGCCATTTATCTACACCTGATTTCATGCCCTAAGTACATACATTGTGGACTTGTGGTTAAGTTAGTCAATGAAACCTCCTTTTCAAAAAATCAAACTCAATCTCATCCTTTTTGGTCTCTTCAAATTCTTATCACCCAGCGGCTAATTTCCTGGTTTGTATCTCTTTGAAGTGTTTTTATTAACAAGTTGAAGACGTCAGGTGCACTCATTCTTTCACAAATTCTCTTTTTGGCAATTTTCCCCAAATTGCTAAAAGCCTTTGCTGCTTCTTCTCTTCCTCTACAAACCCTAGTTCTGTTCTAATGGCTTCCAGTCATTCATGTCCCTCAAACTCTCACAATTCGACTATTCGGGCTGATGAAGCTCTGAATGTGGTTTCACCCAAAGCTACATCTCTAGAAATCCCTGTGGCTGAGCCCTTTGTTGCCTCAGAAATTGTCGTAGCCGAACCTCTGCCAGACCCTTTTTCCAGCATTCTACCTGGTGAACCAGAAAACATGATTGATGTTGAAGACCATGGGGATTTAACCATTTTCCCCCCAATTGGAAACCCTCTGGTCAGAAAATCCAAAAGGTTAAGGGGAATTCCTACAAATTATGAAAACCCTCCAGATGCTAATGTTGCTAGAGCCAAGAAACTGAAAGTCAATCCAGGACAAATAGAGGAAGAAATCTAAGTTCAATCAGATAATGATGATGAGGATTTTGACCCTTCTGGAGATAGCTCTCCATTTATGGTGGCTCCACATTTCCTCTTTCTCAAATTGGAAACAGTTCTGGTGCAGCATCACCTTTGGATGTTGTTGTTGATATCCCTGAAGAAGACAACTACCCAATTCCATTCCCTAAAGCTGTTTCCAAAGTGAATCTCCCAGTCAAGCACAAGACATGTCTCCTCCATCAACTCTTGTTGAAGAACCTGAGCTGGAATTTTCTGATGAGCAACACACTTTGGCTGAATTCATGGCCAATCTGAGGGATGCTCCAAGGTCTTCCACTTCAAGGTCTAGTCCTATTCCCTCTACAAGCTCTTTAGAATTTGATGATAGCTCTGACAAGGACTTTGAGGAAAAATATGCCTCTGAAGAAAGTGACCATCCTCCTACAAGAATCCTGAGAAGTAGAGCCATTCCTATGACTAATGCAACTCTGCTGGTGAAGCTGCATCCAGAGGTGTATCGATTGATCTGGAAGTAGGTAATCCATTCTCTTCAATTTTCTTTACTCAAGAAGCCTTTCTTAGATACAAACTGGGTAGAAAAGTTGATTATGTGTAAATTCATCATATGCTTGTGTCTTGTTTTCCCATAAACAATCTTTTTATAATCTATTTTGTATGTTGGATAATTCCAACTGTGGTCATTTGGTTTATTACTGATTTCTGCTTAGTGATTATTTCTGAGTTGATATTCTTGCACAAATTCATGGGAAGATGAGATATGTTAACAAATGCCGGTTAGATGATTTGATTGGTGTTGAAAAATACTTGTCATTTGATTGGATAAAAAAGATTCAATAAATGGGGAGATTGTAAGGGTAAAATAGAGACATCCTATTTTATTATTTATTTGTTGTGCCCTTTCTTGGTCCTAAAGTAATGGTAAAGTGTTACCATAATTAAATACTTACAAAAGCTCTCAAGAGTCCATATTTAGGTTGACAATATATTTGATAAGATCTTTGATTTTAATGAGGAAACCATTTTTGGAAACTAATCCTTTTATTTCCTAAATTCTATGTTTCCTTGGAGTATTTGGTTTTCTTGTTTGTTCAGGACTCTAGCTCAAGTATATATACATGAAGACCTCGTGCAGACAGAACATACAAAGATACACGCTGAGAGAAAAACTGCACACAAAGATAAAGGCTGAGAGAATTGTTTGGAGTATTCGGTGCATCTGTGAATGCAGTAACATCAGGAACTGCATTGACTGTTTGATTGTTTGTTTTCCTAATTGTTAGGAAACTTATTTGTTAATCTCACGTTTACTTTACTGTGTTTTTGTGGGGGTCTAAAGATTTCACAGTCTTGTTAGAGTTTTTGGTATCTTGTTAGTTTTCACTATTTTCTTTGTAAGACATAATCTTTATAGTGAAATCGTTTTTGTCATGGGGCGTCTACAAGTATTACTCGTAGATTGAAAGTTTAAATCTCTATTTTGATTATTACTTTATTTATAAAGTTTTCCACTGTTTGTTATCTGGTCAATGCACCTTTGAATGCAGCTGCATTGACAGTATTCTTGATCCTAGCTATTATTGCACTTTCAAGAAGATATTACCAATTTTACCCAGTCAAATGAGTTTACTAATACACAGTAAGCTACACTATATCACAAAACAGGGCCGGCCCTGGGCAGGTGCAAGGTGACCGACTGCACAGGGCCTCCAAATTCCAATTCTCCAGTAGGTAGTGGTAGTAGAGTTCTACATTTCTACTACAGCCCCACACCCCAACCAAATTACCCAGCTCAAGGATTTTTTAATTTTTTTTGTGATCACTTAATATTAATCAAACAACGTACCGTAACTAGTAACCTACTTACCTTGGGAAACCAGAAAATTCGAATTCCAAAAAGATCTAGATCAGCCGACTTTCTTTCTCTCATTACTGCGTTCGTTCTCTTTCTGGCATCTAAAATTCTCCGTCAAAGCATTTGAAGATGGCAACATACCATATCCTAGTTGATTTCCCCCTCAATTTTCTCCCTAATTAAAGCAAATTTGACGCCAAATCCATCTTCTATATCAACGGGATTCAGAAAGCAAATCGACCTTCCAAACACACTTTATTTCAAAATTTGCAGTTCACAAATTGATCGGAAGTTTTCGGTGGTCGCCGTTTGGGTGAAAGCCGAAGTCGGCGAAGGGGGTTTAAGGAGGGTAGATCTTTTCGGCAATTGACCATTGACCAATTGTCAATTGGTCTCGGGTGAAGGTAAACAACTAACTACCTAAACATCTATAGGACGATTGTTTAATCTGCATTGTTTGATTTCTTTTTAAAATAAAGAAGAGAGTAATAGAGTATGGATTTATGATATTGTTATAATTTTTTATTATTATATTACTGATTTCATATTCGCCCAACCCAATCTCCCTCCCTAGTTCTCTCCAGTTGACTTCTTGTTAATTAATCTCCTATCTCCATTGTTACTTTTATATTATTATTTTTCTGAAAATAAATAGTAAAACACAGTAAACACTAATGACTTGGCAATTGCATCTGGGTGGGGCTTCGGCTCCAAGGACGAGCAACTTTATCTTATTATATTTTAAAGAATAAATCCAGTTATTTCATTTCTTTCATAGTTACTAGAAGATTTAGAGATTTTGGACCTTCATTAGTAAGAAAATAATATTAATATTATAATATTATAAAATATGTAATTTATTTTTATCTTTTTAAATATCTTTCATTAATTTTGGGGTCTAAATTTAAATTTAAAATAGGGCCCCTAAAATGTCAGGACCGGCCCTGTCACAAAACGTATACAGACAATACTTGGACAATTTAGTAAATAGATTTTCAAAAGATGAAGTGTGATAGGTAGGAGAAAAGCAGCATAACACTTGGCTTGCAATTTAAACGCAATAGGAAATGAAACGATTACACAAAAAGCTAGTCGTTTAAATTACCCATATTTTAATTTGTTTGGTTGGATTTACTTCAGGTTGCCCACTGTTTTGTTGGATTAATTAAATTAAATTTGTTTTGTAATACACAGTAAAATAGTTCCACTATATTACAAATAAATATAGACAATACTTGGAAATTTTAATAAATAAAACTTGAGAAGATGAAGGGTGATAGATAGGAGAAGAGGCATCACAACACGTGTCATGCAATGAAAACAAAATACAAACCCATCAAAGATTGAATTGGTAAGAGCATCCACAATGGTTACACCCTAAAACACCCTTTATATAACTTCCTAAACCTTTTTAGAGACCCTTTAAAAATATTTCAACTCCAATGAACACCCTTTATATAACCCTTTAAATTGGTGACATCTTAACTAACAAACCTAACTACCAATATATTTCTATTTTTTATTTTTTTATTTTCCTACCGCAATTGAAATAAAATATTTATACTTTTATATTTTATATTTTATGAAAAATATATTATATATTTTGATTATATCAATTATTTTTATTTAAAGAAAGTCTTGTCACGCTTTTTAATATTATCAATATACCCATAATTTTTAAGTTATAAATAATTAAAAAAGAGGAAATGATAGTGCAAAAAATACACTAAATTAATTGAAAAAGAAAATGGAAAAATGGGAAAGCATACCATCATCAAAGTAATGATGTGAGTTGGGTTGTTTATTTAATTCCTAGGCTCTCCACTCTAGCACATCAAAATTTTGGTAAAAAACTGAATGTTCTGATCAAGTAAAAAAAAAACAGTTTTTGCCGCCTTCTTTAAATTTTGGAACAAAATTTTTAAAAGGGAATGAATACTAGGAAGAAGACCAATAGAGAAGACGATAGGTGGGGGAGAAAGAAGAAAAAAGATGAATGGAGGCCGGCTAATACTCACCCAATAAGTTGGGGGAGAGTTAGTTTTTTTTAGGGATAGGGTGATTGATAGGGTGGCCACTGTGGGCTTAAGTGTGGTAAAAAAACCCTAAAAAGGGTTTTAGGATGTTAATAAAGGGAATCACTGTGGATGCTCTAATGAAAGTTCGATTAGCACATGTTTGTAGTGTCTGAACATTTAATGACAATGCCACAATGTTTAGTTTTGAGTGTATCTTTCATGATAAGGAGGTAACAATTTATATTCATATTTTTCTTTGTATTGATTCAATTTTTCTAATGTGATTGTAATGCGTTATTTATTTGCATCCTTATCTTCATGCAAGGCTCAAAGATTCATGCTACAATCAAGCATGTAAAGGATTTTGTTGTTGCTGATAATATATAGTTTGCATCAGTTTTAGTAAAAGTTTGTAATTTATGCTTTACATACTCGGTGCTTTACATACTCCACTCTCTATTAGTGTCTCCACCCATTTTTATAAAAGATTTGTAGCTGTGGATTGTGGTTTCAAAGTACCAGACTTTACAATGAACAAACAACTAGTTTTTACACCCGTACGTTAAATGCACGACATATATATTTTTCAACTAAAAAACATAAGCAAAAATAAAGAGGAAAAACAAAATTAAAAAATAAATTAAAGAAAAATGCTTAAATAGAAAAATATCATGAGGTGTTTTTTTGAATTGTTAAATTTAACATTTTTTTTGAGTTATTTGTAGTATTTAACTTTGTATTTTGAGCATGTAATATTTTTTTCGGATCAGAAGCACATGAGGTAATTTGGTTCAAATCTGAACCACACATTAGTTTTACCTCATACATTAAACTATATATAAATATACGTATGCATGCACACAACACACATTTACCTTTCACTAACCAAAGAAAACAATTCAACATTAAAAAAAAGATCTAAAGATGATTAAAACTTTAATACTTAAGGAAATCACTGCTTCTATCAATCAAACACATTTTTGTTAATTGTCTTAAAGAAATTTGACTATTTCCATGTAATGATCTAAATATGTTACATTAAACAACTTGCTTATTAAGAATTCACAACACTATCCGAACAAAAAAGGTAAATAATAACATCAATAGAGTATTTAGTTCAAGAAAATTACTAAAAAAATTCAATCAACCAATCAATCAAGAATTTGATGTCCAAATTGCATCATCACAAAGCTTATTTCCAATTTCCCAGAACCATGCAACATACTTTAGTCTTATAGCATGAGTTGTGTAGGATTGGGCAGAGCTCCCCAAGACCGTGAGCATATTGACAGCTTTCTCCATACGGGCATGGACCAGTTTGTTGCCATTTGCTGTCATATTTCTTGTAGTTCGCAGTGCAGATAACTGAATACTCGAATGCTTAAGGCAGAGGAATCCTTGGTGAAGTGGCAATTACATATGCAAAACTCGTGGCTCCTTGGACCATACCCATGAAAAGCTCCTTTCTTTCGTAAACTCATAGCATAGTATGTATCATCATTAAGTGTCCTAACATAAAAAAAGGAATCAGTCAATATGAAATACTAAAAATGATACAATCCTAAAAAACATGATTTTATAAAAACCAAAAGAGGAACCTCATTGAGGAACTATTCTCATTATAAGCAAAAATAAAAATAAAAATCATTACCATGCACCCAACAACAAATGGAAAATGATTAACACATAATACAAAAGAAAAACTCGAGTGTGATTACTCTGCTACTAATATTGTCTTTTCATCATTCATATTCAATTTATTTTCTGTCATATTTCTGGCATCGACTTATTTATATACCCAACATTCAGAGAACCAAGAAGATTCACAAAGCTAGGAACTGCCCCCATCTATAACAACCTTTGTATTCTCTGAAGTTCCAGAAGCAATATATATTTGTGAGTGTCCAAGCTGCCTCAAACTGTCAAAGAAAAATAGAATTGAAATACAAGCGCCGGCATAACATAAGGAGCAATGATCATAGAATACAACTTCAGACCTGAAGCTGTGGAAAATTCTCCCTCATCAAAAACTCAATAAAGTGCGAAACAACCCCAGATTGTATAACTTCCTCGAATGGAGGGTTGTGCTCTATGAATTAGATTTCAACAAACATGATCTGTTCATCATATCATAATCAAACAAAATTAGTGCATATAAAGCCCATACAAATTATGATTACACATACCTATTGAAAAGCAGTTTACAAAATTGAGTTACCTCCAGCTGCAAATCACTATCATTTGACCACACCCCAGCACCTATATTAGGAAGGCTCTTTAACTGCAATGTAATCAGCAAACATTATTCCTGTTTAAATGCAATAACTTTAACAATCAATTGTATCTAAAAAAAATTAGCAAGTAACAACCAATCTATTATATAAAAGAGATCAGTCGGTTAGGAAAAGCTATTTACCGGTTAGGATTGATTTTTACGAAACACAATCACTGGTCAGGATTTAATTTCACGGATCTATAACCGTTTGTGTTTATAAAGGTTTTACGGTTATTGTTTTACTATTTTACATTTTTAGAGTTATTGTTCTATAGTTTTACAATTTTACTGTTATTGTTTTACAGTTTTAGAGTTATTGTTTTATGTTATCTGCTTCATTTACTGTTATTGTTTTACCGTTATTGTTTTATAGTTATTGTTATCGTAATTAACTTAATCAATTTAATTTTTTTGGCCCGTAATTTCGTATACAAATTTAAAAAAAATTATAAAAAAATCGTAAATTTTGTAATTTGATTTTTTTTTCTTTTTAACTGTTATCGTAATTAACATAATGAATTTAATTTTTGTCCGGCGTTTTTTTGTTCGGCTTACAATTTCGTATACAAATTATTAATTAATCTCTCTGTGTTTGAAAGTCAATTTTTGTAAGAAAATAATAATTTTAGTAATTTATTAATAATAAAATGACCTTTACGGTTTTACAAATATTTAGTTGTAGTTTCTTAATTGATTGCTATCGTAATCAAGTGAATCTCAATTTAATTTATGTATAAGTTTGGAATAATTGTATTTTATTTTATTTTCTTTTTAATTGTTATCGTACTTAACTTAATCAATTAAATTTTTTTCCGACCCGCAATTTCGTATACAAATAAAAAAAATCAAAAAAAATCGTAAGTTTTGTAATTTAAAATACTTGTTTTTTTTTCTTTTTAACTATTATCGTAATTAACTTAATCCAGTAGCTGCCTTGCAGATAAAATTTTCTTTTTGTATTTTTACAGTAGTTACAATTAAAATATTTATTTCTTGGTTTTTTAATGAAATAAATATCAAAGTAAAATGTTTTATTTTGTTACGTATTTGAGTTTTCTTCCATTTTGGTTGTGTAGTATACATATATCCAACCCCTACAAATTATAAGTAATTATTAATTCATTTCCACATTATAAATTCTCAAACTGGCGACGTGCCATCGGCACGGGCAAGAGTACTTGTCTATATTACAATAGAGCTCATTCTCACACATGTGCAATTGACTAAAGCTATTTAGAGGTTGAGATTAAATTATTTTAAAAAAATTAATGGTTGAGATTCACTCTCACATTCACATGTGTGAGAGTAGTTATCCATTTTTAATTCTCTATTTTCTCTCACCATGTTACAAAGTCACTCCCTACAATTAATATTATGAGCAGTCATTCCCTGAGATTAATCTTCTAAATCATTATCTCTTACAAAACATCAACCTTACATTAATCTATAATACAATACAGCTCATAGTCGCGCATGCGCAATTGACTAAAGCTATTTAGGGGCTGGGATTGATTCCTTTACTGAGATCCTACGGTCATTATCACTCCCCGAGTTTACATGTGTGAAAGGCGGTTGAGCAACTACCCCTCTCTCTCTCCAACTCCCCCCACTATTCACGGTTGGTGGCTGCTAATCCTTCCTCCACCAAACCCACGCCCCTTTTCTTTTCGATATTTTAATTAATTAACCAATTTTATGCACACAAAAAATCGTAAGTTTTGTAATTTGAAATATTAGTTTTTTTTTCTTTTTAACTGTTATCGTAATTAACTTAATCAATTTATTTTTTAAAATTGAATCCCAATTTAATTTGTCTAAGTTTTGAATATTTCTATTTTAATTTTTTTATTTTTAATTGTTATCGTAATTAACTTAATCAATTTAATTTTTTTCCGACCCGCAATTTCGTATACAAATAAATTTTTTTAAAAAAAGTTTTGTAATTTAAAATATTTGTTTTTTTTCTTTTTAACTGTTATCATAATTAACTTAGACAAATTATAAGTGAATATTAATTCATTTCCACATTATCTGCTTCTTATATTGATAAATTCACAAACTGGCGTCGTACCATCAGCACGGGCAAGAGTACTAGTATAATATATTGAGTGACTGATTGACTGAGACTATCTGGCCATGGGGGTTGGATTCCGCCGCAAAATCAAACGTTCATAGGTCAATAACATATAACTTCTTACAAATAACCCCCTTCAACTATGGGTAGAGTTCGAATAGCGCCCCTCAACTACCGTTTGAAGTAATGTACCTCTCAACTGTAATATTTTTTAAAATCGCACGTTGGCGTTTCAATTGACGAAATCAGATATATTAGCATCGTGCCATAGGCACGGGCAGAAGATCTAGTTGTATCTATATAGCATCATACAAGTACCAAATGACCAAATCCTCACTAAATTTCCTATGTCAAGCATCTTGGTTTCCTCCCACCCATCACCCCCACCACCACCAGGAAAAAAACAATAATGAAAGTTTTAACCATCAGAATGAATCCCTAATTCCTTGGCAGAACTTACAGTTCTTTAACCTTTAATACATATAAAAAGAAATAGAATGAAAGATATCCCTTAATCAACTCAAACTTAACAGTACACATTCCTAGACTCCAAAGATAAAATAATAGTAAATGAATAGAAATCCTCCTATTCACACATTGTTATTTGTTTACAGCAAACAATTCCAATTTTAAACATATAAGTTGGTGAGAACTCGTGCAACACACCATTCTTTTAGTCATGTCATTCTCATTTCCTTACTTTACAAGAATCTTTGAATCCATGATATCAGGGTCAAAGACTGACACTACATCATACACACAAAAACACACACACACACACGCACGTTCAAACTTATATAGACACATATGCAATATACAGAGAGAGCGAGCAAAGCATGCTGCATTTAGAACCCCAAATTTCAGGCCTTGGATTTAGAAACAAAAACAAACCTTTATAAAAAATAGAATTTAACATCAGAATTGAAGACAAAGACCATAACTATCGGCAACAACAACATATTCATATGAATAATTTAAATATTTGAAAAAACTGAAGTCAAAGGGGGAAAATAGCTGACCATCCAATGATTTTGAGAAACTGAAATATGCCATTAAGCCCGGTTGTCCAATCACTACTTGACCAGATACCATTTCAATTTCCTCTATCCAAAAATCTAATTGACATTCTGGTTCTCTTTCGGAATTTCATTATGGGGTTTTTGACAGTGGATGATGAGCGATAGTTCACGTGAATGCACTGGGTGACATACCTGACGAGAAAGGTAGAGCCTGAGAAAGGGAGGGAGCGAGCAGAATCCATCGATCCGCGAGAGAGGGGAGATACACGTTGTTTAATCCATGAAATAGTGAGAGGAGAGGCAAAGCTGGCTGGGGGAGTGAGGAGAGGGTAGAAATCAAAGGTTTTTTTTTTCCATTGAGATACGAGAACAAATCACTATTTCCCTGGTCGTTTTTTTAAACTAGTTTTTTCATCCCTGCGTTAAACGCACATTAACTAAATCGTACATAAATAAAATAAAGATGATAAAAAATCTTAAAAGATAAAATAAGAAGAATCAATTTATTATCAATTACACATAAGTATATCACTAATCATTATAGATTCTAAAAAATTTTCTTATACACAATATATGTTGTCTTATTAGTTGGTTTTTCATTTTCACCGCATATCAACATATTCAAACCAAAATAATTTGTTACTCTTGAAAGTACGACATATAACTGTTCATGGTTAAATACTGGTTTCTTAAAAAAGAGATCTGCGTGCAATTATTGCCTTTGAGACTTGTTAATTGTCATTGTATATGATACCAACAATGATAATTATCTTCTCTAGAACTTGAAAGATAGTTTTACATCGGATGAAGTTAATGACAATTTTGGGATAAAAATATTTTCTTCAACATTGGTTTTTTTCAAAAAAATTGTTTCAATAATGTGATCCCCAAAGATTTATGATTATTAATCTTGTTCCATTGCACAACCCTGCAGCATGGTCAATGTTGCTCAATAGCATTACTGGAACATCGATTTTAAGTGTCAATTCATGGTCTGACAACCTCAAACACTTTATGTCATTCAAAAACTCTGTAAAATGAATATCTTTGAACAAACTTGAATTTTTCCACACTGTAAATAGAATCTGAACTCAAATAAGTTCTTCTTTTTTAATGATTACTTTCATTAAATTATATTTGTATTTTATGAATAAAGAAATTTCTGATAAGAAAATAAGCTAAAATCAAAATAATGAAATTATTTTTACCGTTAACTATTATTTTTATTTCGTAAATTATTTTAACTTCGTAACTTCCATTATATTTTTTTATTTTATTAACTTCGTAACTATTATTTTTGTTTTATTTTTAGGAATTAGTTTTATAGAAAACTTTTGTTCCGTAAATTATTTTTATTATTTTGCTAACCTCGGTTTAAATTGTTTTGTTTTATTGACTCTATAATTATTATTTTTGTTCCATCAAATATTTTTATTTTACTAACGTATTTTTGTTTTACATAACTATTTTTAAGAATTTGTTTTAAACTTTTGTTCCGTAAATTATTTTTATAATTTTACTAACCTCACTTTAAATTATTTTTGTTTTATTGACTCCGTAACTATTATTTTTGTTCCATCAAATATTTTTATTTTACTTATGTATTTTTGTTTTACATAGCTATTTTTAAGAATTTGTTTTAAACTTTTGTTCCGTAAGTTATTTTTATTATTTTAGTAACCTCAGTTTAAATTGTTTTTTGTTTTATTGACTCTGTAACTATTATTTTTGTTCCATAAAATATTTTTAGTTTATTAACGTATTTTTGTTTTACATATATATTTTTAAGAATTTGTTTTAAACTTATGTTCCATAAATTATTTTATTTTACTAACCTCCGCATTAAATTATTTTTGTTTTAATTTGTTGATTTTTGTAACTTTTATTTTTATAATGGCTTGTTCCATAAATTATTTTTATTTTACTAACTTTTTTTTCTTGACTCCGGAACTATTATTTTTGTTTTAGTTAATAGTTTTTATGTTTAAAGAGAGGAAATGTTTAAACATAATTAAAAGAGATGAGATGGTAGTGATGAGAAAGAAAATAAGGAGGAGACGGGAGAGAGAAAGAAAAATACAAAGAGAGAAAATAGGGAGAAGATATGAGAGAGAAATAGTAGAATGGTAACTCAAAAGTCAATAATTTAAAAGTGTTTAAAAGTGAGATTTTGGAGGGATAAATCTACCCTTGCCATTATATATATATATATATATATATAACTCATAACTGAGAGGTATATTTGTTACTCACATATTTATGAATCAATCTAGACCGTCAGTTGTGCTTAAAACAATTCGATCAGGGCCGTCAGTTAGTCTTTGAGCTCTTTTATGATATATATAACTTTTGGAAAATGAAAATATTTTATTTTTAAGTGTTTAGTAAATATTTTGAAAATATGTCGTAAAACATTTTTAGGTGTTTGACAAACATACATAGAATGTTATGAAAAACAGTTCATGAATACATACAAGAAGTATAGTATAATATCAATGCCCCTATTGAATATATTGATTTTTAAGAAAGTGTTGAACTTTAAATAATTTTCTTTTAGTAACCTTCCAATTTATCATTAGTGGTATCAAATAAATAATATCCATCTTTTTTCAATCCCACAAATACGAATAACAAAATTGATAATTAATATGAAAATTTTAAAAAAATAAAAATAGATAATGTTTGGTATGTCCAAAAATAATTTTGTGAACACTAATTTTAGAATATAGTGACTAATTATTAAAATTACAATTTATAAAGAGTGTGCACTAATACAATAAAAAACTCAATTTATATTTCTTAAAACTTTATTTGTTGAGTATAATATCCTGTGTGTACGTAAATGTGTGTAATTCGATCTCGAAGGGGGCAAAGGGGTGGTGGGGTGCTAAAAAAATTTAGAAAATAATTTACGGAAAATGAACTCTTAAGTTATTTTCCTGAAAAGATTGTTTCATTTCCGTTGACTCGTAAAAATATTTACATTGACTACATTTTCCAAGGATTACCAAATACCAGAAAATGAAAAAAATTGTTTTCCAGAGTCATTTTTTGTGAAACAAACGAAACCGTAGCTATATAGTTCAGCCGAAGGCGATGCTCATGTTGAGTCCAAGCTATCCATTTGTTTGTGCGATCATGTATTGACACATTACCATCTTTTGTAAACATGCACAATTATATTAAGGGATATGTTATTTTTACTACAAATTTTGTTCATCAGTACAACACCAATTATCATATCAAATAAACATATATGTGAACAATTTTACCCCTTGATTACTTGGTCATATTAAGTTGTCTAACAATGTTACTTACCTAATTACATTCCTACATAATCTAATTCAAAAAAATAACAAACGATATTTGGTACCCGTCCACATAAAAAACATAATTATTTTTTATAAATATTTTGTAAATGTATAGTCAATAAAATTCATGGTTACAGTACATCCATATTAAACAATAAAAAAAACTAATATCATAAAAAAACTGTCAACTGACATTTGAGAAAACATGTGATTGATACTTATTGAAATAAAAAGATGTATAATTAGATTAATTAAAATATATATTTAAAAAATCAATCCAAAGTAAAATAATATTTTGATATCAAATCGTAAAGTATTAATCTCTTTTGTCTACCAATAAAAATTGATTCAAAATATCAATTATGAATTGTATAAACCTAAGGAAATAAAATATAATTGTACAAATTAAATCGGAATTTAATATAATGATATTTTACTAGTTAATTCACTTTATCACCCTCTAGTTTGGTTAGGACATATGGTGTCAATTTTTGCATATCGAAATCTAAGGCCACATTTTGGTTATAATTAAAAGTCAAAAGGAGATTTTCGTTAGTTTTCGGAAGAAACGTAATCATGTACCATCCATATGCACTTTTGTAGGGTTGTTTATGTCTTTTAGCACTTCGTTATTAAGAATATTTTCATCTATAAGGAAGAACACGTCAAGCACATGAACTTCAGGAACATGTTAACTACCAAACCAATTCACAAAAATGTTGTCGAATACCACATGATGAATTTTCCATTCAAAAACTAACAACCCCCCCCCCAATGTAACAAAAATGCGATCCAGACCCAATGTGCATAAATTAACACCACATACCCTAAATGTCATGGTGAGCAAACCAGAAGGCGGTAAAATGCAACCTAATAATTTGTAATACTCCCTTAATCCTAAAATGAACCTTGATTGTGTTTCATTCATGATTAAAACAAACACTCATTTTGGAAAGGAGAACGAATTAAAATGGATTTAATCTAAACTAATTATAATGCAAATATAAAAAGGGGTTTTGTTTTGAAATACTTTAAACTATAAAAGTGATCTATTAAAAATAATCTAAAATTAACTAATTGTAGGAAACAGAATTTTAACGAAAGTTATATGAATGAGAATGGTCTAGGTATTGTGATTCACTTATATCGTCTTTTATGTGAATTGGTCTTAAGTTATCTATCAATTACAATTCATTCACTAGGTAAAGGATTGAGACTTACTGGTCGAGATTTGCAACCCTTAGTACTCCGCTTTGGCTGTGCTTTCTTTATCCGTCCACACAGTAATTAAGAGTCCATTAAGTTCCCTAAGAACTAAAGTGAAAAGGAGTCAACTCTGTACTCCCCACATAATGTGAACCTAGATCTACTCCTTAGCTTACGATCGGGAATCAGAGAGACCTATTTATCAATTAGGTTGGCCAGTGTGTGACTTATGCATATGATCGTGCAGTTCATCATACCCAAGAGCCTACACATTCACTAACGCAGCCATTATGCGATAATTTCAATGCAGACTGATTATAATCTAATATGATAAACAATAATATGATAGAATGAAATTATATTAACACATAAAACTTGATACAAAGTTACCTCCAATACCTAGAATGGAACGATTAGTTCATCAAAGGCAATGAACACAACATATGAATTGAATAAAACATCGTCAATTTTCAACAACTGGAATGAATTACAAAGTGTTTTTCCGTCGCTCAAGAATGACCTCTAATACCTAAAATTCGGATCCCTAAAGCTATAGAGTTAGGGTTTTATTTATACTAGGCTAGGGTTTAAGAGAAAAGACGAAAACTGTCAAAGACTGAAAATCGAGGTTGAGCGGTCCCTCAACCCTTACACTGAGCGATCGCTCAGGTGTCTTTCTCCGGAATCTTGCTACTGTTTTTGCGCTGCCGCCTGCCTCGAGTGAGCGAGCGCCGCCTTTTTTCACTTTTGGTCCTTCTTTTTTCAGCAGTTTGCACTCAGGTCCCTGGAAACTTCATATTACTGCAAAATAGCCTGAAATTCATCATTTTCCTCAACTTTAACTTGAAACTCATAAAACACTAAAACCCATAACAATAGCTTTAGAAACTCACAGAAAAGCACAATCTAAGTAAGAATATATACACAATAGATGCATATAAAACACATCTATCAAATACCCCCAAACTTAGACTTTGCTTGTCCACGAGTAAACAAATAAATACAAAAGCGATAAATAAAATAACAATACAAAATTAACAAAATCTTTTTGGATGGTGACACTATTTACACTCCTCTAGAAACCCACAAACTCAAGGAGACTCAAAGGAGCGACTCGATTATGCAGATAAATACAAATGCATATAAAACTAAACTAACAAAAACAGAAAAATAAAGAAAAATATTTTTGGCTTTTATTCTCAAATCCAACAGTGTGAAAATTAACAGCAGTTTCAAGCAATGCTCTTCACATGTGTAAGGATTTCTCCCAGTACCAAATGGGTTCACTCTATCATACAAATAGTACTATGATTATTCAAATGTGTGAACTCCCACTCACTTAGGATATCCAAAATTATATAGTTTAATCAAGCAAAGCACAACATTCATTCTTTCCATCTTTTTGGAAATAACAACAAGCATGCACTAAAAAGGAGAATCTGCCATCAATACCTGGTCACTTTACAGAAAAGAGAATATTAAGGAATAAAAAATGCTTATGCATCCATCCCATGCACTTCCTATGTATGAATACACCACTTTTAATTCTCAGTTACTTGCAATAGCTTAGATTATGCTAACACGTTGGGCTTTACCAAGAAGTGTATAAGTGAAGCATGAATCAATTAACATGTATTAATCAAATCAAGGAAGATACAACATGATAAAGCAGCACTAGATCAATAGGACTTTAATAAGCTTGTAATGTAAGGCTTGTGTGAATGGGTAACAAAAAGAGGGAAAGAAATTCAAAGTGAGAGAGCATAACTACCCAATTTCCCTATTGCTTCCATTGCATGGATACATGCATTAGGCTAGGACCTGAAAAGACAAAGACTTGGGGAAATTTTTCCCCCAAACTTGCATTTCACTATCTATTCAATTTCATAACTGAGTGCCCACTAATATTTTATTTCTTTTGTTGGCTATGCCATTTTTTTACAATACTTTGCACTCTTTTTTCTCTTATAATTTTCTGATCATCTCCTTCACTCTATTTCTTTTTTCTTTTTTTTTAACAACAGAGAATACAAGGAAGAAGATGAAATCATAGGAGGGTCTTAAATAATGACAATCCATGCAACATCAATTTCCCCACCCAAGTTCTACTCTCTCCAAGGTAGGCTAAAGTGTATAAGCTTTTAGGGTTATGTTAATGTAGGTAACAAATGATGTCGAATGGGGGTTGATATGTGCTTTTGCACACGTCATTCTTTTAATAAAGCTCAAAAGGAGACACTAGCGATATAATATAGATAGGTCAGGAAGCTGAAAGGCTCAAACGATCCAAAGATGACCTAAATCATGTCCTAGTGCCAAGTGATCATGCAAAATTCCATTGAAAATGATATCAATTATAAACATCACATCCATATATGAAATGAAGAATAGCTCCTAACGTGTTTGACATAAGCCTTCGCTAGAAAGGATGTCGAGAAATTAAAGACTAACATGCAATCACGATTCAAAAGTGTGCTTGAGATATATTAGCAAGATAATTCCAAAAAATCTAACTTCTATAAAAATGACCCTAAGTTACAACTCAATGTAACACTCACGTAAAGACAGTTACTCGTCCTAGTTAGGTGCACAAAACTAGTCTCTCGGAGAATGTCATTTGAGCTATATGCTAGATAAAAATGTCCAAGTCCTTCAATAATGGTGGGGTATGAGTACACAAAGGGGATAATCATAGGAAATTTACACAACAGAGTAAATTCCCGAAGGATCGAGGAAGAAGTCATGCGGGTCACAACATTAATCATCACCGACTTAAATTCCGTACACAGAATCGAGAATAAAATTTGTATCAAAAAGTTGGAGGTTGATGCTAATTGGAATAAGGCCGGATAAGCAGATAGTTGTGAACTAAAACAACAATCTACTAGTCTATTTGGAAGAAACTAAAATGGC
>CM028378.1:99770130-99796339 GCA_013146195.2 Codonopsis lanceolata
GGGGTGGTCTTCGGCGGCTCTAGCTGCTCCTCATCGGAGAGCTCGGCTAGGAGCCAGCCCAGGGGAAAACTAAGCCTCCCGCCGAGAAAGTTCCGGCGTGTGGTTCCTCGGCCCGCCTCTGTTGAGAGTGCCCAGTCCACTCCCGAAAGAAAAGACGCCTGAAAGCGGCGGTGATCGTGGTGCCTTCGAGGAGAGACGAGCCTGAGGAGAAAATATACGCTCGTCCCCCCAGCAGAGAAAAACAAAAGAGGGCAAAAAGGTAATGTATCTCCTCGTCAAGTGAAGAAGCTGATCCCAGTTTGAGGATGATTTTGTGGGGCCGACCACCGAGCTGCGGGGACCCGGCTTCGCCAAGGATTTTGCGGATATCCGGTCCTCCAAAATTTTGGCGTTTGTCGTCGTGATTCCCCATGGCCTTAGCGGCAAGGAGCTAGTTGTTCGAGCTCGGGTTGGGGATATGGTCGGGATTGCCAACTCTGCCCCTGGCGAGGGCATGGGGCCAATTGGTCTATGCATGAGCGAGGTAATGTTCCTTGCCTCTTGTTGTTTTTGTTTGTCGATTGTCTTTTGCTAATATTCGTTGTATTTTACGTAGATGCTGCTCTTTTGTATCTTGGCCACTCGAGCCGGCCGCCTCTGCCTTATCGAGGTCGACAAGTTGAAGCTTCGGGCCGAAGTTGACAAAGAGAGCTTGAGCTTTGCGGGGTCAAGTGGCCTCCACGACAAGCGAGCATCACGAAGGGGAAAAGCCCGATTAGAAGAGTCTTTGGCCAAAATAAACCGCTGAATGAAGCCAAGGATTAATTTGGCTTCGCTTTTTGTTCTTTGAAAAGAATGCCAAAGATCTTGGGGAGGAAGGTGGTCGGCGAGGAGTTGGCAGGGGTCGAGTTGCTAGTTTAGAGGGAGAGGTCGGGTGCAAGGCCGCGACCTTCAAGTCTTCGAGGGGCGATGCCTTTAATACGAAATTGTCGTCTACTATGAAGCAATTCGGCATATGCTTCGAGTAGGCTGCTGCCTCGGGGGATGAGTGCAGGCACCATAGTCGAATGGGGTAGTGAAAATTTTGCCGGCGATCTTTGCTCGGCAAGGGCATGAATGATCCCTTTTAGGAAGAGATGGCGATCTTTGCGAACGAGCAGGGCGTTAAATACAACATGGAGGAATGGGTGCCACCCACCCGTGAGTAAGCTTGATGTAATAGCCACTTACAAAGCAAGTTGAGCAAGGCGAGGAAGTGGACTTCGACCCGGACCTCAAACTTAGACAATTCATGGGCGGGCGAACATTCCAAGCTGAGTTCGGTGCATCATGGCATTGGCGGCATGGTCCCCGCCTCCTCGTGAGGCCAGAGGTCGTCAATCTCCACGAGTAGCATCTCATTCTCCCTCATTGCTTGAGTAATCGTGGCGAGTGTGCCTTTATTTGAGAACAATTTTTATGTTGTTTGTAAAAATTTTTGTTCATGTCTTAATCGCTTTAAATTTAGCTATATATGAATGAGTTGTTTGCTTTTTCTTAGCCTTATTCTAACTATGCTCGCGTCTTGAGGTTAGTTAAAGCTTATGCGTTCGAACAATCGCTTTTTTCTTTGTATCTTGATCCTCGGAACTCTCCTCCTCAAATGCGAGGATGGGAATAAGTACTTTGACTTATTTATCATTTTTGTTGGCCTTCCTCGCTTAGCGAGGATAAGGTCTTTTCCCCTCGTGCGAGGTTGGGATGAGTTAACTCATTGGTCGTTTTTGTTGGCCTTCCTCGTATCCGATAAGGTCTTTCTCCACCTCTGCGAGGATGGGTCTATGCATCTCCGTTCGAGAATGAAAATAGGTGGTTACACTATCTTTCGAGAAAATAAAACTTATCATTCACTAGTCTTGCAAAAGCGGTTACATCAATGATAGTATGCCTTGAGATGATCGGCATGCCAAGGATTTTTAAGCGGTGTACCATCTAGCTCGGCTGGTTGTAGGTTCCTTCTTTTACAATGCTAGTAATTACGAATGGACCTCCCAATTTGGAGACAACTTATTTACGCCGCCTTTACTTTGTAGCTTCAATCTTTCTCATAACCAAATCTCAGGCTAGAAAGGCTCTCGATTTAACTTTTTGTCGTGGTGGATCTTCGTAAGCTTCTTGTAGTTGATCATTCGAGTCGGGCCTCTAATCGCCTTTCTTCGAGGTTATCGGATCATTTGCTGGATAAATCATTTTGTTGTTGGTCGAATAAAGTAACCGAATGGTAGGAAGGGCTAGCTCATTTGGAGCCATTGCTTCAGAGCCATATGTTAATGCAAGCGGGGTTTCACCGGTAGATCCTCGTGTAGATGTTCTAATTCCCCGGCACGATTGGTAGCTTGTTCTAACCAACTTCCCTTTTTCTCGTCTAAATTTCGCTTCAAAGCGTGCATGATCTTCTTATTTCATGCCTTGCACGGCCATTGCCTGCGGATGAGCTACAGAAGACATTCGTGTTTAGCGTTTAGCCGATCCGGACTTCTTTGTAAATTTTTTGGAGAATTGCGTGCCGTGGTCGGAGGCGATCATCAGGAAGTCGAAGCGGCAAAAAATACGCTCATAGGTAAACATTTGCTGATCCTCGGTTATGCTAGCCGGTGGCTTTGCTTCTATCCATTTAGTGAAGTAGTCGGCCATTTACTATCACATACTCGCACCAATATTTTGCTTTGGGAAAAGGACCAATAAGATCGATTCCCCACATGTCGAAGGGCCAAGCGCCCTTCTTGGAGTTTGTAAGGCCAGGTATCTGCGAGGAATGTTTGCAAATCTTTGACATTTATCACACTTCCTTACATATTCCTGCGTCTCTCCTCATACTCGGCCACGATAGTAACAGTGGAAATTCATTTTGTCGACGGGGTCCTCGGCTCGGGGTGTCCTCACTTTTCGCCCTCATGAACCACGCGACAAATCATTTACCATTTACAGTCGTATGCATCGAAGGAGAGGCTTAGTATTCGGCAGCTTGTAAAGCATGCCTCCCGATAACAGAGTATCTACATGCTCGGTTTCGATGTTGGGCTTCGTTCTTCCCTTACGGTAAAGTACCCCTTTGATGTAGTCTTTAATGTCGTCGATCCAACATCTTGGAGCTTCGGCGACCATAATAATTTCTTCGTAGCTAATGGTTTGGGATCACGAGGAACATGAGCTCGATATTAGGAGGGACCTCTTCGACTTCGAGGATGCAATTTTAGAGATGATCAGCTCGGGAATTTCCTATAAGGATGCATTCCAAGCTTCCCAATACTTGAAGCAGTCAACGATCTTTGTGTCAATTCTTGGTATTTGCCAATATTGATATTGGTGATTTGCTTCGTATTCACCCGATATTTGTTTACCACCAAGCGAGAGTCATTGTAGATCATATATTTCCCCCACCCCAAAGGCTAGTGCGAGGCTCGATTCAGCGATCGAGGCTTCATACTCGGCTGGTTATTCGATGTTTTAGTGGAATCTTAAAGCCATGTCGATTTCTCGAATCAGGTTACTGGCGTCAATCCGGCTCCACTCCTTTCCGCTCTTTTGAGGTAGCGTCGTTTATGGTGTCGGGGTTCGTTTTGTGAGGCTGTCGTGGCCGTTATCTTTTTTAGGCTCGAACATTTTAAGCTCGACCTCTTGGATTCTGCAGTAAGATTTACGGCGTTCCCGAATTTTACCTCTATGAGGAGCTTTTCTTGTTCGGTGGGTCCATCTCCCTGGATTCGAGGTTGATCCACTTGAGTTTCTTCGTCTACATTGTGCGACCTCTGTTGCTTTTGAGGGCATTGGTTCTATATATCCAGTTAATTTGCTTCTTTGGTGAGGGTGGTAGTTTGTTCGCTCTGATTGGTTTTGCTTGGTAGGAATCCATTGATTATGTATTCGTACTTTACTTGTAATGTTCCGGCAGCGGAACCGCGATCACGCCACGAGGCGGGGTGGCCAGTTGAGTCACGTAAGGGACTGGTGACGTGTCGGCCTTGGTGAGGTCACGTCGGTTATGCGTGAATGCAGGAGGTACCGACTTCTTGAGATATCTGGGCTTTGGTTGATGATCTTTGTTGGTGGGTTTGAAAGCAAGACTACAGATTAGGGTCTTTGGGGTTTCAGACTCTGACCCTCAGTGTGAGAGTCGATAACAGGTAGTATATGGTATCATGGGAGCTGGCGTTCCCTTAACGGTCGGTGTATAGAGAGTAATCTCTTTGTGTATTGTCACGGCAATATAATAAGTTTTCAATCTCGAGTCATCTTACCTTTCTTGAAGGGAAAGGCTTCCTTTATAGTAGCCTAGATTTGGGATCATGATTGGTATGAGGGTCCCATGGTGGGACTTGTTCACTGGTCGGCTTCTTTGGCGGTTCTGAGTGGTCAGCAGTTGTGTATGCAGTGAGATTGTAGGCGGTTGAGTAAGCGGAAAGGTATGGCGGCTTGCATGGCTTGCTCGGCTCTTGTGGGGAAGGCACACGGATCTTCTTGGCTTTGTCTTATCAGCCGTCGGACGGTGATCCACCATATGGTCGGTCTTGATTTATGGTTACTGTCGTGCTCGGTGATTATGATGCTTTGCATTTCGTCGGTTGGTTAGCGATTGTCGATGATAGTGACTCTTGGAGGCGGAGACCGTCCCCATTTGGGGACGCGTGGTCGGCATTAGGGGGGTTGAGGAGTCGGGTCCCATCAATAGCCAGAGTTTCCAAATGCGGGATTTATCCTAGCTTGGAAAGTCTAATTTGAATATCACGCTCGGTTTGTTCGTCTTTGATCTTCGCCAGGCTTCGTTGATTCTATGTTCGTCTTTGTCTTCCGCTTCGCTCAAAGTTCAAGTTCGCATAAGGTAACTCATGATTACTGTTTGATATCAAACTTGTGTGATATATGTTTAGATATATCCTTTATTGGTATCAGATCATATATGTTTGACTTCTCGTATCGTTCCATGAATTGCATGCTTTTGATTTTGGGTTTGCTTAAAAGTTTTGATAACGAACCAAATGAGTTTTATTATTTTATGTGTAAAATGTTTTTATTTTAAATTTATATGTCTAAATTCCTAAAGGAACAACATACTAAATTCTCGTTGAATTCTGTTGGGTATTTTTCAAAATATCACAAACCCAAGTTTTGTTGAAAATTGATTTTTCCAAAACTTTGCATGCTATTTTGACCTGTTTATGTTCTGTAAAACCATTGTTTTATGGTCTGTACTTGTAGTACTCCGCGAGGGCTTTCTAACGACATATTATATGCTTAATTTGGACTTAAAATGAACGTTTTATGGCCTTGCGAAGTTGGCTCGCGGATCACGTTCACGAATCGATTTTTAGGGTTGAAAAATTGACATAAAACGACCCCTACTCTCAGCCTCGATGTACGTGCCTTTTGTGGCACTCCTTTCGATGTAAAAAGTACATGACTGGAAAGTACTCGATGAGACGAATCCAACGCCACCGTCCGCAACCTCATCGGAGCACCAGAAGGCGTCGCGTGGAGCTCATTCTCCGGTTGGGCGCGTGGAAGAGCGACTGAAGGATGACGATTGGTGATTGGTCAGCGGTCAAAGCGAGATGATGCGTGCGCCCGTCATTAGTGGGGCCCTCCCGATGACTCATTTTTATGACATCATCGGTGGCGTCGGCCTGCCGTCAGCCTGTACATAGTCGGCGTCGATCGGCCTCCCGGGAAGCCCGCCGCCGGTGGCGCGTGGTGCGGCGCGGCATCTCGAGCTTCCGTTTTGGAAGCCGTCTGGATGTATTTTGGCCTTCTGAGTCTAATGGTGGCCTCTGTTTGACCAATTCAGCATGTAATTATTTGTTTTTGCTTTTTTAGTGTATAAAAACATATTTTTTTGTTTTTTAAAAAATTAAAAATAATATCCGGGGGTTGTTTTTGTCATTCTGCAGTGATTGTTTAGGGCTATTTGGGACGTTTCGAATTTTTTAAATTCTTTGTGAATTTTAAATTATTTTAAAATCATTTTAGCATATTTAATTATCGTTTTGGGCTCTAAAATTGTGATTGAGACTATGAGAGACATAATAATTTTATTTTCGATGGCGAAAATAATTATGTACATGATATGTGCTTGATGGATTTGTTCTCTTATTTCTTTTTTGTTTAAATTATCAATTTATGAATATTTTACGTTGTGCATACTTTTGGTTGTGATTCACGAGCCTCGCTGGATTTTCCCTCCTTACGTGTATGATGTAATTATGTTCGATTGATTTGGAAACAAAAGTGAATATATATATATATAAAAAAAAAAAAATATATATATATATATATATATATATATATATATATATATGCTATGTCTTATTTTTTGCAATAAATTGTAGTGAAATGACTTCTAAGAATGTAATCTTGACCTTAACAAGGGTGAGAAATTGATGACACAAACTATAGTGTTTGGCAAAGGAAAATCACGTATTTGCTAAACGAGCAAGAGGTTCTGGACAACCTAGATACTGTGATGGTGGAACTAGAGATGAAAAATTTGACCATCACCCAACATTGCCGAAAATGCAAGAATTCCTTAAATGGAAAAAAGAAAGATCGATGTGCACGCTTTCTATATTGCTTTGAGTAGCATGCATAATGATCGATTGGCGAGTTGAGGATTGCCTTCTACTGCAAAACAAATGTGGGACGACATTAAGCATATTTATGCGGATGGGATACGCTACAAAGTTGAGGACATTGACTTATAAGTTTGAAAGCTATAAGATTGACCGTAAAGCGTAACATTCTTGAACAACTGCGTGAGATGTCGAATGATTCGTGATCTTAAAATTATTTGGTCTTTCGGTTCTATCTTATCGATGACAAAGTTCAAGCGGTGATTAGCCTGACTCTTGGAGTGGTTTGAGGCATATCTTGACTCATACATACTCATTCGAACTTTTGCGGATGTATCTCGCCATGTTGAGCTTGAGGCTGAGTGTCATAGGCGAATCGCGCGATAAGTGTTGCGACTCGTGATCTTGCTCTTGTTTCCCTTGAGGGTCCACGCAAGCAAGCCACACGGGCAACGCAAGAAACAAGCTAAAGGCAAGAAGACTCGAAATTTGGGCCCCAAAAGTGACAAGATTGCTTCTAAGCCGAAGAGGCAAAAAGAATATTGCTAGCGAAGTGCTACAAGCGTGGTGCCTTGGGTCATTTTTTCTCGGACTTGTCCTAAGCCCAAGAAGGTATCCCTTAATCCTATCTCCATGCAAAGTTGTGTTTGCTCTCATGTTTTATTAGTGACTTCTCCTCTGTGTGGATTGTAGACTCGAGGCTAAACCAAACTGTATGTGACGAGGGATCGAGAAGGATTTGTAGATTATCGAAAAGTTCCTACGGGTACAAGAAGAATTTTCATGGGAAAGCAGCTTGTCTTGTGTTGAAGTCAAAGGAGTTGGCTCATACCAACTTCAATTGTGGAGTGGGCGCCGCATTGACTCTTCATGAAGTTCTTTATGCACACAGAGAAATTCGACATAATCTATTATCGAGTACAATTGCTAGGACATGGATATTCTTTTAATTTTAGTGATGATCACTTGGATATTTGTTTTGGTGATGAGATTTTGGGACATGGTTTTTGTCGTAATTTCTTTAAATTAGATTTGTTGGATTCCCATAATTCTTACGTTAATTCTTCTTCTTGTATGGTTTATGATGATTCTAATTACGAGAGTTATGGCATGCTAGACTTGGACATATAGGAAAAGATAGATGACTAGATTGGCTAGAGAAGGTCTATTGGGTCTCTCACCAAAGTCAACCTACCCTTGTGTGAGTCTTGAGTCTTGTTTGGCAGAAAAGCTTGCAGAAAGCAAGCTTTTGGTAAGGCAAAAAGAGCCACACATCCATTAGAGTTAGTCCATTCGGACATTTGTGGACCAATGAATGTTAAGGCACGTCATGGAGCTTCCTACTTTCTCACTTTTATTGATGACTACACACGCTATGGTTATGTTTACCTTATTTCTCACCGCGATGAAGCTCTTAAGTGTTTTGGCGCTTTCGCAGAGGTTGAGAATCAAAAGGATAAAAGCTTAAAAACTTTTAGAATTCACCGGAATTTTGCCGTGAGTATTTATCGATCAATTTAAAGAATTGTGTGAGAAAAAAGGGAATACGCCAAACTGATTGACAATTCCTAGAACTCCGCAACAAAATGGTGTTGCGAAACGAAGGAATCGAACATTGTTGGAAATGGTTAGGTCAATGATGGCACAGCCAACCTCCCAATTTCGTTTTGGGGGATGCGCTAATGACCGCCACTACATACTTAACAGAGTGCCTTCTAAGTCGGTTCCACTGACCCTTATGAACTTTGGAAGGTGAGAAGCCTAAATTGGGGCATCTTCATCCTTGGGGTTGTGCGAGGTGTTATGTCCATAGTACCTCAATAAGTTTGGAAAACTAGGCCCTAGAGGAAACAAGTGTGTTTTCATAAGGTATTCAGATACCTCAAAGGGTTATGTTATGTACGGTGGAAAACCTGACGTAGGAATGACTGAATCAGAGTCGTACAATGTTGATTTCATTGAGAATGATTTCTCACAAATAGGTGAAGTTAGGAAAGACTTTGAACTTTTTGAGATGGAAGAAGAACATATGACGTCTTTTGGCGAAGGTGGGGAATTGCCTCAACCTAATCCTACGGTACAATATGAGGTTGAGCATATGGAAGTCGCCAATGAGAGTCAAGGTGATCTTCATCTGAATGGGAGTATGTATTCTAATGGGAGTCCAATACTAGAGCGAAGAAGTAAACGTGGAAATATACCTCGTCGTCGATTTGAGATCGAAGAGGAATCTTTCCTAACTACTTCTTTCAATTCTAGTGAGCCTACATCGTTCAAAGAAGCTCTTTCTTTACCTACAAACAATGAATTGATGACTGCAATGGAGGATGAAATTTCCTCTATGAAAAAGAATCAGGTTTGAGAGTTAGTTGATCTTCAGCAAGGTCGCAAGACTATTGGAAACAAATGGGTTTTCAAAGTCAAGCGAAAGCGCGATGGATCAATTGACAAATATAAGGCACGTCTTGTGGCGAAAGGCTTTACCCAAAGAGAGGGTTTAGACTATGAGGAGACATTCTCCCCTGTGGTGAGATATTCTTCTGTTCGCCTAATCCTAGCGATAGTAGCGCACATGGATCTAGAACTTTATCAGATGGATGTTAAAACTGCTTTTCTCAATGGAGAACTAGATGAAGATATCTATATGACTCAACAAGATGGTTTTGAAGTCAAGGGACAAGAGCGCAAAGTGTGCCAACTCAAACGTTCCATCTATGGTCTCAAACAATCATCTAGACAGTGGTACATTCGCTTTCATCAAGCGATAACCTCAATTGGCTTTGTGATGATTGAGGAAGACCACTGTGTGTATGTTAAACGATCCAAGAAAAAGATCTTGATTACGTCATTATATGTTGATGACATCCTACTAGCTAGGAATGATATGGAGATGATAAATGCCACTAAAGTGGTATGCTGCGTTTTTCGATATGACGACTTGGGTGAAGCAAGCTATGTGCTTGGAGTAAAGTCATTAGGGATGGATTCGAAAAGATTTCTCGGTTTGTCTCAAGAGACTTACATTAAGAAGGTTATCGAGCGATTTGGCATGACTAACTCAAAACCCGTTGTCACTCAATGGAAAAGGATGTGTCCTTAGTACAAACCAATGCCCTAAGAATGAAGAAGAGAAGAAGAGAATGTCTACGACTCCATATGCGAATGCGGTAGGAAGTTTGATGTATGCTATGGTGTGTACTCGGCGACCTATGCTTTGCAGTTGGGATGTTGAGTCGATTCCAAAGTAATCACGGACCTCAACACTTTGGATGGCGGTGAAGAGGGTTCTGCGTTATTTGGTGGGAACCACAAATTTAACCTATGTTACCAAGGTGGGGATTTGAGCTTGAAAGGTTTCACTTGGCGGATTGTTTGGAGATGTAGATGGTTATAAATCTACTTCGGGCTACGCTTTCCTCCTTAGTGGTGGAGCTATCTCTTGGAGTAGCAAGCGACAGACTAGCACCGCCTTATCTACGATGGAGTCAGAGTACATGGCTTGCTCAGTTGCGGTTCAAGAAGCTGTGTGGTTGAGGAGTTTTCTTCAACATCTTGATGTTCTGACGCATGTGGATCGATCACGTAGTCATTGCTTGTGATAGCATGGCTTTTAGGTTACACTAAAGATCCCAAGTATCATGGGAAGCGAAACACATTAACATCAAGTATCATTTCACTAGAGACATGGTTGCGAAAAGAAAGTTGTTCTAGAATATATTCCTACTAGAAGCATGTTGGTGACCACATGACTAAGCCTCTAGCTAGAGATCTTTGAGATCATATGTTGGGTCTAGGGCTTCGTAGGATTTGACATTTATTCCGAGAACACTTTTGTTGACATTTGATTATTATTTTTTCATTATCGTTTGAATAAATTGCAGTTTCATTTTATTCCTTTTATATGTTAATTGGATATTTTGATATGAAATTGTGTAGCATATATATTTTTGATTAAAAAGATGTCGTGGATATTGAATTGGCCTTCTCACACGGGTAATTCACCTTGTCGCTAGGTGGGCGAGCAAGTTGAGATAGTAAAAGTCTTTGGCACCTACGAAGGGGGGTACGCAAATGACATTACATTTATCGCCTTGGCATACGGCCAAGATGAGACCTTTTATAAAGGTCAACTTCATATCCCAAGGAAAAGTCCGAATGTGAGATCTTAAAAGGAACACTAGAAGAGTGACTACTTTTAAGTACTCAGGTTAGACGCCAAAAGGGCGGCTAGACCAATGTTCGTATGACGTTTGAGTATGACATGCCTACTTCGTGTAGGAGTTCCGTCATAGTATACACTTCATACTGTATGTGACTATAATGCGACTTAAGAAAGTGATTGAATGATCCCTGCTTCATCACTGTGTGAGTTTTAGTGATCAAATTCAGGTCACGATTATACCCTATGTGACTTAGAACTATATCATGAACTTGGGCGTTGATGATGCTACTTTGGCATGCCGACCAACGAGTATGCACACATACTGATCCTACGGAGCATTCTTTGGGAAGCGGTTAACCAAGAGTGATTGATATGAGTGTCTAAGGAAGATAGTATGATACGCATCTCTATTTTTGTGTTTCAATGCCATGTCGATCATATTGAACATACGGTTCAAGAGATTGATCTTGATACACAAACATATTGAGTTTTAAGCACCGCTCTTGAGGGATTGAGGATGCTTAAATTGATGCATATATACGGATGCAGGGTATAGACGAGTTTTGTTTTCTAACGAGGGCGTTCTATCTTTGGTCGAGATGGTGATTTGGTATAACGCTCCACCCTTTATCTTTCTCGTCATGTCGCACGCTTCACTTCCAGTATGAAAAGGCAGTGTTTAACGAGTTTCGATGATACGATGTGGTTAGAGAGGTGAGTCCATGTGTGCGAGTGGGAGATGTTAGTAATTGCGCTCGTGGCCCGATTATTTACTTCCGCCCACATGGAATATATATATTTATATTATTATTGGTTAATTAGTTTCCTAACCCGAATGTGTTTGAGATTGACTTAACTTAACCTACAAGAAATAGGGTTTCTTGGTAATAATATAAATAGGGCAACTAAAGGGGTAAAACCCTAACAACCAAATAGAAGAACACATCTTCTTATTGTTGGCCGCCCCCTCTCTCTCTCAAAAATCTATCTCACAAATACTCCCTCTAGCCTAACCATCAAGTGGCTTGGATTTGCGGTGTGAACCAGTATTGATATTCGTGCTACGTGATATCAATCCGACGAGAGAGACTTGCAGGTTTTGTTGATCGTGACATACGAAGATCGTAGCTCAGGCAGAAAGTCTTCCGCTCCGCTCAAAGTTCAAGTTCACATAAGGTAACTCATGATTACTGTTTGATATCGAACTTGTGTGATAAATGTTTAGATATATCCTTCACTACTAAAATCGGTTACTGATAAAAGTGAAACATCACTAATAGGTAGGATTCAAAGAATTTGTCAATACAACTCGCGGTGTAGCTTGTACTGTAACTACACCCGGAGGTGCATTGACTAGAAAGTCAAATATGTAAACAGTGGAAGACTTTAAACAATTAAAGCAATAATAAACACATAAGTTTATCAAACGATCTACAAGCTAGTAGATCCAACCTTTATGGCCAAAAAGATTTCACTAAAAAGATGAAGTGTTTAAAAAGACAAATTGTGAAATCAACAAAACCAAAGCTCTCACAAGACAACAAGTCTTAGAGAGCGAAACCCACAAAAACACGATAGAGAAAACGTGTGATTAAAAAATAAGCTTCCTATTAACTAGGAAAGCAAACAGCCACAATATCGATGTAGTTCACGATGAAGCTGCACCCAAAGCTACATCCAGATTTCCAGCAGCAATGCTTTGAGCTTTCTATGTATTTCTGCGTGTGTTCAGCCTGTATCTCTGGGCTTCTTATATCTATACACGAGCTAGAGGTAGAATCCTACACAAATAAGAATCCAACAACTCCAAGGAAACATAATGTTAGGAAATAAAAAATATGTTTCCTAAATTAGTTTCCTAATATAATTCAAGGATCTTACCAAAGATTTTGTTCAACTTAATTATGGACTCTTGATTGCTTTTGGAAGTATTTAAATATGGTAATACTTACCATTGCTTTAGGAGCAAGAAAGGTATTCAATATGGTAACTTCTTACCATTGCTTTTGGACCAAGAAAGGACACAACAATAAAATCAATAGAGAAAAACAGGACGACTCGATTTTACCCTTACAAAAGGTTTTACAGATAAAAAAAGTTACTAATAAGTCTAAGTATAAAAAGTTACTGATCTTATGGACTTTACTACTTTAGCGTTTTGTTTATGGACTTTAGCGTTTTGTTTCAATTTTTATTGATTATGTTTTTCTTTTTACTGATTTCGTCACAATCACTTTAAAATCACATTCTCAATATGAATTTGATATCTATCAAACCGATTCTTCACTTAGGTGATTGGGTTTAGGTTACAGTTTATGTGTGTGAAGAAAATGTTCAATTTATTAGAACAACATTCCCCAAGACAACTAAGTGCATTCAACTGTGATTCATGCACCTCACCAATGGTCAATTGCCTCTTTGTAATTAGTGTATACTTTTATATTTCCCATAGGTAATAGGAAAAGTCTTGAAGACCAAATGAATGTATGTTGTATATACATTCCTATTGTTAATACAAGAATGAACATTCTCAGCCAAACTCCTTATGGTATCAGAGCTTCATTTTGCTTAAACATGCATCCATTTCTCTTTCTTCGATCCTACCATGGCAAACACATCTACACCAGTCATCATCCATCTCAATGCTCCCACACATCTCCCCACCAAGCTTAACCAAAACAACTTCATTGTGTGGCGTAGACAACTATTCTCTACCCTCATTGGATTCGATCTCCTCGGATTCATCGATGGCATAAAGCAGGCTCCTAAGAAAATCCTGATTACAACAATTGGTACCGCCAAGACCAAATCATTGTAAGTGCCATTCTAGGCAGCTGTATTAAAACTATTCAGTCCCACATCGCCACAGTCGACACATCCAAAGAGGCGTGTGAACAACTCTCAACCCTCTTTGAAAATAAATCCTGAACGAAGGTTATGTCTCTCAAAGAACGATTATTTGATAACCCAAAGGGCAGGCGCTTCATCTCCAAATATCTACAAGATATGAGGACCATTGCGGACGATCTGGCACTGGCCAACAGCCCTCTTGATGAAGATGATTTGATTCTTCAAACCCTCAAGAATCTGGACAGTGACTATAAGGAAATTTGTGCAGCCATTTGTGCACGAGATTCGGCAATAACCTTTGCCGAACTCCATGACAAACTCGTTGATTTTGAGATCCAACTTAAGAAACGTGAAAAGGAATTGGTCCCTGTGATCCCAACAGCAAACTACACCCATTAGCAGCCTTCAAAAACATACCCAACCTCTAACAACAACAACAACAAAATGTCCTCTAACCTTCGCCTTTCATGGCAACCCAACACCCAATCTCAACGACGATACATCAATCCCGGCCCTCGCCCTTCGTGACAGCCAAATCACCCAAACCCCAACCGTTCCTCCTCCTCTCAAGCAAACACATACTGTCGTTTCTGTGATCGAGTAAGACATGCAACTAACGAATGCAAAAAGTTGGCTCGTTTTCTTTGCGAAAATGGTGTTCAACATCTATCAAGTACTGTTGCCTATCCAGTGGCCAATGTCACATCCATCAGTTCTCTAGCTGTTAGCCCATGACTGTTTGATACTGGTGCTTCGAACCATGTCACTTCAACTCTCACCAATTTGCAAAATTTCTCTGACTATGGCGTCCCAGATGAAATTGTACTCGGTGATGGTAAAGGTTTGAGTATTTCTTACATTGGCAGCACAACACTCAACACACTTTACAAACCACTTTCAGGGAACAATGTTCTGTGTGTTCCTACACTTAAAAAAATTTAATTTCAGTTGCTAAGCTTTGTCAATCCAATAATGTATCGGTTGAATTTTTTTCCCTTTTCTTTTGTTGTGAAGGATCTTCGTACGGGGGCGTATCTACTTGGTTTAAATCTCAATTTGGTCACTCTACTTTCAGCCAAAATTCATTAAGCTCACCCTACTTTTTTTTTCCTCAATTTAATCATTCTACTTGGACATAAATATCAAGTTCATCACTCCGTCTAATTCTTTTGTTGAAAGCTTTAAAATTTTTATGAAAACCCAAAAATATCCTTACTGATATTTTTAAGGTTTAAATCTCAATTTTCAATTTTCAAATCCATTTCTTCTCCCTTCTTAGTTCACATAATCTTAGTTCACGTCTCTTCTCTCTCCTTCAAATCCATCTCCCTTATCTTCCTTCTCCTGGCTCCTCTCTCCGTTGATCTGTAGAATCTTGTCCTCCAACTCCACCTTTACCTCATTCTTTTTCAGCCGAGGAACATCTGCCTTGAACATATGTGCCTCTGGAGTCTCCTTCCAGTCAATGTTGGCATGCGCGAACGATGCCATCTCATTGGGGAAATCCGATCAAACCTGATCGGAGAGTGAGCGGACATTGCTGCTGAAAGGGTAGCCTTCAAATGGATCCCAAACGTCGAGAGGGAAGGGATCAAAGAGCGAGGGTTAGACAAACCTCATTCCTTTTCAGTCGAGGAACATCTGCCTTGAACACATGCGCCTCTGGAGTCTCCTTCCAGTCGATGTTGGCATGTGCAAACGATGTCATCTCAGTGGGGAAATCAGATCAGACCTGATCGGAGAGTGAGCGGACATTGCTGTTGAAAGGGTATCCTTCAAATGGATCCCAAACGTCAAGAGAGAAGGGATCAAAGAGCGAGGGTTAGACAAAAACGGAACATAGGGTTTACAGAAAATTAGATTATGAAAGTCAATTAAGGGAGGAATGAATGCAAAAACTGGGCAGGTAAAGAAGTATCTTTGAGGTCACATTGTTTATTCCTCTTTCACTATTTAGTATTCAATGAAGGAACGAAGATCCCACTGGAATTGAACGAAGAGCCCACTGGAATTGGTTTTCTTTCTGGGGGTTACTTATTTTAATGGGGGTTGTTGATGTATCTTTGAGGTCACATTGTTTATTCCTCTTTCACTATTAGTATTCAATCAAGGAACGAAGAGCCACTGGAATTGATTTTCTTTCTGGGGGTTGTTGATTTTAATGGGGGTTGTTGATTTTGAAAGAATCCTTTTATTTTCTTTCTTCAAAGTTGTAAAAAGAATCCTTTAAGTCACTTCACTTTTTAGTTTAAACCCTCAACTCTTAACATTGAGAGTAAAACCCTTCAACTTACTAAGGGTATTTTGGTCTTTTCAAAGATTTTCATCCAACATAACGGGCAGAAATGACTCAAGTGACCTTATCGAATGTCCAAGCCAAGTAGAATGATTAAATTGAGGAAAAAAAAAGTGAAGTGAGCTTAATGAATTTTGGCCGAAAGTAGGGTGACCAAATTGAGATTTAAACCTATCTACTTCGAGGGAAGAATTCCGGTGATGTGTACTATGCACCATCCTTGGGTCACTCCCAAGTCCATGCGACTGCAAAATCATCCATTTCCGAGTGGCACCATTGTCTTGGTCACCCTTCAAATAAAGTTCTCCGTTCCGTTCTACAAAATCACAATTTAATAATTAAACTCCCTAGTGATTTAAAATTTTCATGCAATTCTTGTTCTTGTCACAAGAGTCACAAGCTTCCTTTTGCTACAAATTCCCTCACCAATACAAAACCACTACAATTGGTTTATACTGATGTTTGGGGACCCTCTCACAAGACAATTGATGGTTTTTACTATTATATAATCTTTGTGGATCATTTCACAAAATATGTTTGGTTGTATCCAATGAGGAAAAAAATCTGATGTCTCCAGCTTATTCCCCCAGTTTAAATCACTAGTGGAAAAATACTTTCAATTGCCTTTGATCTCTATCTATTCTGATAACGGTGGGGAGTATGAAAAATTAATTCATGTCCTCACGGCCTGTGGGATTTCATATTTCACAACCCCGCCCCATACCCTGGAACACAATGGCACCTCGGAACGACACATTGTTGAAACAGGGCTCTCCCTACTTCACTATGCCTCTCTTCCGCTCTCATACTGGTCATATGCGTTTCAAACTGCCGTCTACCTAATCAATCGTCTTCCCACCCCCTTCTCCACAACAAAACACCCTTTGAAATTCTTTTCAATTGCCTCCCTAACTATAATCGTCTCAAAACTTTCGGTTGCTTGTGCTATCCATGGTTACGTCCATACTCCCAGTTCAAATTACATCCTCGATCCACACCGTGTATATTTCTTGGTTACTCAACCTCGAAATCAGCAGATAAATGTTTTGATCCCACCAAGAATCGCCTATATCTTTCGCGACATGTTAAGTTTGTGGATGATCATTTTCCTTTGCATGTGCGTAATACACATCACTCATTCTCCCAACTGGTACATGATGCCTGCCATGTAACACCCCAAACTCGGTACCGACACCGCGGTCCCACAATTCGACCACGTCACTTACAATAACATCTTAAAATCATAAATATTCCCAACTCAAAAATAAATAAACCTTAAACCATCTTTAACTAAAGTCAAATAATCCAATAAAATTTACTACAAACTTGATGCTAAATAAAAGTCAATTATTCTTAATAAGTTATCCTTTATTTTAAATAATGTCTAGATCCAAAATCTCTTGGAACCGTCATCATGATTTGTCTGAGTCAAGTCTTCTCATAAATCCTACTCATTACCTGAAGAAGGAGAATTTGAAAGAGAAAGGGTGAGCGAACAATGCCCAGTAAGATCATATACAACCCCTCCGGTTATTAAGGAGGAGTTGACCAAAATAAATTAGAGAGGAATAAATTTCAATATTCCAAGTTCACAGTTCAAGCATCGATAAGCGGAAGCAATTTATCAAATTTTTAATTCAAAGTAAAAAGGAAGAAAATGAAAATTTAACAACAAAACGACTCGAGTGATCAACCGTCACCAACCGTCCCATACCGATTGGAGACAGTAAATTACTCACAGAATCTCATGATCATAAAACAATTTTTAAATATTTACTCAGAAGAGTATCGATAAGCGATTCAATAATTACTCAAAGAGTATCGATAATTCGATCATGTTTTGTATATCCGGATAACCATATACCACTAGCTAGGTGGTATTCGATAAGTTCAATCATTCAATAATTATGCTCACAATTTAAGTGGCATTCGATAATCATAAAAATCATTTTAATGATCATGGTAGAATTTCAAGGAAACGATAATCAAATTTCACTACAAGGGTCATGCATCACAAAAATTATGCATCACAAAATTTCGCATCGCAACAATCATATATTTCATGTAGGAAGAATAACTAACATGAAATTCAATAATTAAGTGAAGTTAAACGTGAATCGATTTATGATTTTTTTGAAGAAGTAAAATCGACGGAATTCAAATCAACTACCGACCCAAGTCGGCGTACGTTTCAAAAAAATTATTGATGTCAATAAATTAATTGGAAGTTTAAAGGAGGATAAAAGAAAATAGAGACTATAAGAGGTATAATCTCTTACCTTAGTGATGCTGCGAAAAAATTTAACTTGAACACAATGTACCGTTACTCGCGCTTAACCGAATCTAAAAATACAAAATATAATCTTGACTTTAGGGACCTTCTACTAAAATTTAGTCTAAGAAATAATTTTAATAATCCGTAGAATAAATAGTTACTAAAATTATATTGATCTTTTTACAACTTTTATAACTTTGGGGAAATATTCTGAAAATATAAAAGGCTATTAGTCAAACCCCAAAGCTTAGGGGATGAATCTATAAAATAGGTCCATCAATTCCACGGAAATAACTCCCCTGTATGCTTCCTGAATGCTTCTATTTGGATTGTGGGATTGACTCTCATGTTATTATAATAATAATTTTTTTCCTTCCTTCTTACTCCTTCCAACACCTCACTTCTTTATTCTTCTTTGTTTCTCATTATTCTGCCATTCCCTTCCTCTTTGTTCTCTTCTCTTTTTTTTTTTTGTCTTAATCTCTCTCCTATTCTCATCCTTGTCCACACAATTATACATGAACCCAATAACTCCCCCCACTTCCTCTATTCAATTCACACGCACATACATACACAATCAACAGATCCTCTTCTTTTTTCTTTTTCTTTTTTGATTCCAAGTACAACCCAATTACAACCCACACAACAATACTAAGAACGGTAACTATATTAACGAGAAGGGAGATTACGACGACTTACCCGAAGAATCCCTCTTAGTATGCTCTCGTCTTTGTACTCAATGTCGTCGCTCGAAAGCTCTTCTTCTTTTCTTTTCTTTTCTTCCGTCTCTCTCGCTTGGGTTGGGAAAGTGGGTATTCATCTCTTTTCTTTTTTTTCTTTTTTTTTTCAAGGAGAGTGTTTTTCTTTTGGATTTCAAAGTGGTTGTTGACTAATTGTGTGAACCCAAGAGATGACTCTTTGTTTCATATTCTCTTTTGTTTCCTATTCTCTATGTGCATGAATGATCTTCAAATGAATGTGTGTTTATTATTATCCTTATTATCATTATATTATTATTACTATCTAATTATTATTTAATGTAAGTAAATAAACCCCCAAATTGAATGGTCAAACCCACACTCAAAATATACTAAGTAGTGTACATCAAGCCCACTAAAATTAAACTTAATTAAGTGTACTTGGCCTAGAACCAATTCTAATAAACTCCAAATTAAATAGTTAAGCCCACAATAACTATTAATATTTGATTATCTGCTAATAATTAATAAAAGTATGTCTATTTTAAAATGGATAATTTGGGGTATACATGCCATGCGATCCCTTCACGAGACACTGCCTTGCCCACCGAGAGCTCATCAGGTATCCCCCCTTCTCTAGTCATTACTACTACAACACCTACCACTCCCACACCCACCTCTTCCCCAGTTCCCAGTCACTCCTCTTCCACATCTCCAGATCTCTCACCAGCACATTAACCGCATAATTCCCCCACCAACCCCTCTTCCTCATCCACCCCCTTACTTTCCTCAACCTCCCCACAAATCTCACCATCTCCAGCATCCACAACTACTCGCCCTCAACACACTCGCACCTTAAATCCAATATATTTCAATGATAAGTTTGTCAATATCACCACAGCCCATCCCATGCCCCCATCTCTAAAACCTAGAACTATCACTCAAGCCCTAAAAATTCCCGAGTGGCGTGCTGCCATGGATGATAAAATTAATGCTCTACTTTCTAACAGTACATGGGACTTAGTGCCACCTTCGACTCACACTCCAATAGGTTGTAAATGGATTTATCTGGTCAAGCAAAAATCCAATAGTGATATTGAAAAGTATAAGGCCCGTCTTGTTGCCAAAGGTTTTTTACAACGACCTGGTTTAGATTACTTCGAGACATTTAGTCCAGTCACAAAACTGGTGCCTATTCGACTAGTTTTAAACCTTGTTCTCTTTCACAATTGGCCAATCCATCAATTTGACATTAATAATGCTTTTCTACATGGTACACTTCATGAAGATGTCTATATGAGCCAACCACTAGGTTTTGTTAATCCTCAATACCCAAATCATATTTGCCGTCTTCGGAAAGCATTGTATGGCCTTAAGCAAGCTCCCCGAGCTTGGTACAATGAACTAAAAACGTTTTTGGTTTAAGCTGGGTTCACTAACTCTCTAGCAGATACATCCTTATTTATCTATAGCAACCATGGAATTGTTGCCTACTTTCTTGTTTACGTAGACGACATCATACTTATCGGAAGTGATGACAAGTTCCTTGAAGCACTTTGTTGGGCAGCTATATCATCATTTTTCCCTTAAGGACCTAGGTCCTCTTCATCATTTTTTAGGTGTTAAAGTTATCCATACTTCTGCTGGCCTATTTCTGTCCCAACATCGCCACATTGCCGATCTATTGGAGCAGTTTAATATGAGTGGTGCGAAAGAAGTCATCACACCGATGAGCAACTCTCAACCCTTCTCTCTATCGAACAACATCCCCTCTGTTGATCCTACTCCCTTCCGCAAACTCGTTGGCTCTCTCCAATACCTAGCATTCACAAGACCCGATGTTTCGTTTACAGTCAATAAACTGTCCCAATATATGTTTGCTCCAACTGAAATTCACTGGCAAGCTTTGAAAAGAGTTCTTCGCTATCTCAAAGGCACTCTTCATCATGGTCTGTTTCTACGGCGTGGCTCTCCCCTCACACTGCAGGCGTTATCCGACTCTGATTAGGGAGGTTCCAAAGATAATGGCAGATCCACCACAACTTATATATTATACCTTGGCTCCAATGTGATCTCTTGGCGCTCTGCTCGTCAAAAATCAATATCTCGATCCTCTACCGAAGCTAAATATAAAGCTGTTGCCAATACCGCTGCGGAAGTACTTTGGGTTCAGCAATTACTGGGTGAATTAGGGATCACTCTCCCTCAAATACCAACCATTCATTGCGATAACATGGGTGCTACTTATTTATGTGCAAATCCTATATTTCATACACGCATGAAACACGTTGCACTTGACTACCACTTTGTTCGAGAAAAAGTCGCAGATGGTTCCTTGAAGGTTTGCCACATTAGCTCCTGTACCCAGTTGGCCGACATGCTTACTAAACCTTTGGGCAAGCCACAGTTTCTTCTTCTGCGATCCAAGATGGGCGTCTCCAATGGAGCTTCCATCTTGCGGGGGCGTATTAGAGCAACATTCCCCAAGACAACTAAGTGCATTCAACTGTGATTCATGCACCTCACCAATGATCAATTGCCTCCTTGTAATTAGTGTATACTTTTATATTTCCCATAGGTAATAGGAAAAGTCTTAAAGACCAAATGAATGCATGTTGTATATATATTCCTATTGTTAATACAAGAATGAACATTCTCAGCCAAACTCCATACAATTCACTTGAACATATTTCCACATCAAAAAATTTCAATGTTTTGAGATCAAATATACACATTGCTCATGCAGTGAATGTTTATAACAATTATATATATATATATATATATATATATATATATATATATATATATATATATATACACACACACACACAAGACTCAACCGACTATGTTATCACCATTACAACATTAAACACTACTTTTTTATATCGATGATATGCAAGGTTTAATATGTTATTAATGTGGCAACAAAAAAACACTACTATTCTAGTATATAGGAGTATATAAATCATAAACAAGGTTTTACAAATTAAAGGTTATTGTTATATCTACATCAATTACTATTAGAAACAAAACATTTAAACAAAAATCATTTAACAATCTTAGTTAGCATGATAAAGGATCAATGAGTATGAGAGTATCATTATTCTTTACTCAATACTCCATCCGTTCCTAAATAATTGTTCTTTTTTTTTTCTAAGTTGTCCGTTCCCAAAATAATTATTTTTTTCAAAACTTTCTTTTTAAGAAAAACTTTGTTATCACTTTATTCTTACTTTTTCTATGTACTTTAATTATGGTCACATGCACAAGGACATTAAAGAAAATCACACATTACACTAATATTTATAATACAGTCAATTATTTTTTTTAAATGATATATCGGGTAAAAAAACAATAATTTAGAAACGGATGGAATATTACAATTTCTCTCAAGGAGCCAAAAATGACAGTCTATTATGGTGTCTCAGATTCCATTATTACCATTATAAGTGTTTCTCGCATCACATGATGAGATCAAATTAACAAACGAATTTAAATGAAAACTTCTTACTAATCATAAACCATGCATGTCAAAAAAACATTGTTTTTAATTTACTATTACAAGTGTTTCTCTCATCATGTTAATTGAATACACAATCTCATTTAAATGAACAAGCCTACGTTTATTCACATAACACATTCAAGAAATACTCTTATTATCGCTATATGTTCTTTTTTCATCTCGCGGGAGGAGATCACCACTACTTAATATATTATTGGTGATATACAAGGTTTAACATGTTATTAATGTGGCAACAAATTCAACTACTATCTATACTATAAAACTGCTAGGTAATTGACTAGGATTATTCAGAGGTTGAGATTAAATTCTCTTAAAAATCATTTAACGGTTGAAATTCACCATCACATTCACATGTGTGAGTAGTTATCCATTTTTAACTCCTTATTTTTTTTTTCTCTATTACAAGTCACCCCCTACAATTAATATTATGAACAATCACTCATGTTTCTTCTCCCTATCTTTTATCTTCACATTACAAAATCACACCCCCTGCGATTAATCTTCTGAACAGTCACCCCTTATAAAACAATAATCTCTCAACTATCATTGAAAGCAATGTACTCCCTCCGGACCTATATATAAGCAAAACTAACCGATTTCACACAGATTAAGAAAGTAAGTTAAATTAGTTAAATTGTCTTGATTTTATATAAAACAAAAGTATACTTACTAAAATACCCTTAAGTATCACATTCAAAACTGATGACAATTAATGCAATATTAACTCATTGTCATCAATTCATTATAACTCTTTTTATAATTAATGGCTCTTTGTGTATATGGAATATGCACATATCTTGAAAAACAAAAGAATTAACGAGGGGCATTTTTGGTACCAAACTTTTTAGAAGTTGTGAGTAGAGTTTAATATGGTGATTTTTGTTTATATTTAAGTCCACCAAAATTTGATATTTTTTTGCTTATATATAGGTCCAGAGGGAATACCCCTTAACTGTAATATTTTTTTTAAATCACATATTTTATTTAGACACTATCATTTTAATTGACGAATAAGCTTTAATAAATGGCAATTGTTATACCTATACATGCACTAATTACTATTGTAATTAATACATGGGAACAAAAACCATTATAACAGTCATGATCAAATGATCATCGATAATGGATCAATGCATGAGTGTCATTAATATTCATTACTTAGTATTTGTGGTATTTGTTTATAGGTATCAAAATTAAAATTTAATACCTATATTGGTTACTATTTATGAGTTTTAAATCATCATCTCCAACCATATGTATCAAAATTTAATATAATAACAATTTAAAAAAATTATATCCAACACATATCATAATATAAAAACAAAATTAAAATATTAACATAGATAATTTACAAATACATATTATGACATAAATATATGGTCAAAATGAAAAGTATTAAAATTAGGTTTGGTACTAAGGAAGGTATCAAATTTGGTACTTTCCTTAGTACCACACTTAATTTTAATAAACTTTACTTCTACTATTGAAGAGTCTAATACTCTCAAATAGGTATCAAAATTTGATTTGACACATACCATTAGATTTGTCCTGGGGGACCATGTATGTACTATGTAATGTCATTAATCATTTATTACAGTTTCTCTGATACAATTATTATTACTAATATAAATGTTTCAACAATGTTGTTATTACAGTTTCTCTCATGCCGTTATTAATAACTAGTTTTATACACGTGCCTTAAATGTTCGGAGAAAATTATTTTTTAATTAAATAATATTCAAACAAAACGAAGAAATAAATATAATTATTGAAAATTTAATATAACATTTTACGTTGATTTATTATTATTTTACATTGAATCAATTTTTTATTATTATTCCTCATTCTTACATTTGTATTATAGAAAAATACACATCATATCTATATCTATATATATATATATAATGGCAGATGTGATTTTAACATAACCCAATATAACAATTTCGCTCCTAAATCTTTTTGAGAAATATAAAAAGTAATCTTTACACAATAAATAGTTGTTCCTTCCTTGAAAATATGCTCTCTCTTTTTTTGAAATATAAAAAGTTGTCCCCGCCTTGGAATGTGCAATTAGTTGGAATATGAAAATATTTAATCAATACAACACATGTATTTGAACATATAGAACTTAAACATCTCATTTTTTTACTGCACTTATATTGCAAGTTACATTAAACATCCAAATATTTAACTTTGAAGCTCGGATAATGTCTACAATAGAAATTGTGAAGTTCATCTTAAATCCACCCAATTTTAGCAGTTGAGAATCATCCACATATAGCCTTTAATTTTGTTTTTAATTTGTTTTCATTTTACTTGAATATAATTTAATTACAAAGATACATGTCCGTGCGTTCAACGCACCAGTAAAAAACTAGTTAATGTATAATAAGATGTATATTTTCAATACATAGCCCACCACTTTTATTATATATATATATATATATATATATATATATATATATATATATCACAACTGGAATTATTGAAGGCTTTGATTGATTATTTAATTTTTTTTTTTTTTGCATTGCAAATCTAAAATTGTGTATCGGGATTTATTTTTGTATTCTAATTTCAAAATTTGCATCGCAAATCCAAAATAGTGAATCAAGATTTTTGCATGGGTAATTCAGTTTATGCATCGCAAAATCAAAATTGTGCATCAACCTTTACTTTAGTTTTCAAATTCAAAATTATGCATTGCAAATCCAAAATTGTTCATCGGCATTTTATGCATGGGGAATCCAGTTTGTGCATCGAAAAATTCAAAATTGTACCTAAGGATTTACTTTTGTATTCTACTTCCACATTGATGAATCACATTTCCAAATAGTTACATCGTGAATCAAAATTAATGCATCGTGTTTCTAAATCAATGCATCACAATTCATGAGAAGTTGTTCCACCATTATTATATATATATATATATATATATATATATATATATATATATATATATATATATATACATATATTGTGTGTGTGTGTGTGTGTCGAAAAGGGCATTTTCACAGCTCATTTGACAAGGTTTTATGGGCTATTTTCTGATGTTTTTCGTTAAGAGATCGATTAGGGCTTCTAAGCTCTCCTTTTGCAGATTAGTGGTTTACTTTATCTTTCATTTCTAGATCAAAAGTTTCCGCCAGTAGGAAAAGATTTTGATCGCATGTCTGATGCCCAAACCAGAGCCCTATTTTCTGTTGCTTGAAACCCTTTCCTAAGCGATGCATGGACAATTGTACAGCTTCGACAATATTTGAGACTTCTTTCTCCATCCAAAAAAATATATATATATATATATATATATATCCTATATATATATATATATATATATATATATATATATATATATATATAAAAGAGATTAGGGGCTAATTGGTGGCAGGATCGGGTGTCAAACAAACTCCGCGGTCAGATTGATTCGTAAATATGTGAGTTACATATAAACCCCTCAGTTATGAGTTTTGTTTGAATTATCTCATCCACAACCAATAAGTATGTAATAACCCATCAGTTATGTTTTTTTTATTATCCTGCACAACCAAGTCTAGGGTGGCAATGAATGTTTATCGAGTAATAGTGTTCGTGCCTCATTATCGTGTTTTAATATTATCTATCTTATTTGATCATAAATACAACAATAAATATTAATTTGAATATATTAACATTTAAATGTCTTTAGGTATTAGGTGTTGTTTTACCGTGTCGTGTCGTGTCATGTTTGGGCTTATCGTGCCATTTGTCTTTGTAATCGTGTTTTTATAATCGTGTCATATTGGTTCGTGCTAACATGCCGTGCCAGGGATTGTCACCCCATATGACAC
>CM028378.1:99796439-99896015 GCA_013146195.2 Codonopsis lanceolata
AATTTTTCACTAAAAACACTAATTTTTCAACAATAGAAGAGATGTATCCACATTGGTTGAAATTGATGTTGGTTTAAAAAATTCTATTATTAAGTACCAATAGAAGAATGCATCATAATCATTGGTCGAAAAGTCGAGCGTTGATTTTCAAAGTCACTAAAAAACCAAAAGTTTTTAAAGCTTCCACATGGATGCTAGAATGTAAGATTATTCAAAGCGTATGAGGGCACAACCATAGAAGCCCTCACCAACTTTATATATATATATATATATATATATATATATATATATATATATATATATATATATATATATATATATATATATATATATAAAGTTATATATATATGATAAAAGATTTTACCATTATTACCATATAAATGTATCTCACATTGGCTAGAAAATGATGTTGAGTATAAATTATTTTATATTATTACCAATAAGAGATGTATAACACATTGTTTAAAAAGAAAATGTTAGATTTTAAAGTCTTTAGACTAAAATTTTTTACAAGAGATGTATCTCACATGGTTACAAAATATTCTACTATTATTATAGAAGAGATGTATCACACATTGGTTAGAAATTGATGTTTGTATTAAAAATACTATTATTAATTACTAATTGAAAAGATGTATCATACATTTGTTATAAAGTGATGTTGGTTTTCAAAGTTTTTGATAAAAGACTTCTACCATTATTACCAATAGAAGATGTATATCTCACATTGGTTAAAAAATGATGTTGATTTTAATATTTTAGATTATATAAAGACTTACTATTATTAGCAATAGAAGATATATATCACACATTTGTTATAAATTGATGTTGGTTTAAATTACTATTATTACCAATAAAAGAGATAAATCTTACATTGGTTAAAAGTGATGTTGATTTTAAAAGTGTTTAAATAAAAAGACTTACTTTTATCATTAATAAAGAGAAGAGAAGAGATATATCTTTATATAGAAAGAGATGTTGCTTTTGATATTTTTTAGATAAAAACTTCTACTATTATTACCAAATGATGAGATGTATTACACATTGGTTAGAGAGTGATGTAGGCATTAAAAGTCTTTTTATAAAAGACTTAATATCAATAGAAAAATATATATGTATTTCACATTAGTTAGGAAAGTGATATTGGTTTAAAATGTTTTTAGATAATGTATATCGCATTGGTTAGTTCTGAAAGATCCACATTATTTAAAAACATATATTGTTATAAAATTTATAGATAAACAAATTTTTATGCTATTATCAATACAAGAGATGTATGCACATTGTTTACAAAGAGATGTTGGTTTCAAAACTATTTAAGATAAAATAATACTACTATTATTATTTTTATGTTATAACCAATAGAAGAGATGTATCCCACATTGTTTAGAAAGAGATATTGATTTCAAGAGTTTTTATATAAAATATTATTATTATTATTATAGAAGAATGCATCTCACATTTGTTAGAAATTAATGTTGGTTTTAAAAATACTATTATTACCAATAGCAAATATGTATGCCACATGATTAGAAAGAGATGTTTGTTTAGAAAATGATGTTTGTTTTAAAAGTTTTTAGATAAAAGTTTTAAACTTTTATTACCAATAGAAATAGAAAAAAAATATATCACATTGTTAGAATACTACTACTATTATTATTTTTATGTTATAACCAATAGAAGAGATGTATCCCACATTGTTTAGAAAGAGATGTTGATTTCAAAAGTTTTTATATAAAAGACTATTATTATTACTATAGAAGAATGCATCTTACATTTGTTAGAAATTAATGTTGGTTTAAAAAATAATATTATTACCAATAGAAAAGATGTATACCACATGATTAGAAAGAGATGTTTGTTTAGAAAAAGATGTTTGTTTTAAAAGTATTTAGATAAAAGTCTTAAACTTTTATTACCAATAGAAATAGAAAAGAAGTATCTCACATTGGTTACAAAGAAATGTATCTTACATTATTTATAAATGAGTATTGGTTATAAAAGTCATTATATAAAGATATATTTTGTTATTACCAATAGAAAATATGTATACCACATGGTTAAAATGTGGTGTTGATTTTAAAGTCTTTAGATAAAAGAATTAAATTTTCATTACCAATAAAAATAAAAAATAAGTATTTTACATTGTTTAAAAATGAATTATGATTTTAAAAGTTTTTAACAAAATGACTTCTAATATTATTATCAAGTTAAATGTTAATTTTAAAAGTCTTTAGATAAAAAAAAATATTATTATTATTATTAATACAAAATATGTATCTCACGTTAGCTAGAAACTTATATCAATTTTAAAAGTATTTAAGTAAAATAATCGTTTAATATTAGTAACAATAGAAAAAAAAATTATAAACATGAAAGAGATTAACAATCTAATTATAATGTCTAAAAATTATATTATTATTATAAAAATATATATATCCCATATTATACCCGTGCAGAGCACGGGCTAAATAACTAGTCAAAAAAATTGCAAAGGTTCCCAAGTCACTAGAGAATCGACATCCAAAGATGAAGGAAATATTAGCAATCCGCAATTTATAATAAAACGACTCAATATGTTCATATGTTGTTCTCGCACCATGATTTCTCAAATGGGTACTTGCAAAATTTCAAGAAAATGCTAAAAAAAAAAACTCCAAACGGCAATTCATGAACTAAGTAAAAGGATTGACTAGACTATCACTAAAAATTAATATACAAAACCCTAATTGATAAAATAAGTCATATTTATTTACGCAAGTGAATCTGAAAATTCAAATCTGTATTAATTACGGCATGATATACATCATATACTCCCACTGACACACATATTTTCTCAACCTTTGGCACAAACTTAATAAAGTTTATAAATTATAATTGTTCCTATGGATTTTTCATTCTTTGAAAACGTTTAATTATATTATCATTTGTAACACTTTTAAACAAATATTTTTCAATAATTACTAATTACTAAAACCAGTTCCACATTCTTCTTCTGATTGTTTCCGTTTAAAACAATTTCTACATAATCACTAATTATTAAAACCAAATTCCTTCAAATCAACCATAATTTAGAAATCTACACAAATAAAAAAAATTCTCATAAATCAACTACTTCAACCTCAAATTAAAATACCCTAATTTCATATTAAATAAATAGACATTTCCTACGAAGATATTGAACACACAAATTTAGGAAATAAAATAATATTATCATAATATCATCTATCACAAATTCACAACAATTACATAAATTAAATACTCATCTAGAAATTAGGGTTATTTTAAGAATACATGTCTCATTGTCTGTTGAGAATTAGGACACGTGATTCACCCAACAGTCCAACTAATTTAGGAAACTCCTTAAAATTCTTCGCCTGATATATGTGTGATATAGTTACAGTCCTTTTCCTATTCATGGAAGGTAGGGCTATGTAATTGGGTATTAATACCTACGACTTGGTTATGTGAAGAAACAATAGAAAACTGTTTATGGTTTTCACATGGTATCAGAACCATAACCGAAGAAACAAGCAATCAAAAGAGACAAGATCCTGCAAAGATGGATGTTTCATCTTCGTTCTTTCTTGGTTCTCAAGATAACCATGGAATATAATCACACATGTTCAATTGCGAGGAGAAAATTACGATGAATGGGCAAGGTCCATACGACTGTCGTTAAGGGTAATGAGAAAATTCAGTTTTGTTGATGGTAGTATCGTCAAGCCAACTGACAAAGACGGACTTGAAGATTAGCATACAGTTCATTCTATGATCGTTTCGTGGTTTATGAACACCATAGAACCAACTCTTCGCTCTACCATCTCCTATTACAAAGATGCTAATCTGCTATGGAAGGATTTGAAGGAGCGGTTCTGCGTCGTTAATGGGCTGAGGATACAACAACTTAAATCCTCAATTATGGACTGTAAACAGATGAAGAGTGAACCCGTGGTGACTTACTACGGACGACTTAAACAATTATGGGATGAATTTTCATCCTATGAATTGATTCCAGGATGTGAGTGTGGTGACTGCACATGTGATCTTGGTGCAAAACTCGTAAAAATTCAAGAGGCGGATCGTTTGTATTCTTTTCTTATGGGGATGGACGCGACATATGCGGAGGTGAGATCTAATTTGCTCTAATTAGATCCTCTGCCTTCTGTAAATTGTGCATATCAGTTGGTTACTCAAGATGAACGTTTGCGGGGAGGAGGAAAATCTAGAACAAAAGTTGATCATGATGACGTTGTAGCTTTTAAAGTGCAATCATATTTCAAAAGCAAGGGAAAGCTTGACAACTCGACAAAACTCTGTCGTCATTGCAACCGTGAAGGTCATGAAGAAAGTGGGTGTTTCCAACTTATTGGGTACCTAGACTGGTGGGGTGATCGTTCTCGTGGCGGACGTGGCATGGGACACGCAAGATCTGCTATGGGTCGCGACAGAGGAAAAAGCGGGGATGCCACTGGTCGTGGCAAGGGAGGACCTTCTCATGTTCATGCGCATAACACTATTATAGGGAATTTTGGAACGCAACAAGGCAACACGAGAAAGATAAATGTGTCCATTATAATAGGTCTCACGGTAACTCAGTGGCAGCAGTTCCTTCAAATTCAGAATGTTCCCAAAACATCTCCAAATCAGTTAGATGGTACGAGCAATTTATTGAACTGGATAATTGACACAGGAGCTTCCAGTCACGTAACAGGAACTATGTCAGGAATGATGGACGTTAGAACAATTTCTTTTTGTCCGATAGATCTGCCGGATGGAAAGACAATCCAAGCAAACCAAGAGGGAAGTGTGATGTTACCCAGAGGATTGAAACTTCAACGTGTTTTTTTACGTCCCCAATTTAACATGCAATTTTATTTCCGTCTCTCAATTAATAGATGAAGAAAATTGTATTGTTCAGTTTACTAATAATATGTGTATTATAGAGGACCGCATGTCGAGGATGCTGATTGGAGCGGGTGAACGAAAGGATGGTCTCTACTTTTTCCGTGGTATTCCTCAAGTACATGCTCTCGACGTGGACAAGAATCGCTTAGTGGACTTATGGCATAAAAGCTTAGCCATCCGTCAGATAAGGTGGTTCAGTTATTTGCTTAATGTTAGTCAATTACGTAGGCCAGAAAATAAAGTTTGTGGCGTTTGTCAACGTGCAAAACAAACTAGAGATAAATTTCCAACTAGTGAGAATAAAGCAGATGATTTGTTTGAGTTAATTCATTGTGACTTGTGGGGTGGTTATAAGACTCCATTATCTAGTGGTGCATCATATTTCTTAACTATAGTTGATGATTATTCCCGAGCAACATGGGTTTACCTGTTACATCACAAAATGGAAGTCGGGAAAATGTTTTTAGCTTTTATTGCTATGGTTAACCGTCAATTCAATAAAAAGGTGAAAAATGTGTAGTGACAATGGAACTGAATTTCTTTCCTTACTGGGTTATTTTGCTGAAAACGGGATCTTGTTTGAAACATCCTGTGTTGGGACACCTCAACAGAATGGGAGAGTTGAGCGTAAACATAGACATATTTTGAATGTTGCTATGTCTCTCAAATTTCAGGGAAATTTGCCTATTGTTTTTTGGGGTGATTGTGTCTTGACAGCATGCTACTTGATAAATTGAACCCCTTCTCATGTACTTGGAAATAAAACCCCATATGAACTCCTATTTGGAAAAGTTCCTTACTACGACCAGTTACGCGTTTTTGGCTCCCTTTTGTTATGCCCATAATCAACGTTGCAAAGGTGATAAATTTGTGAGTAGGGGTAGAAAGTGTATATTTGTTGGGTATCCTTTCGGGAAGAAAGGTTGGAAGTTATATGACTTGGAGTCAGGCGAATATTATGTCTCTCGAGATGTTAAATTCTTTAAGCATGATTTCCCCTTTATGAAAGAACAGACATGCACAGATAACTTGCATACTAAAAATGGGCCAAACTTTGGAGGAGATGATGATTTTCCTACTTATTTTGGTTCAGCGAATGAAGGGAACACTAGTGATGATCCAGTGACCATGGACACTACTCACACTGAGGATGTAACTGAGATGCAAGAACCCATGGATGCCCGAGGCACTAATTCGACTTAGGTCGATGGGCGCACTAATGCATTAGGTAGATGGATGAGATCTAAATCAGCTAAATCAGCAGCATCGGCCGAAGTGCGAAAAGGTAAGAAAGGTAAAGTATTCATATCCTAACTTTAAAAAAATAATAATAAAAGAAAAGTCTTTTTCAAAAGAGTTTTGTTTTTCAAAAATAATAAAAGAAAAGTCTTTTTCAAAAGAGTTTTGTTTTTCAAAAAAAAAAAGAAGAAAAATCTTTTTTCAAAAGAGTTTTGTTTTTCAAAAAAAATAATAAAAGAAAAGTCTTTTTCAAAAGAGTTTTGTTTTTCAAAAAAAACAAAAAAAGAGGAATATTGGAAAACAAAAAAAAGATGAATATTGAAAAAAATACAACAAAAACAGAGGAATATTGAAAAAAAAGAGGAATCTTGGAAAAAAAAACAAAAAACAAAAACAGAGGAATATCGAAAAAAAAAAAAAAAAGGAATATTGAAAAAAACAAAAAAAGAGAAAGGAAGGGAAAAAAGAACGATCTTTTTTGCCGTATCTGGCGACAGATTTTTATCGGTCTTATACAGTTTTCGAAGACTTGAAGAAAAATCTTTTTTGCCGTGCTTGGCGACAGATTTTGATCGGTCGAGTGCAGTTTTCGGAAAATTTGAAAATTTTCTTATTTATGTTTGGCAACAAGGTTTTGACCGGTCGAGCACAATTTTTGAAAATTTCTCTTAACATGTTTCGATAACATGTTTTGCCCAGTTGAAATAAAGTTTCCGAAAAACTTTAAAATCTTCATACTGTATTTAACGGTCGTTTTCGACCGTCTGAATACGGCTTTTCGAAAAGCATAAAAATCTTTTTCTCATTGTGTTCTTGGTCGGGTTTTGACCCGAAGGACATGACATCCTCGTTGGTGGTTCAGTTTGTTTTTTGCCTGAACTACATTTGGTCTGATTTCCTTTATTAAGGAATACGTAGGCAGCCTACACTAGTAGGTCCGATCATCAGAGCACTTAATTTGCATATCTGATTAAAAACTACGATAACCTGCTATAACTGACTAAAAATGTCTAGGATATGGAGGTTTGGTTTGCATTATAAACTGTTGCATTATAACTGCTACCTGTTGTATCTCTCCCTTGTATTGATTGCACGAAATTGAAGAGTCTATTTCTTATCAACGATGTTCGTCTACTCAGTAAGCTGCGGGTTACCCGTAGACTCCATCGTTGAAGGGCTGTGTAGACACCCCAATTTCACACTCCTGGTATGTAACATGACATAAAATATCAAGACTTGTTGAAACATTAACGAATGTCAAGTTACAGGGTTGAAAATGCTAAAGGACAAAGCAGGATGCGCAAAACAGTGAAATGCAGGGGTTAAAATGTCAAAAATGAAAGAACCAAGGCTAAGCTGGCGCCACTCATGCTTCAAATGGGGGTGGCGCCCAGACTTCATGTGGGTGACGCCATGAATGAGCTACAGTGCAGTCCCAGGTGCTACAGAACTGCTACAGTTTGCCGTAATGTACACTTTTCTCCGCGGTCTGCACAATGGACTGAAGCGTGAAGGAAGGAATTTTATTCCCCGATGAGTCCTCATCCCAGGCTATAAATAGAGCCTTCGGGGTCGACCTTCAACACACCTTTTCTTCTGCAAAGCTTTCCGCGTTCTCGTTACGCTGAAAGATTAGAGAGCGAAGTGAGATAGTGAGTGATCCACCCAAGGCTTCAAAACCCTGCCAAAACTCCTCCAAACTTAAAAACCCACCGATTAGAGTAAGCCTTAGCCCCCCAGCTAGGTTTCCACCCTACTTCCCCGTTCCAAAAATCGTGGAAAGAGCAGTTGCTCTGTCCGATTTAAAAGGCCAAAACCACCACAAATAAGCAGTCATTCTGCCCAAATCACAACAACAACAACAACAAAAGACTCCCTCTCCCTGAAGGACAGAGCGAGCACACCCCGATCTAAAAGGTAATAGCCTTTAAGGGTGTTTTTTATTTATAAAGTTGTTATTTAAAATCCGGCCTAATGTAGCAATTATAAGTCGTTGTGCTGCTCAGATTTAGTTAGAAAATGTTATGTAAAAGAGCTGTTATAATGGCCAAATATTTTAAAATATATTTGTAATTATTGTAAGGAAACGGCTGCAAGTCTGTAAATAAAGTAGCCACGGATGTATTTGCTTTTATTTTTCTGTCTTTAAATGTTTTATTTATGTGCTAGATAAATATAACAAAAAACATATTTTAGTCAAAAACCATTTTTGAGACCGAAAGGGCGAGTTGGGTGACTAGCACCTTCCCAACTCGTAACTTATCCTCCGAACCCGTTTTCAATCTTTGGTTTTTTTTGTTTTGCTTTATTTTTGCCTTAAAATAAAAATAGCGACTCTAAAACATTTTGGATCCAGTGGGGCCTCGCAGCACTCCTTTCTTGCACTTTTCTGTTTTCCCCTAAAAAAGGGAAAATAGGAATGAAAGGGTGGTGTATTCCCATATCCTGGTATCCCCTAAACAAGGGATAACTTGATGCGTGATACCCAAAGCTCCCATAGTGACCCGAAATAGGCCATAAGGCTATTTTCATAAAATCCATAGTGGGGGCGCCGCAACATCCTTTTTTGCACTTTTCTGTTTTCCCCTAAAAAAGGGAAAATGGGAATGAAAGGGTGATGCATTCCCATATCCTGGTATCCCCTAAAAAAGGGATAACTTGATGCGGGAAACCCAAAAGATCCCATATTGGATTAAAAATCCACTAAAGGCAACCGAGGCGCATTCCAACGCGCTATCTTAGACAGCACTCCTCTTGCACTTTTAATTTCGTCCTCCCCTAAAAAAAGGAGGGTGGAATGAGAGCAGTAGTGTCCCGCATCAGCACGTACGCGCACCCCTATCCAAGGGCGCGGGCGCAGTCCCGGGAACCCACAACATGTCATCATGAACATTACCTATCACTTGAGAAGTAGGATGGACTTTCTATATACGGATGGTAATGTCTTGGCTTCGATCAATGACATTGGAATCTATTCCAGCATGTTCAGTTTCAGTTTCAGTTTCAGCTTCTGCACAAGTTTTGATCAATGCATCTTCCAATGCAACTGCATCAGAAGTTGCATCCGTATTTTCTGAATTTTCTGAATTTTCAGCTTCTGGAATTTGTGGATATGGAATAGTGTATGATTGTCCATCTTCTACAAGATTTGAATCTTGTGGAGTCGTTTCTAGATCACCAAAATCAAGTAAACCTAAAACATCATCCTCAATAGTTTTGTGGCCAAGATCTGTTAGGTCATCAAATACAACATTCATGGACTCCATAATAGTTTTAGTTCTAAAGTTAAACACCTTATAAGCACGACTAGTAGAGTATCCCATGAACACACACTTGTCACTCCTTGGATCAAATTTGGAAAGATGAACCCTATCATTAAGCAAATAACACACACACCCAAAGACATGGAAGTATTTCAAGGTGGATTTCTTTCCTAACACAATTTCATAGAGAGTCATGGTACTACCTGGTCTCAAGTAAACCATATTACCAATATGACAAGCTGTATTTAAGGTTTCAGCCCTAAATCTTTTTGACAAATTTTTTGAACTTAACATGACCCTAGCCATCTCTTGCAATATACGATTCTTTCTCTCAGCCACTCCATTTTATTGTGGAGTTTTTGGAGCAAAAAACTCATGTGTTATTCCATTGGCATCACAAAATTTTGAAAAAGAGGAATTTTCATATTCCATGCCATGATCTGATTTAATTCTAATGAGCTTTGGATCATGCAAGTTCATAACGCAGACAGGACCAAGCTTTAAAAGCTTCAAAAGTATTAGATTTTTCTCTTAAGAAAATAACTCAAGTGTATCTAGAAAAGTCATCAACACACAAAGGTATACCTTTTATTACCAAGACTATCACCTCAATAGGGCCCATGAGATCAGTGTGTATCATCTCAAGGCATCAAGATGTGGAGCAATGTTGGATGGCAGGATTAGATGCCTTGGTTTGCTTATCCTTTTGACATGGTCGACATACTTTAGTCGAATTTTTGTTCAAACTTGGCAAACATCTCACTGCCTCATGTTTCACAAGCTCATGAAGATTACGAAAGCTCATATGCCCTAACTTTTGGTGCCATAAATCAGTGACATCAACACTAGCACTATGACAAGTTTGCACATTATTGTACATGTAGCAATTATCTGAAGATCTTGTACCTGTCAATAAACATTTTTTAGCCTTATCAAATACTTCACAAGAATTCTTATCAAAACATACCTGAAGATCATCATGACAAAGTTGACTTATGCTAATGAGATTGGTCTTAAGCCCTTCAATATGGTAGACATTTTTTAGCTTAGGTAGGCCATCCACATTCAATGTGCCTTTTCCAACTATCTTGCCTTTAGCACCATCTCCATAAGTCACTGATCATCCATTGATGTTCACATAATCCTCAAAGTTCTCAATAAATCAGTCATATGTATTGAACATCCACTATCAAAGTACCAAGATCGAGCAATATGAGATTTTAAAGAAGTGAAGGTTACATTTCAACATTCTGAATTTGAAAGATGAACCCTTGGACAAATATTAAATGGTTCTTGTTTAGGAGTAGATATGAAGCTTCCTTTAGGAACCCAAGCTTTTCTGAACATTTTTGGTTGATACAACTTCTGATGTTGCTGCATTCGGTGCTATATCTGGTTGTGGGTCAGGTAAGCTTGTCTAACTTCTTCAGCATAGTCTACCTTTTTCTAGTGACAGAAGGACTAATTGTGTCCAGGTTTTTGGCAGTAGTGACACATAAAATTTCTCTTTCTAGGTTAGGTTTTTCAAAGAAGTTGGTATTTTGGAAGGTATGTGAAGGTTGTTTTGGTTCAAAAGAGGGTGATGAGGTTCATTCACCTTCCTTGACAAAGGTTTTTGGCTTGAACCTAAGTCCAGATTTGTCATTCTGACCAACCCTCAACATCTCATCAAGTTTGAGGTTTCCAGAATTCCACTTAGCCACGGTTTCATTGGCTTTATCAAGCTCTCCTTATTTCTTTATGAGCAAACATTCTAGCCTTGCAATGCACTCATTTTGATTTTCATTCTCCTTCTTGAGTGCTTCATTTGTTTTTGCAAGAACTTTGATATGGGATGCTCTTTTCTCACAATCATTGTATAATTCCTTGTAAGCTTCCATAAGTTCTGACTCTTCTATGCATTCTGATTCCGGAGCATCTTCAATTATGGAAGAATTAAAACAGAGAGAATCATCGCAACTTTTGTTCGATGCACCTTCTGATGCAGCTGCATTGAGAGCTACACCATGTGAAACACAAGCATGATTAATCTGTAAACATTGTACTGTTGTGAGAGTGATGAGATCACCTGGATCTTCATCATTACTGTCACTCAGAGTAGCAGAAAAATTCAAACCCTTCTTACGCAAAGTATCAGCACATTGATTAACATAATAACCAAACACTTGACAAACCCTACATTTAATAAAATCAATATCTTTTCCACTAGAAGTAGATTGTTTAGCAAAAAGGGTTAGTAAAAGGTTTTTCAGGAGTTTTGAAAGAGCTTTCTTTCGGAATAAACTTACTAGGCTCAGGTTTAAAAACAACTTTGGTGTTTGAAGATGTAGATCTATTTTGTCCTTTGGCATTCAAAATATTTTTAAATTTAGTTGTTAAAAGAGCTATAGAGTCTTCACCAAAGTCAAATTCTTCAATTTCTTTGTGCAATTCAAGCAAAAGTTAGAAAAAACATCAATAACATAAGGTAAGGCAATGTTTTTCACAGAAGGAGTCAAAGATGATTCACCTTTGCCTTTATGTTTAATTTGTTCATTGAGGTTTAATTCAAAATTTTGGAGAATTCCAGCAAGTATATCAAAACCCATTTTATCAAAGTCATGAAGTTCCTCCATAGCACAAATTTTGGCATTAAATCTTTCTGGAAGAGTGCACATCATCTTGCTAACAAGACATTCATTGGTGATAGGATCACCTAAAGCAAGAGCAGTATTGGAAATATCAAACAATTTACCATAATCAGACATAATATCCTCATTCTCATTCGTTCTAGTGTTCTCAAATTGTATGGTAAACATTCTAAGTTTGGAAGCACGAACACTAGCAGGTCTTTCACATAGGGTTTTGATCGATGTATTTTATACGTCGATTTCGGGTACTTTTATGACTTAAATTGAGCGATTCCACGAGGCTTTTGGCTACTGATATGTGTTTTTCAGTTGTTTTATGAGTTTCAGGGTTTTAGGTGAAATTATATGAATTATGAGGCTTTTTGGTGAAAATTCCAAGAAGGGGCCAAAGTGTAAATCGAAGAAGAAACAATAGAGGTGAAGGCTGGAGACCTTGTGGCTGCAAGGTATTTCTTACCTTGCCTCCGCAAGGTAGGCAGTGTATCCAGAAATCAAACCCCGTAAATTAAAGACCCTTGCAGACGCAAGGGTGTAATGACCTTGCGGCAGCAAGGTGGTCAGAATCGGTTTTCGAGGGTTTTCAAGCCAGATTGAAATTCTTAAACCCCCTACAACTCCTTGGTATAAATAAAGGACGGTAGCCAAAGCTCAAGGATGGCCAGAAAGCAGTTTTCTATAGCTTTAGCATAGGATTTAGAGTGTATAACATAAGTTAGTTATTGTAATTATAGTTTTGAAGATCGATCCATGTATTCAATCATCTCCGTGTGCTGTTCATCTTCAAGGATGAACTAAACATCCATTAATCTAGGAGTTGGGAGGTAACTTGTATCGAATCTATTGTTTTAATTATATTTTTATTCATTCAATTCTTGTTGATTGTGGTGTTTATCAATCCCTTTATTATTTCACTTTGAACAAATAAATGTAATTGTGAATAATAAAGGCCTAGAGGTGCGGGTAACTGCATGATCAATGTGCATATGTCGTACACTGGCTCACCATCATAATAAATTGAACCTATCGATGCACGAGAGTGATAAGTTAGGGTCAGGTTCCATATATGACCTAAGTGACAGTTAGATCATATGTTCTTGTGCCTAGGATATAGAACGGATGAATTATTTGGAGATGGAGACTGAATGGTAATTCGACAGACTATATCTATATTTTGTGAACGAACCCAAGAAGTTGAATGATACTTTATCAAAATAAGTCATAGAGGAGATACAAGTGAAACCTTAATCCTAGATTTCCCTCCACCATAAGATCTTCATAATCTGTAATTGCTGCTAAATTAGCTAACCCTAGAATAATAATTAGTTTAGATTAAAATTAATATAAAAGCCCCATTAGTTTAATAATTTGCTACCGATAATCGTGCTATTCGTGATCTTCTTGTCTCTATGGTTCGACCCTTGCTTCCCAAAACTATTCTACAATATTCTTGTCCACTTGCAAGGAAATAATTAAAATAAGACATCGATCAGGTTTAAAGGACCTTCCAAACATCCTTAGCAGAGTCATAATTAGCAATAACTCTAAAAGTGTTGGCATCTAAGGCCTTGTATATGGCTGAAAGAGCGTTGGAATTAAATGAGGCTATGGTTCTATCTTTAGTGGTCCAATCTGCCTTACTGGTGATTTTAATATCACCATCATTATCAGTGGTCTTAGAAGGAATCCAACCATTCAAAACAGCAAGACACGCTCTCTCATCAATTGATTTGATGAAGATATGCATCTTAACTTTTCAAAATGAATAATTCACATTAGTCAAGGTACGAGGTCGAATAACATTCTCATACTGAGAATCTATCATGGCTACAACCAGAATCTTCTCTTAGTGACGACAAGAGGAGACTCTGATACCAATTGAAAGTGCAATAGTAGCTAGGATTCCAAAGAAACTGCCAATGCAGCTTGTGATGCGGCTGCATCCAAAGGTGCATTGACCAAATAATAAAACAAGTAAACAGTAGAAGTCTTTAATCTAATAAAGCAATAATAAACATATAAGTTTATCAAACAATCTACAAGCTAGGATTGTAGATCCAGCCTTATGGCCAAAAAGGATTTCACTAAAAGATTATGAGTTTTATAAAAACAAAATGTGAAATCAAGCCAAATACCAAACATTTAACAAGACATCAAGTCTGTAGAGGAAACCCACAATAACAAGAGTAAAGCAAGCGTGAGATTAAAAAATAAGTTTCCTAGCAATTACGAAAACAAACAGCAAAAAGATCAATGCATCTCGTAATGTTATTGCATCCACAAATGCATCAAAACACTTTAACAATGATCTCATCTTTTTCTCTTTGAATGTATCTCTCTATGTCTTCATGTCTCGATCTCTCTGTCTGCATGAAGATCTTCATATATATATATATATATATGCTTGATCTAGAGTACTACACAATCAAGAAAACCAAAGACTCCAAGGAAACAAAGGATTAAGAAATAAATAAATTAGTTTCTAAAAATTGGTTTCCTAATTAAATTCAAAGATCTTACCAAAAATTTTGTCCAACTTAAATATGGACTTTTAAGAGCTTTTGGAAGTATTTAGTTATGATAATTACTTACCATTGCTTTGGGAACAAAAAAGGGAACAACAACAAATTAAATAAGGAAGGCCCTATTTTACCCTTACATCTTCAAAAACACTAAATTTTAAAGTGAATTAGGATTATGCTTCATTATTTTCCAAGAAAAACAACAGGGTTAGGGTTTTCATTAATATTTTGAATAGAGTTAAAAACTAAGAGCTTAGTAAGGAAGTATTAAAATAAAAATAATAAAATAATTAGAAAACAGCAAGGGTATAAAATCTGATTTTGCCTTTAAACTACTCATATTGATCATTAAACTTTAGGGCATGTTTGATTTTGTTTATCAGAATGTATTTATAACTTATAACTTATCGTAAGTTGTTTTTAAAGTAGGGGTCTACATATAAAAACCATGAAACCATAGAACTGAACCAAACAAATCGGTTTGGTTCAGTTTTTGTCCAAGACCGACTTTTTTTTTCAAAAATATAAAACCCGACTAATTCGGTTCGGTTCATGGTTTTTGTCTACATTGTTTGTGTTTATTTTGGAATTTGCATTGTTTTATTTATGTTAATTTACTTTTAATAGGTTATTTTATAATGTTTGATGTTAATTCCAAATTAAAATCTTATTTTTATTATTATTGTTAATGTTGATTAAGTTGATTAAAAAGAATTTATATAAACCACGAAACTGAACCAAATCAAACTAAACCGAGTAGTTCGGTTTGATTCAATTCCAAGCCTTATCAGTTAAGTTCAATTTGAAAATTTTGGAAACAATTGGGGGTGATTCGGTTAATGGTTTTGGCATAAACTAAACCAAACTTAATGTTCTAAAAGACGCTAGGCGTCATACGAGCGCCTAGTGGCTAGGGCGCTTAGGCGAGACCTAGGAACTAAAGTATAATTACAATAGTTCTTGATTTTTTTTAATGTAAATGTCAAAAATGAAATTTTGAAATTTTCTCAAAATTCTTTGTTTTGTCATTTCATCAAACACATTAACTACGCTATGTATATTTGTTAAATCGACTAAACTTAAAAATATTCAAACACAAAAAATAAGAAGTCTGAATTTAGGGATTCTTTATAACTTTCTAACCTGTAACAAATCTAGCAAAATTTCAAAGCTTGGGGTGTATTGTACAATTCTCCATTTCTCCCCCACATTCCCCACCGATAAATGTGCTCGTATTTTCTTTTCTTCCACCCAACAGGTCAAACCCCTTTCCAAAAACTCTTGTATTCACTCTCACCTCTACTGCCCCACCCCTCCCCCTCCCCTCCCCTCCCCTTCCCCTGTTTTTTTATCTTTCCTTTTCCCCTGCTCTAGCCATCCCCACTACTCCACTTTTCCCCCTCCCTCTTTTCTCTGACGGACAAACTAGATGTGTAACGACCCAAGCCCGAGAGCTCGGTCCGCTACGTGTAGCCCACGCACTGACCCACTGAGCATGCAGCACCTTGGGTCATCAGGCCCACCACAAGCCGACCCAAAAGTCCATGGATGATGTTGGTGCCCAGTAGTAGCGCATGACTACCTTATAAATCAAACACAAGTCTCACATCTACCCGATGTGGGATTGGGGTATTACATTCTCCCCACTCAAATCCTTGGCGTCCTCATCAAGGCCGAATCATACCGGGTGATGCAGAATCAAGAGGTGGCTCGCATGGGATCGAGGTGGCTCCCACTTTGCGGTGTAGCACTTTGGCCCGCACGGCACTTTGTTCCCACATTTCCTGGACCCGCTCGATACCATTTGTAACGACCCAAGCCGAGAGCTCGGTCCGCTGTAGCCCACGCCGACCAGCATACATCACTTGGGTCATCGGGCCACAACAAGCCGACCCAAAAGTCCATGGATGATGTTGGTGCCCAGTAGTAGCGCATGACTACCTTATAAATCAAACACAAGTCTCACATCTACCCGATGTGGGATTGGGGTATTACATTCTCCCCCACTCAAATCCTTGACGTCCTCATCAAGGCCGAATCATACCCCGGGTGATGTAGGAATCAAGAGGTGGCTCGTACAGGGATCAAGAGGTGGCTCCCACCTTCTACGGTGTAGCACTTTGGCCCGCACAACATTTTGTTCCCATTTGTAACGACCCGAGCCCGAGAGCCCGGTCTGCTACGTGTAGCCCACACACTGGCCCACTGAGCACGCAGCACCTTGTGTCATCAGGCCCACCACAAGCCGACCCAAAAGTCCATGGATGATGTTGGTGCCCAGTAGTAGCGCATGACTACCTTATAAACCAAACACAAGTCCCACATATACCCGATGTGGGATTGGGGTATTACATTCTCCCCCACTCAAATCCTTGATGTCCTTGTCAAGACCGAATCGTAACCCGGGCGATGCACGATTCAAGAGGTGGCTCGTACGAGGATCAAGAGGTGGTTCCCACCTTCTGCGGTGTAGCACTTTGGCCCGCACAACACTTTGTTCCCACATTTTCGGCCGGGACTCGCTCTAATACCATTTGTAACGACCCGAGCCCGAGAGCCCGGCCCGCTATGTGTAGCCCACACACTGGTCCACTAAGCACGCAACACCTTGGGTCATCAGGCACACCACAAACCGATCCAAAAGTTCATGGATGATGTTGGTGCCCAATAGTAGCGCATGACTACCTTATAAATCAAACACAAGTCCCACATCTACCCGATGTGGGATTGGGGTATTACAAGATGTGAGTTTACGAAGAGGCGGTAAGGGTTTTTTTTTTCCTTCTCTCTCCTTTCTCAATTTTCTTTTGTCTTCTCTTACCCACTCCCTTGTTCCAGCTTCCTTCTCTCTTTATTTTTATGTTTATTTCTCTCTTTTCTCCTCTCATCCTCCTCCACCATCGCCCGAGCACTACAGTTCGATTTTTCCCGTCCTAGCTAGCGCCTAGGGCGACTAATCCGAATTTTTCACCCAAACGACTTTTTTGGCGATTGGAAGGGAAGTCGCGACATTTGGGTGACACCAGCGCCCAGGCCAGCCTAAACCGATTTTTTAGAACCATGACAAAACCACGTACCCCTAACTTATGGTAGTATAAATCATAACTTATATATAAGTCATTTAAAGTACAGAAGTTTTAACCATTAAATCTTGTGCTCATTCCTATTTTTTTAAAATGTATAAGTCCTTTTTTTAATTGAAAACTAGTTTTTTAAATTTGTGCGTTAGATGCACATCAACTAAATCATACATAAATAAAATAAAGAGGATAATCTTAAAACATAAAATAAGAATAATCGGTTTATTGATAATTACACATAAGTATATCACTAATTATTATAGATTCTAAAAAAAATTATACTCAATATTTGTTATCTTATTAGTTAGTTTTTTTTTTTTCATTTTCACAGCATATTAATATATAGTTTCTTTAAAAAAGACATACGGCTACATATAATTATTGACTTTGACACTTGTTAATTTTTATTATATGTGATATCAGCAATGGTAATTGTCTTCTTTGGAACATGAAAGACAGTTTTACATCTGATAGAGTTAATGACAATTTTAGGATAAAAACATTTTCTTCAACATTGCTTCCTTTCAAAAATTTTGTTTCAATAATATGATCCCCAAGATTTATGATGCTTAGTCTTATTCCATTATACAATCCTGCAGTATAGTCAATGTTTTTCAATAGCATTACTGGAACACAAATTTTAAGTGTCAATTCATGACCTAACAACCCTGAACACTTTATACTATTCAAAAACTATATATCTCTTCGAACAAACTTGAATTTTTTTCCACCCTACAAATAAAATCTGAATTCAAATAAGTTCTTCATTTTGAATGATTACTTTTATTAAAGTTTATTTATATTTTATGAATAAATAAATTTCTGATAAGAAAATAAGCTACTCCCTCTGTCCCTAAATTATCGTTCTCCTTTCCATTTTCGTCCGTCCCTAAATAATTGTGCAGTTTGAAACTTACCTTTTTAGAACATCACTTTTACCACTTTACCCTTACTTTTTCACTCTACTTTAATTTGGGCCACATACACATGGACCTTAAAAGAACTACACATTAAACCAATATAAATAATCAAGTCAATTATTTTTTCTTAAATTGTGCGCCGGGTCAACTAGGACGATTATTTAGGGACGGAGGGAGTAAAATAAAAAATAAAAAATTATTTTAGTAACCTCTGTTTAAATTGTTTTTGTTTTATTGGCTCCGTAACTATTATTTTTGTTCCATCAAATATTTTTATTTTACTAACATATTTTTGTTTTACTTTTCTTTATAAGATTTTTTAAAACTTTTGTTCCGTAAATTATTTTATTTTACTAAGTTCGGCATTAAATTATTTTTGTTCTGTTGATTCTGTAACTTATATTTTTATTGTGGCTTGTTCCATAATTTTGTTTGATTTTACTAACCTCTTATATTTTTGTTTTCTTGACTCTGGCACTATTATTTTTGTTTTAGTTACTATTTTTTTGTTTAAAGAGAGAAAAATGTTTAAACATAATTAAAAGAGAGGAGATGGTGGTGATGATAGAGAAAATAAGGAGAAAACAGGAGAGAGAAAGAGAAATACAACCAGAAGAGAGAAGATATGAGAGAGAAAGAGTGGAATGGTAACTCAAAAGTTAAAAATTTAAAAGTGTGATTTTGGAGGGAGAAATATACATTTGCCATTATATATATAGATATAGATTTCTTTGTTCCAAGATTACCCTTCATAATAATAGTAATAAAATAATAATAATAATAACAATAGCAAAAAGTAATACTCCATCCATCCCAAAATTATCGTCTGCGTTGACTTGGCGCTCGATTTAAGAAAACACATTATACTGGATTATTAATACTCCTAGTTTGATGTGTTGTTTAGTTTAAAGCTCATGTGTATGTGATCCATAATTAAAGTAGAGTGAAAAATAAAACAGGACAATAATTTTGGGACGGAGGGAGTACTAATAATATGATGAATAATGATAATATAATAAAATAATAATAATAAAAGGAATAATAATAATGTTAATAAGAATAATAATATATGAATAATGATAATAGTTATAGTAATAGTAATTATAAGAATGGAAATAGTATTATTAATGATTATTATTATTATTATAAATATATTAATATTAATAATAAAAAGTAATAGCAATAATAATAATCATAATAAAAGTAATAGTAATAATGATATAGTAAACGTAATATTAATAATAATAATAAAAGTAATATATATATATATATATATATATATATATATATATATATATATATAATATTAATAATAATAATAATAGCAATAATAATAACAATAATATACATAAAAGTAATATTAATAATAAGATTAATATAAAAAAAACTAATTATAATAATAAACTTAATATTAATGTTAATAAATAAAATAGTAATAATAAAGGAAATAATAATGATAATAATAATACAAAAAATAATTTTAATAATAATAATAATAATAGTACTCCCTCCGTTTTCAAATTATCGTCCTCTGTGACTCGGCACACCATTTAAAAAAGTAATTAGTTGTATTATAAATATTGGTGAAATGTGTGGTTTCCTTTAATGCCCTTAAATATGTGGTCATAATTAAAGTAGTTAGAAAAAGTAAGGGTAAAGTGCTAAAAGTGTTTTCTTAAAAGGGAAAGTTTTGAAAGATAACAATTATTTTAAACGGCAAAACACACCTTTGGGCCACTGTACTTTTCAAAACATTGCAATTAGGTCACTAAGACGTCAAAATTTTCGGGATGACCACTGTACCAGACTTATCTTGCACGTTAACCCTTTTATGGATGGACGTTAAGTTTGGACATTAAGTTAGATTAAATGTCTATATTACCCTCGTCTTCATCATCAGAATATATTAGAGTATGTGCAATCCCAGACTCAATCCAATTCCATTGACGACCACTCCCTGAATCGACCCCCCCCCCCTATTGTATTTCCCGTTCGTCTCTCTACATCGTGAAATCCGACAACGCCGCTCGGCCTCCCACTTACCACCACCATCATCATAGTTTATCCGATCACCGCGTATATAGTACGCCACAGATTTGCCCCTCGACCGCTACTGTCGACTCTAACTCCTACAAGAAGAAGCACCACCGATTCTCCCTCCTCACCAACATATTCAGATCCAGATCGCACTAGCGGGATTCCGACTCCAATTCAAATTCCGATCCTAGGGTTTTGGTTTTGAATTCTCGAGAATCCACGGGGGTTGCCCCTTCAGCGTCGTCGTCGTCGTCGTTGTCTTCTTGGTTCTCCGGCATTTTATCCCGTCGTCGGAGAAAGCAATCGCGTCTTCTTGCTTCATCCCTTCCATTATGCATCTTTTTCAGATCTGGACATAAGGTGTTACACATAAGGTGTTTTCTTACATTCTTTTTGGGGTGGGTGGGTTTCATGCCATGGCATTGGGCTTATTCGGAAGATGTTGTCTTAATAAGGATAAAATGGGAATTTGGGGTTTTTAATAGGAGTGGGGAAGATGATTTAGATGATGATGGTGAGGGTGAGAAGGAGTGACTGAAAACGCCATCTTTGTACTATGAAAGAGGTTAGTAGATGCGACTGCCATGAGCTTGATTTCGTAGGCCGTTGGAAGGGGAAATATTCAGAAGCTCCATTTGGCATTTATCTATCCGTCTGAAATAGAGGCGTTTAAGTGACACTCGTTACCGAAGTCGGTCCAATGGAGAAGTGGTAGGCCGTTTGTTTTGGGTGGAAACGAGCCGAAAGCCATAGCAAGATTATTATACTTGGTTAGAATAATTACGGCCGGTTCCTTTTAAGAATGGATGAACGTTAGGCTTGGTTAATCTGATATTCTTGCTTCAAAATTTTGTAGTCAAGTGGGCAATTTGGCTAGGGTCGCTGACGAGATCCGATGGCCTTTGGCCAAGGACGAGGCTGCTACCAAAACATAGAGGACTATAGCGGGAAACAGTGATGATGATGAAGATGAGGGCAAACTAGACATTTAACCAAACTTAACGTCCATCTAAAAAAGGGGTTAACGTGCAAGATAAGTCTGGTACAGTGGCCATCCCGAAAATTTTGACGTCTCAGTGGCCTAATTGCAATGTTTTGAAAAGTACAGTGGCCCAAAGGTGTGTTTTGCCTTTTAGAACGGACGAAAAAAGAAAGAAGGACGATAATTTGAAAATGGAGGGAGTAATTGGTAATAGTAATAATAATAAAACTAATATTAATATTATTATTATTATTATTACAATAAAAATACTAATATTAATAATGTAAATCACATTTTGTGATCGGACTATTTTAGTCTTCGTAATTGAATGCAACACTTTCAACTTACTAATCAAACACACGAATTAATTTATAAAAATTAATCAGCACTTTTAAAAAGTTCAATTAAACAACACCAGATATCAATAAGCAGTAAGTAATCAACATATATTAATAAGGAAAATCAAACAGGTTTTAACTTTGGCAGTTTAAACTACTTATCTTTATACAAGAGTAGTTTAATAGACTACATAGTCATTTAAACTAATTACATTGGTCGTTTAAATATTTCATCTTGGACGTTTAAACTACTCACCTTAGTTGTTGGATATTCAATTCGAACGATTTCATTAATAGTTAACTTGACTACTTAGACGTATAAACTACTCACCTAGTTGTTTAAGCTACCCATGAAGCGTATATTAGATATTTTAGGATTAATATATAATTTGGTCCCTGAACTTCTCATTTCTGATTTATATGGTAACTGATGTTGAAGATATCATATTGTGGTTTTTCAACTCAACTTTGGGTTTCATGTGAGTTCCTAGTGGCGTTATCTTTAGAAGGGATGTTAATTTTTTTTTTGTAAAAGGACAATTGTACCCTCACTTGAGCTAAGTAGGATATCCACTGAAATTATTTTGGTGGGAAGGTGGGATGGAAAATAGGCACAAAAAAAAAAAGGTGAAGTTATACTAAAAGCAAAAATATTAAACAAATATTAAACAAAACCAACAAATATATAAATTGATAACCAAATCATGAAAAAGCCAAAAAGTCAAATCATAAACAAATCAACTAAACATGTCTATTGCTTCCATGGTTGAGGCGTGAATGAATAATTTACCACCGGAGGAAGGGTTGGTGCCAATGGGAACAGGAAATGTGCAATTGATGATGACGACGATGTAGATGTGGCTATAGCCCCAATCTAGAACGATTTTGTAACCAGCGGTGGTGACATTGTTGGCGGTGGAAGTAGAGATGTTGCTTGTAGTAGTAGTAAGGGGAAGGACCCACTCGCAGAGATAAGTGAGTTTGCCGAAGATGTGAAGGGTCGACATAGAATTCCATCTCCCAGGAGATCCCAGGGGCATTTATCCCATCATTCTCAAGGAAAAAGGGATTTGCATCAACCAGCTGCACCAGTTGCTCAGCTCGCTGGGATGCCTCAGGTACAGGTGGCGCAGGCCGTGGGTGTAACTCAAGCCGTTAGAGCTATGGGTTCCCCACAGGTCCCTCCTATGCCTGTGGTACAGCCTCAGCCCGGGGGTGGTTTGCCTACAACCATAAATATGCAAGATTTTGAAGAATTAAAACGTCGCATGGAGGCGTGGGAGCAAGGAAAAGCCCTGGATGGAAACTTCTTAGGCACTTCAGCTAGCCCGCTAGCACCGTGGATTGAGAATGCACCGCCAGCACAGGGGCTTATTTTCCCAAATATTAAGGAGTATACTGGGAAAACGAAGGCGAGAGACTGTCTGATGTCATTCGAGTCACAGATAGGCTTGGTGACTTCGGATGAGGCGTTGAAAATTTGAGCTTTCGTAGGAGCTCTGCAAGGGAAGGCCTTGGCATGGATGAGAGCTTTGCCGCGTCGATCAATTAATAATTGGGCTGATTTGCGAGCAAAGTTTCGCGATTTCGACAGCACACGGCAAAGACAAGGGCTGATTTATCGAAGGTTAAGCAGGGCGCTCATGAGTCCACTGCTAGTTACTTGGAGAGATTTACTAAAGTACTGGAGCAAGTACCAGGATTGACCGAACAAGAGGTTACATTGTGCTTTGAAACGGGTCTGCTCGAGGGTGAAGGTGGATTGAGATCGGAGTTGAGCATGCGTGAGCCCAAAACGCAGGCCGAAATGTTGATGCGGGCTCAAAAATGGTGTGCCGGAGAGACGGCAAAAAAGGAGAAGAAAAAAAGAATAATGATGCTGCTGGAAATTCCAAGGAGAATGGTCAGGCTGTGGCCGGAGGCTATAATAAGGGTAAGTCGCGATATGATCGTACAAGGGAATTTCTTCGCGAGGCAGATCTTACTCCGCTCAATACATTACGTGAGGATATCATGTACGAAATAAGAGACGAGCTTCCTCACCCACCTCGCATGAATCCAGAGACGGCTGATGCTCGGGATAAGACAAAAAGATGTGCCTATCATGACGATTATGGGCACACGACAGAGGAATGTTGGCCGATGAAGAAGGCCATTCAGAAATTAATCAATGAAGGACGATTGGACCGTTTCAAGAGAGATGGAGGAAACAGAGGAAATGCTCCTCGGAGAGATGCCCCACCGATCAGAGGGGTAATTAATGTAATAATGGATGAAGAGCCCACACCGACCCAGCTCGGTAAACAAATTTATTCTTTGTCGAAAGTTGTGGATCGCCCAACTGTTTTGCAGGTTGGAGAGGAAGCTATACAATTTACTCGCAGCGAGTTGGCGAGTAATGTGGCAGGCGAGCAATCTTTGATCGTTTCGACCTTGGTGGATGGATGGGTTGTGCACAGAATCCTGGTTGATACTGGTGCTTGTCGGGATGTGATGTATTACTCATTCTTTCAGGGCTTGGAGCTTAGTGATGATCGACTCAAGCCATATGCTGGAACATTGGAGGGATTCACTAATCATAAGGTACCGGTTAAGGGCACGATCGAACTAGAGGTTTTTATTGGTGAAGGGAATCGGACGCGAGTTGAGAAGATCACTTTCATGGTGATCGATTTAAAGTCTCCCTACAACATTATCTTGGGCGTGCCGAGCATGACCAAGTTCCAGATGGTCGCATCTATTCCACATCAACGTGCTAAGTTTTATACTGATCAAGGAGTGGGTGTGTTGAGAAGTCAGCCCCGGGCAGTGCTCGAATACGTGCGCGACAGTCAATGGAAGAAGCAGAAGCTAACCTTGGAAGATGGCGAGCAGAAGATAACTGTCAGTACCAAGGAAACGTCCCATGTGACGGTGGGGCCATCAATAATAGCCATGGTGAATGAAGACCGTGACGTGGATGATAGCTCTTTGCCGACATTGAAGTCGGGAGAGCAGGACGAGCACGGGGTTGGTGTAAGCTTGCCTGTGAGTCAGACTGGTGGTGATGACATTTGCTCCTTGCCGACATTGGAGTCGGGGGAGCATGTTGAACAGCATGATGAGGCAAATGTGGTTCCAGAAAAGGTTGGTGCGAGTCACGATGGGCCTTTGCCGACACTGACGTCGGGGGGATAAGAGAAACAAATTGAGGATATGGATGCAGATCAGCTTGATGCGGTTGAGGTTCAAGTTGAGAAAGAGGAAAAGGAGGAGTGTGATACACTCCAAATACGAGATGAGCCAGAGTTTACGGCTCAGGACGAGCTCGAGGAGGTGGTTATAAATTCTGCCTACCCCGAGTAGAAAATAAAAATTGGAAAGGCTTTGTCGGTGGAAGCTCGTGCAAACTTGATTAAGCAGCTTCAAGACAGTTTGGATGTCTTCGCGTGGAGGCCAGAAGATATGCAGGGCGTGAGCGAGACAGTAGCTTTGCATCGACTTAATGTGGATCCTGTTTTTCGGCCAATTCAGCAGCGGCCTAGAACTTATTCTGTTGAGAAGGATCAAGCGATCAGGGAGGAAGTTGAGAAGCTACTCAACGCTGATATTATCGAGGAGATACATTAACCAACTTGGTTGGCTAATGTAGTTATGGTTAAGAAATCCAACGGCAAATGGCGGATGTGCGTGGATTTTACCGATTTGAATAAAGCTTGCCCGAAAGATTGCTATCCTTTGCCTCGAATTGACAAGCTGGTGGACGCTATAGCAGGATTCGAGCTCCTCAGTTTCATTGATGCCTATTCTGGGTATCATCAGGTCAAGATGAATGAGCAGGATAAGGCTCTAACAGCTTTCCGAGCAGCAGGGGGGCTGTACTGTTACAAGATGATGTCGTTCGGTCTGAAAAATGCAGGAGCCACTTATCAGAGAATGGTGAATAAGATATTTAGCTCGCAAATCGGGAGGAATGTTGAAGCTTACATTGATGACATGGTGGTAAAGACTAAAGGGCACGAGCATACGGTGGACTTAGGCGAAACCTTTGCCAACCTCAAGAAAAATAACATGAAGCTCAACCCAAGCAAGTGTGTGTTCGGGGTGAAAGCGGGCAAGTTCTTGGGATTCATGGTAACTGAGAGGGGCATTGAGGCCAATCCTGAGAAAATAAAGGCACTGGTTACTATGAAGCTCCCCCGATGCATCAAAGACGTACAAAAGCTCAATGGTAGAGTGATAGCTCTTGGTCGCTTCCTTTCCAGGTCGGCAGAAAGGTGCTTGCCATTCTTCAAGGTTCTTCGTGGGAATAAAGGGTTTGAATGGACTCCTGAATGTCAGAAGGCCTTTGAGCAGTTAGTGAAGTATCTGGGAAGTCCTCCTTTGCTAAGCAGTCCGGTTTTAGGAGAAAAGTTGTTTGTGTATTTAGCGGCCACCGAGCAGGCGGTAGCCGCTGTGTTGATTAGGGAAGAGTGTAATATTCAGAAGCATGTTTATTATGTGTCGAAAGCCCTCACTGTTGTAGAGGGAAGGTATTTTAATGCAGAAAAGTTGGCTTATTCGCTTGTCGTTGCTGCTCGGAAACTTCGAGCTTATTTTTCTGCACATTCGATTATTGTGTATACTGATATGCCTCTTAGAAAAATCTTGCACAAACCAGACTCTTCTGGTCGATTGCTCACTTGGTCTATCGAGTTAACTGAGTTTGATATTGATTATCAACCTCGACGAGCGATTAAGGCACATGCTTTGGCAGACTTTGTGGCGGAGACTAGCTTCAAGGATTCCAGCGAGGAGGAGGTCCCATCTAAGACAGCATCAGCAAGTATACCAAATTCAAAACCCCGGCCAGAGTATTGTTGGGAGTTACATGTCGATGGTTTGGCCAGCAGGTTTAGGAGTGGAGCCGGGTTGGTGTTAGTTCCACCCGAGCAGGATGTAGAGTTTGAAAAAGCATTACGCTTTAAGTTTCCATCTTCAATAACCGGTAGAGTATGAAGCATTGATCGCGGGGCTCGAGCTCGCGAGGATGGGAGTGCGAAGTGATTGTATATTGTGATTCTCGGTTGGTGGTAAACTAAGTCGAGAGGTGATTATGCGGTTCATCATCCGTTCTTGGTTCGTTCTTTGCGATGGTGAAAGAGATTTCTAAAGGACTTCGATTCGGGATTGGTGTGAATTGCTCGTGAGGATAACATGCGGGTGATTACTTATCTAAGATGGTGAAGATGAAATTCAGTCTTTGCACCCGGGAGTCATGATCGAGCATTTGGAGGTTCCTGTTATAGAAAAGGAGGTGATCATGGACATCAGTCGGCTTCAAAATGTTGGATAGATGATTTGAAGGCTTATATCGGCAGGGGACTTGCCCGAGGATAAGATGGAGGAACCATTCGAGAAGCGGTCATGCCGATATCTTGTTTGGATAACATACTTTATAGGCGGTCTTACACCCGACCTTTGCTTCGATATGTGCGACCGAAGATGGCCGAGGGTATTTTGGGAGAAATACATGAAAGCAAATGTGGCGGTCATCTTGGCCAAAGGTCATTAGCAGAAAAAGTCCTGGCAGCTGGATTTTATTGGATAACTTTGAGGCGAGATGCTGAAATGTATGTTCGTCGGTTTGACAAGTGTCAACGTTATGCAGATATACCACGCTTACCTTCTACCGAGCAGACTCCTGTGGTTGCATCCTGGCCATTTGATATGTGGGGGATAGATCTCATTGGCCCGTTTCCAGTAGCTCGGTCAAAGTTTAAGTATGCAGTGGTTGTTGTGGATTACTTCACTAAGTGGGTGGAGGCTAAACCTTTAGCGACCATTAGTGAAGTTAATGTGATCGATTTTGTTCACGAGCATATATGGTGTCGATTTGGAGTTCCGTGAGCAATTGTGTCCGATCATGGGACCCAATTTTCCGAAAAGTTCACTAAAGCGTGCGAGCAGATGTGCGTGAAACATTGGCAGTCATCAGTGGCATATCCACAGGGCAATGGGCAGGTTGAGGCCGCAAATAAACAAGTCTTGCATGTCCTTAAGCGAAATTTGGAGGATAAGGCAGGAAGATGGGTAGATGAATTGCCTTCGGCTCTGTGGGCGGTTAGAACAACAGTCAGAGGCCTTACTGGGGAAACAACTTTTTCTATGGCTTATGGGTCTGAGGCTATGGCTCCGGTGGAAATGTATCTGCCCAATCATAGGGTTTTGCATTATGACGCCGAATCCAATAAGGCAGCTCGGTCAGTTGATTTGGATTTGTTAGAGGAGAAGCGATTGGAAGCTAAGATGAGGATGGCCAATTATAAGCAGCGAGCAAAAGCCCATCACGATAAAAGGGTTCGTGGTCGGTCATTTGCTGTGGGCGACTGGGTTCTCCGTAAGATTGAAGCAACGGGTCATCGAGTTGAGTGGGGGAAGCTTTCACCAAATTGGGAGGGGCCTTTTCAGATTGTTAGAATTATTAAAGAGGGCACTTATATGTTACGAACAGAGGATGGAAACGAGCTGAGACATCCATGGCATGCAGATCACTTGAAGAAATATTATTGGTGATTGGCGTTGACAGTATGTAATTTATTGATCTTTTCTTTTTATGGCAAATGATAATGGCAAAGCTCAATTATGCTTTCAATTTTAGTTTGAAAGTTGGTGTTTGAGTTAGTTGTTTTTGTTGTTATTCTCGATTATTCTCTTTCGCGAGCACGAGTTATTTGTGCTCGTGCAAAGGGTTGGTGTTTGAGTTGAGTTGTTTTTATTCTAGATTATTCTCTTTTACGGGCATAAGTTATTTATGCTCGCAAAAAGAGTTGGTGTTCGAGGTAGTTGTTTTCTTTATGTTCTCGATTATTCTCTTGTGCGAGCATAAAGTGGTTTATGCTCGTGAAAAGAGTTGGTGTTCGAGTGAGATTGCTTGTTTAGTTATGATCTTTTTCATGAGCAAGGGTTACCTTTGCTCGGGAAAATAGTTGAACATCCAAAGTCAAGTAATTCCTAGTTGAAATGCGAACAAGCATTATAAAATAAAAGCATTCATCAAGCTAGCAAAGGAAACGAGTAGCGGAATATTACAGACACAAATGTATATTGTTTGGAAATCTGGGCACACATGCTAAAAAATAGTGACTTCATGCACTCGGTGCAATGTTGTTGAGGGTTGGTGGGTCTGGTTCGGTTGTTTCTTCTGTGGCGGCTTCGAGGATGATTATCTCATCATCTCCGGCCTGGTTGGAGGTACTTTCATCTCTCGTTAGTGGTGCTTGGGACTTCCAAATTTGAGTCATAAGTTCGCTTATGTTGTTTTCGCCCATTGGAGGAGGAGCCCATGGAGACAGGTTCTTCTCTGCATCAACCTCAGCGAGAGAGTCGAGTTCATCTTTGGTATATGGGACGAGGGCGTGGCCAGGTCGAGCAGAGGAACAAAAAAGTGGGTTAGTACCCCATTCAGCTAGCAGTTCAGACTTGATCTCCAGCCCGCTACATGAAAGTTGCCTTAGCACGTGATTGACTCCCTGAAGGAAGAAGGGATATGCTTCACTTTCTACCAAGGCAGCAAACCCCTCAGAATCTTTGTAATCTTCAATGGTGGTTTGTCTCTGCTCCTCGCTTGGGAGAGATTCTGATGCCTTCAGATTCTCTTCTAGCTCGGCAATCTTGGCTTTGGCTTCTTCCAGTTCGGTTTGGCTAGCTCGGAGATCCTTTCGAACCCCAGCGATGTTGTTCAAAGCTGCCTCCTCAGACTTTTTGGAAAAACTCAGGTGCGATTCCAAAGTCTTTTTCTTCGCTTCAACTTTGGAGAGTTCGGTTACCTTGCTTGTGAGGCTTTCCTCAGTTGATTTTAGCTCGGCCCGAACGGAGTTGACAGTTTCTTCCAGCTGGTTCTTCTCTTTTAGTAGGGCGGTGTTTGAGTTGAGATTATCCACCAATCGTTCGTACATCAATACCGATTTGTTTGCAATCTACAAGAAAATATATAATCAGTAATTGTGGAGTGTGAAGGAACGCTGGACTGCAAGAAAAGATTTTACCTCAGTTAGACACATTCCGACTTCTCCTATCAAAACTGAGCTCACCTGGTCGTTGCTTTTCTTTCGAACTCCACCATGATGAAGCCTCTTCATTAACCCAAGACCCGAGGTGGCTTGGAATCCACTGCGCTTGTAGATGTTAATGTTGTCAAGGTCAAGCACGTCGGCGAGTTCGGCAATGAGGGCTACAACTTTGTCCCGATTGTCAGGCATGAGAAAATTTTCCTTTTGCCACGATGGTAAAGAAGGGGCGGCTTCCTTGAGCACGGCCTTATTCGCTCGGTGCTTACTTCTCTTGGGACTCTCGCTCGGTTCAATAATATTTATGACGGGTTGGGGAACTGGTTCGACCCTTTGAACGGTAGGGGTCGGAGTGATGAGTGTAGCAGGCTGACTGGGTTCAGGTTGGCTACGTTTAGTGCCACGGCCAGTGGTGCTGGTCGGGACAGTTGGAAGACTAGTAGCAGGTTGGGTTGATAGGTGCTTATTTCGTTTATTCGAGCCTTTCTTCGCGGCTTGAAGAAACTTGGTGACATCGGACAGTTGCTTCATGTCTGTAAAAGTTAAGAGTAAATAAGAGTATGAGAATAATAAAAGATAGCAAGTGTATAAGATCGGCGTGAAAAGTAGAGTTTGAAGAGTAAACCAGAAAGTGAGAAGGATGGTCTGCAATGAGTTCCAGTTCGCGCACACTCATTGCATTCATTGGGAAATTTCTTGCCGTGACATTGACCCCAATATGGATGTGGAAGTTCTGGATCAATGGTAACTCGGGGCTCGACTCCTTTTATGGCCCAGTTGAGGATTCCACGGCTAAATCGGAGAAAAGTTAAATCGAGAGGAGGTGAGCCAGTCAAATGCGAAATCTGGCGGCTCGGCCATCTCGTCCCTCTTTTACTCCGAGCAAAGTCCTGAAAGCTCTTGCTATCCTGGGCTCGCCAGCTCGATAGGCGTTCTTGTCATACTCAGGGAGTCCATAGTCACTAAGGTAAGGAGCGAAGGGCCATCCAACGCTTGATTCAACAAGAAGGGCTTTTGAATCTCACCCATCTACTTTGTTCGGACCCTCGTTGAGAAGTTTGAAATAGTTTGGGTTTGAGCGACCTGTGATACGCCCAGATTTTTTGTCTAAAGAGAAAATAAAGAATTTCCTGAACAAGGTCATGACGGGTTCGAACCCGAGCAACCTACAGGCTACTATGAAGGACATCATGAATCTTATTGTTGTCAAGGTTAGGTCGCATGGAAGGGTATTGGACTCATTCAAGAATTCTACAACAAAGGGGTCAAGAGGAAGGCGAAGTCCGACCAGAAAAAAGTCAAAATAAAAAACCATGTTATTTCCCTGGAAGTTATGTCCTTTTTTGTCGATGTCAAGATCGAAGGCGCGGACTCGGTAATGTTTGGGGTTCATTCCTAGAGAATAAAACCAAGCGCTGACTTCATCCTCAGAAGCCAGGTCTTCCCATTTGATTGAGGGTGGGATGTGTGGAATGATGTGGGTGGAAGAACTTGGGTTTTGCTCGACTTGGTGTCTGCTTGTACTAGGAAAGCTTCCTGCTCGCTCGTCCTCAGTAGGGTTTTGATAGTTGCTGCTCGTTCCTTGCTCGGTTGATTGTTGGGGTTTTCGTCTACGAGGAATCAGAGGGATTTCTTCCTGCTCGCTTTCCTCTGAGCTTAAACTCGAGGATGGTGGAATTTCTTCTGGTGCGCCATGGTCGTAACTCCGACCTTCGATTTCTGATACGGTATCTTCGCTAGACATCCTACAGGAAAAAGGAATCGAGGAACGCGTGTTAAACCCTGTTCGGGGCGGTCATGTAGATATAAATGAAATTAAAATTCATGGCAAGAGCCGGTTATGAGATCGGTGAACAGGGCACCGATCATGAATTCCTCGATTCCCACGGTTTGGCTTGGAGTAATTGGGTGATGGAAAGGAAGGCAAGATGAATTGAAAGGGTTGGACCGATAAATCTATGTGTTCAAACAGTTCACTGGGTTCAAAAGGGTCGAATGATACAGAAGCCCTAATTCGGGATAGAAATGTCAAAAATGCGATGAAAACTTAGAAAGGGAAATTGAAGAAAGTACATGTTACACGTTCGTCGAGAAATGCTGGTCTTGGATCTGGGAGAGTTGTTGAAGATTGAATTCTGGCGCTGGTCTTGATTGGAATTTGCAGATGCAAAAATCGGTTTTCTTTCAAAGCTCTGGAATTTTTCGAAAGTGATAAAGTTTGAAATGAAGGAAGTTTTAGTTTTTTATACCGTGCGAAGCCGACGTTTGGTGGCCGCCCATCATTAAGGTTCGATTTTCGAGGCTCTTGGACCGAGGCACCATTAATACTTCGTTGAAAAACGGGCCTGTCCATTCAAAAGAAGTGGCGGCCGATGGCTCAGCCTATTAAGCACGGTTTTTTAGAAAAGCCTTTTGGGAAATTGTCCTCTTTAATCATTGGTTATGGGCAATTTGATACACACATTTAAAAGGATTTGATTATGCTTGGAGGGAATTCATGAATTTTAAGTCCTTCTCCTCGCCATGAGCATGAATACTCGGAGGACAAGGAGTAGGGGGCTATTGATGTGCCTGGCCCAATTGGCCCAAGTCATAAGTCACATGCCCGGCACATGTTCGCAAGTTAGCCAAGTGATCATCCTAAAGTCAGGATTTAGAAGAGAAGATTAAGGGATTCTGGCACGTCGCGAGCATGCTTCCTACCTTTATCGAGCAGGAGTTGTTAGCGAGCTGGGGGCTCAACTAGCGAGCAGGAGCATGTTGCGAGCATGAGGTGTTATGCTCGAGAATTTAAGAATTACAATCAGTTGAGGATGGTTACGTCCGGAAAATCCTCCATTTGACCGTTGTGGTTAATGGGGCAGTTATTATGCCCGCCATTAATGCCATGAGTGTTAGTGGGTAGTTATGAGTGGTTACACCCTCCGGCAACTATAAAATCCCTGGAAAATGAAGGGGAGAAGTACGTGATTTTATATTACTAGCTAAAACTCTGCCAAAATACATACTCTCTGGCATTCTTGTACTGATTCACACGCTGGAGGGCTTTTGCAGGGAGTGCCCCTGCTTAGTTCACAGCTTGTTGGTGTTTTTGCAGAGTTGGGCTTCAAGGATTATTGGATACGTTGAAAGCCAGGTATCCTGATTGGACTGATCCAGTGCATCCAGAAGATTTTTGGACGCATCACAATCAATACAAAATATAACAAAAATCATACCACTTGATATATAAACATACATACATCATTATAAAACAATTAAAAACATCTACGCTAAAATATTAAAAATTACATAGAAAAAAAATTAAACAACAATAACAATTACAAAAACAATAGTATAAAAAAGTACATAATATTCTTTCCTAATTCTCATAATTACTAAATTGTTCCCATAAATGTTCAATTAAGATATTCCGAAATCCAATGTGAGCCTCTTTATCCCTGATTTGTCCATGTCGAGCAAGAAACTCTTGAAATCGAATGTTATCATCTGCTACCTCAACATTTGGAGCCTTCACTTCATCTTGCTCTTCAATTGGTGCTCTCAAATCACTTCATCTACAATTATCATATTGTGCCTAATAATGCATGCAGTCATTATATCGTGCAAAACATTTTTCTGTCAATAACATATTGGTCTACTAATAATGACAAATCGTGATTGGAGTACTTCAAATGCTCTCTCAACATCTTTTTTACATCCTTCTTGTTTCATTGCAAATAATTTCTTCTTTGGACCTCGTGGATCCTTGATAGTTTGAACAAGTGTAGACCATTTTGGGTATATGCCATCAGCTAAATAGTAGCCCATGTTATAACTTTTTCCTTGAATGACATAATGAGCAGGAGGTGTAATACTTAAGAAAGATTAGCAAAAAGGCGGGAAGACTCTAGTACATTGATATCATTGTTCGATCCAGGTGTAATACGTTTGCCATATCCAAAGATCATATCAGCTACAGCTTCGAAAATAATTATTGGAGAGCCACTACGACCAGCATATTGTCCTGCCCATGCTGTTGGACAGCTTTTCCACCTTCAGTGCATGCAATCTAAACTACCCAACATACTAGGAAATCCTCGATGTTCCCCAATATGGAGAAGTCTGGCAACATCGTTAGAATTAGCAGATCGTAGATACTGTACTCCAAATACCTCGACAATAGCACGACAAAATCTTTTCAAACTTTCGATAACAGTTGATTCCCCAATTTTTACATACTCATCAGTAGCATCTATCGGTGAACCGTATGCCAAAATTTGAAATACAGCTGTTACTTTCTGAAAACTTGACAAGCCAAGTCGTCCAACTATATCTCTTTTCGTAGTGAAACAGTCATCTTGAGCACTGACAACATTAAGAATACGAAGGAATAAATCCTTCTCATTCGAAATCTTCTACGAAAATACACATATGGAAATATAGGATTTTATGCAAAGTAATCATTGAATAGATTACGTGCAACAACTTCTCGATCACGATTGATTACTATGTGACCAGGAACTGAGCCTTGAAATCTACCTTGGTTGTTTTCTTCATTGAAATAGTTGAGGATGACTTGATTGTTGTTAGAAATGGCTTGAGCAATCACCTCCCAATCATTATCATCTGAGCTTGAATCTGATAAATTTGATGGATTTCCAATATTGTAAATTCATTTTTTGATAAAGATAAGTTGATCGAATTGTTTCCAATATACACATAACATATTTATAATATATGTCATCCGTTGAATCGATCTCATCCTAATGTTGACCGTTGGATTAGATTTTGTGTAATCCAATCTTATCTCCACATTTTTCAACATGCATGGCCGTCCAGCGCTTATGATCCCCGATCGAGTGTACCGCATTTGATCTTTTTATTGTCCTCCCACTCGAGTGTTACTCGTGGTTGAGTAGTACACCGCGCCTTCATGTGCTAATGCTCCCTACTCGAGTTTACTTGCGGCTAAGATTTATATTGTCCTCCCGCTCATTTGTTACTCACGGTTGAGTAGTGCACTGCGCCTTCCTGCGCTTATGCTCCCCGCTCGAGTCTACTCGAGGTTGAGCTTTATATTGTCCTCCCGCTCGAGTGTTACTCGCGATTGAGTAGTAGACCATGCCTTCTGCGTTTATGCTCCCACTCGAGTTTACTTGCGGCTGAGTTTTATATTATCCTCCCGCTCGAGTGTTACAAGCGGTTGAGTAGTAAAACGCGCCTCCATACGTTTATGTTCCCTGCTCGAGTTTACTCGCGGTTGAGCTTTATATTGTTATCTCTCTTGAGTGTTGCTCGAGGTTGAGTAGTACACTTCGTTTTCCTGCCCTTCTGGTCCGGCTCAGATAATCAAGTAAAATGAGTTAAATTTGGCCCAAGTGGCGCTTTACTCGCTAACTGAGCATCAAGACAATAATAAAAACCTTTTCAAAGGTAGTCCCGCTTGCAAAATCAAGTAAAATGACTTAAATTTGGCCCAAACGACACTTTGCTCGCTAGCCAAGTATTGAGGCAAGAATATAAACCTTTCAAAGGTGGTCTCGCTTGCAAAATCGAGTAAAAGGATTTGAATTTGGCCTAAGTGGCGCTTTGCTCTCTAGTTGAGCTTCAAGGCGAAAAATAAAAACATCTTTAAAGGTGGTCCCGCTCGCAAATTGGGCTATACGAGGATTTATTTAAAATCCTTGTAATTAAAAGGTAGTCCTCCTCGCGAATCGAGTTGCATAGCACTATATTAAAATCCTTATCGTCACAAGGTGGTTTTACTCACAAGTATAATGAAAGGAACTTATACAATCAAGTTATAATGCTTACTAGCTAATCAAATTACACAACTACGGTCAAAAACGACTAAAGCTCTGACTCATCCTAGCACTTTTGTTATCTTGTCCGCTAAGACGAAAATGATTAAGCCTCGGCCAGCCCGAACAATTAAAGGGAATCACGAGCGAATACTACTCCTTACCCTTGAGATGAATATCGAAAAATAATGAGTAGGAGCTACTGATGTACATATTTTGGATCCACCTCAATTTGGACTTCACTCAAGCAAGAAGGGTCTCCACTACAACGATCCATTGTATTATACATGATGTTCGAAGGCTTGGGTCGGGCCCATGCACAACGGGCTGACCTACTCTCTCCAGATTCCAACTATAAATAACTTTCACTAGTTCATGAGTGGGGAATCTCTCTCTTTGTTTTAGACAGTGACTCCACATAAACACATGGGGGCAATGCGTTCTTTTTTTTCAACATAGTACTAATAAACACATTGGAGGGTTTTGATGTTTGAAGCTACTTTCGGCACCCCTGATATGATTTTTTTGTGTGGATACATCAGAAACAATGAATCGTCTTATAAAATGATGCATTATGATAAATCAAAATATAAGGTATTAAAGCGATTGAAAATTAGACTGCAGACTTGAATTTTTCGCAAAAAGAAAACGATTAATGAAACAAGAAAATCAAGACACGTACCCCTATACTTCTAATTTCTTCTAGACACTAGGTTAATACTCGTGTGATGCACGGTATTTTAATTTAGGGTTTGTTTTAAAACTTAATCTTTTAACTACATTGGATTGATTGCATAAATAAGAATGACATTTATTAGTTGAAATGAGCATTGTCTTTGTAGGTAAAAATATCGTAAGATCCAAAAATAAATGTAATATTTCAATGAGGCATTGATAAAATGACAGTAGTGCAACTACACTGTGATAAATTTTGTACTAGTTTTGTTTTCGAAGTCAATTGATCATTCTCTCTATAGATTTTTTATTTCCTCTCATAAAGATTATTTTTTATGATTCAACCAGTAATTTTTTCAGTGATGCATGATAGTGGCAACTAAGAGAGAGGACAGAGTTGGACTAATAATTTGAAGCAGAGTAGGGTTTGAAAATCAAAAGAAGCACTGAGAAGACATACTAGTACTCTTGCCCGTGCCGATGGCACGGCGCCGGTTTAGGATTTTATCAATAAGTGAAGCAGATACTGTGAAAATGAACTACCAAAAATATTATTTTCTTAAAAAAATTGGCTTTCAAACGGGGCCTCTTTGCCCCGGAACGGAGGAATTAATTAATAGTTTGTATACGAAATTACGGGCCTGAAAAAAATTAAATTGATTAAGTTAATTACGATAACAATTAAAAAGAAAAAAAACAAATATTTCAAATTACAAAACTTACGATTTTTTTTAATTTTTTAAATTTGTATACGAAATTACGGGTTGGGAAAAAATTAAATTGATTAAGTTAATTATGATAACAATTAAAAATAAAAAAATACAAATACAAAATTTTGCAACCATAAAACTGTAAAACCGTAATATCTCAGTAAAACAAAAATGTAAAATAATAACTGTAAACCGTCTTTTCATAAGATACAATTAATTTTTGATAAAAACCTTAAAAAAACGATTTTACCGGGTATTTTATTTGGGACGGACTACTTAATAGTTTAAGTTATGAGAGGTGGGGTCCCTCTTTCAAATTAATAATCCGGAAAGCCATACTCTTATTTGCAGCTTCCCATTACAATAATACATTAACCTCTCTGTAAAGATTATGCAGAAGAAAAGAGAGGAAGAGAGAGAGAGAGAGAATAGGAAGAGGAATAGAACCGGGAAGAATAAGGAGAGAAAGGAGAGGAAGAGAGATAGAAAAGAGAAGAGAGAGAAAGAGAGATAGAAAAGAGGAAGAGAGAGAGAGAGAGAGAAAGATGAGATAAAATAGGGAAGAAGAGAGAGAGAATAGGAAGAGGAATAGAACGGGAAGAATAAGGAGAGGAAGAGAGAGAAAGAGAGATAGAAAAGAAAAGAAAAGAGAAAGTGACTTGAAGAGAGAGAAAGAGGAGATAAAATAGGGAGATTTTCGTGAAAAATAATTGTTTCAAAGTAAATCACAAACCAGTAAAACAACCTTCGCACATGTGAGAGCTGAAGAAAATACTGGCCGTTGGATCACCGTAAAACAGTAAATCCTAGCCAGTACTTATCCCAAGTCAATTGCGAGCGTGCGACTATGACCTCTATTGTATTATAGATTTTTGTCATATTTAACAAAATTGATTAGCTTTTTTAACAATAACATCAGGACTAAGGAGGAAAAAAACAACAACATAAGAGACCAAATGAATCGTATTCAAACATTAGTAAAAGAATTTTTGTCATCTAAAAGATTTATGAACGACATAGCGGAAAAAAAGGGCTCGAGTGACTTATTGAATGCCCAAACCAAATACAATTATTAGAGTGTGAAAAAAAAAGTAACCTTAATGAATTTATGGTGAAAGTAGAGAGACAAAAAATAACAATTTGCATTACACATTCATGTGACTAACACTCTCGAACATATTCGGATTTAAAATATATGCCATACTGAGCACAAAATTCTAAACCTCAAATTTAAACATTTTTTCCCAAAAAAATAGATGAACATGTAATTTCCAAAAAAGAAAAAAAAAGAGTGAGAAACTAATGACATATCCAGCATATCAGCTCATAAAATCCAAATTCATCACATAGGCAACTACTCAACCAAAAAGCATTTTTGCAACCTGGGTGCACTTTTCCTTCTTTGGTCGTCTTTTGCTTGTACGTTCCTCACTATGAGCTTATCATTCCAAGCGCAAAGCCTATGTCAGAATTCGGTAACCAAAAGAAAACTATTAAAACATTAAACATTCACTTAATTTGATGTGCAAATGTAGACATTTGAACAATGCATTTCCTTACCTTCGTTTATTTCCTCTATCACAGCTTCCGCGTCTTGTTCACACCGTTAATGGAACAATGAAAGCCAGGATCACAACATAAAATGAGAAAAACTATTATATGTGGTCAATGTAAGAATTACAAACTTAGTTTTGTTCACATACCTGTAAAGATAAGAGTAATCATCATTTAAAAAACAATTTTTGACTTAGAATCCCTTGGTCGAAAGTTGTTCCGACTTCCAAGACCCATTTGGGAAAATAAAAAGTCATGCTAAGACTTTAGACCAAATAAAATAAATCTGTAGAAATTACATATCCTCCCATGCCAATAGTCCATCTCATCTTCAAAGTTCAAGGCAGTGGTATGTCAACCAAATGGGCTTTAGGGTGGAAAAATTTATGCCAATGCCAATGCATTTGGCTAGGGAGTTTCAAATTGGAGATGGAAGTTGCAATGACATGAGAGCCATCAAACTCCGAAATGGGGATTCCTTTCGGAACTTTCCATGGACATACATAACTGCTCAAGAGACAAAATTCCAAAGTTAGCAACACTAATACTGAACATGATTAAAGATGGTTTTCTTATGCATCCAACTTTTCAGATTATTTGAATGTGAAGCTCCAAATTCAAGAAATTGAGGAGGGTCGTGATTTAGTAAAAACCATTTCAACTTTTCAGTAGTAAAAAGTTATCCCTCTGTCTCATTCAATTTTTTTAATTCAATCCTTTCACCATTCAAATAATAGAAGGAACCAAAAAAAATACAAATTGTCAATGCAAGAGAAAGCTAATAGAAGGAACCACAAAAAAAAAATTAGAGAGAGATAGAGAGAGGAAAATTTTTGCAATACACATGAAACCAAAAGAAAACACAAATTTGAGAGAGAGAGAGAGAGAGAGATCTTACAGATAAAAGAGGTTTTGTTGAAAGATTATGGTTCTTGTGTATCCAATAAAGGTGTACTTTCTCCCAATTAATCGGACAAAAAACGGAGTTAGAGAGCAAGGAGGACCTTTCCATGGTGAAGGTTAGGTTGGTGGCGGGCTGACCAAATGACTTCTTCACTGTCCTATATCAAGAGGAGGTCATGAAAGAATGGAATATTAATACATGCACCTATGGGTAGGAAAATCTAGCAAGAGAATAACAAACTAGTTGCATAAGAATAAGATGAATTTCACGTTTATAGATATCAACTGGCTGTTCGCACTGGTATTTTCGACCCTTTTTACCAGGCAGTTCAACCTAAAACCTATTTCCAGTCCATTATCCATGATGTTACTCATTTAAAATCACACCAAATAAAATCCTCAATGCACAGGAAGCCAAAAAAAAATACAGATCAAAGAAGCTTGGTTTGCAAAATGAAGCCTCAAAATTGAGAAGTGAATTTTACATCATTATAGTTCAAGACTTTGTGTTGGCAAGTTACATAGAAAAGTATTTTGCTTTCCTCTAGATCCTAAAGCTCTTGGGACATGCAACAATTATTGTTAGGGTGAAATAAATATTGTATAAGGATCCTATTTGTTAAGAAAATAGATTAATAGGTGGAAGAACATGAATTTCATGTTTACCAAGCAGTTGGCCTAAAAACACGTTTCCAATAGATTGCTAAAATCAAAACCCTTTCCACATTCCAAATGTAGACAATGTGATGACTTGCGGTAAACATGTTCCTAGAAAAGTCACCCTTTAAAATAATTCATAATTGACTTGGGGTATAAATTCCAAATAATCCATAACAGAATATGCTAAAAAAATGTTGCTGATGGTTCATTCAAAACTGAACTGAATTAATAGAACATACTAAAATATAATTATTGCAAATAATGTTTCTCATCTAAGACTAAGCTCATAGAAAACTGAATTGAACTAAAAAATAAATTGCAATCACTCAATTGAACTAAATAATTATTGATTCAACTAAATCAAAATTGAAGAGGCAAAGAGAGAAATGTCGGTAATCAAAAATTGTTATCCTCAAATTTAGCTAAGATGCCTAGATGGAGTACTCTTCATGACAAGATCTACTTTCCTTACTTAATTGAATATCTATATCTAGCTAGGACACCGTTGCATTTTGAATAGAAAGCTTTTCTAACCATTAGAACCCTATATGAAATTCCTGAGCATACAAGTATTTCCTTTGCAGCCATGAAAATGAAAAAAAAATTCAAATTTACTATCTAAACAAAGGTGGAAAAGGCATCTGTTTCCAAAAAGTTAAATCTGGATAATTCATGTCAAGAAGGAATTAAGGAAATTAAGATTAATTTACAGTTGAAATGCGACGAACCTCTGGCAAAACCCTTTTTACATAGGCAACAATACTAGCTATCAACCCACCACCACCCACGGGCACAAATATGGCATGAAATGGGCCTTTTAATTGATGCAAAATCTCCATTCCAACCGTTCCTTGCCCCACTATCACATGAGGGTGATCAAAATGAGGTACAAAGATCTGGATCTGACCCTTCTCTGCAGCCCTCTTTTTGGTAAATGCGTGTGCTTCATTGTACGAGTCCGCTAGAAAACAAAAATGTTGGTAGTAGCAAAAATAGGCAAAAAGAGAAATGGGAGAAAGAGAGAGAGAGAGAGAGAGAGAGAACAATTACCTTGATATTCAACTAAATCGAAAAATTGGAGACCTGAAAACACTTCAATTCAAGTACATGGTTCAAAGAAGTATGCAATTTATTAAAAGAAAATAACAACGATGGAGATTATTTTAGGCACTCTTGCATACTATACAATCATTTTCAAGGCACATCCAGTAAATTATTTTAGGCACTCTTGCATCACTTTCAGAGAAGCATATTAAAAGTATATGTTACACAACACAATACATGAAGCAACAGCTGTCCAACGTGAATACTGTGCTACTTCAATGTACATGGTCCAGAGAAGCACTCATTAAAACAAAAAAGAAGTTGACATCAGATAGATTGGGAATTCCATCATGGTACAAACAATTGGCATAGTAAAGACGAAAACAATCACAATTTAGAGAGGGAGAGAGAGATAAAGAGAGAGAAAGCTTATGGGTTACGGAGAGTTACAGATTCTGGAACTCCTGTTTGGGGTTAGGGATCAGTAAAGTTACCGGCAGGGAGAAACCAAGAGACAAAGAGAAAGAGTGTTTGTGTGTGTGTTGCGGAGAGTTGCACCACGGTTGGAGGTCCTCTTTGGGATTAGGGAACCGACAGCCAGAAGCAGAGAGAGAGAGAGAGAGAGAGAGAGGAGTGGGAAGGATGTGTTTTGTGGAAGAGTCACAAAGAATGACGAAGTAGTCAAACGCAGAAACTGCTCTCATGTGAAAGTGAAATTAATTGGTTATTATCTAAAAAATGAAAGAGACGATAAACTCTAAACTAACCCATTTTGGAAAAAAGTTAAGAGCGTCCATAGTGAACTCCCAAACCCACACCCTAAAACAGCTTTTGGAGTATTTTAACCAAATTGGAGTCCACAGTGAACTCCCAAACCCACACCCTATCGCAATAACCCGGCAAGTGACTCGCAACAGATTGGGGGCCTCGTAACATAAACAATACTCTTCGTCCCTCTCTTCTCCCTCATTCCAACCGACCGTCTTCATCGTTCTCTTTCCTCCCCAACAATTTTCTCTCTTCTTTCTCCCCCGCCGTCTTCCTCATTCTATCCCCACACCACTTCTCCCAAACAACAAAACACTCTGCCACCGCCGCCTTCATCTTCACCTCATCGGCCGATGAAAATTCAGCCCTTCCTTTCTAACGGTTACATTACGTGAAACATAGAGGAAGTCAGGCTGGGAAGGGAAAACCTGCTCTAAAGAAATGTGAATGTCGCTGGAGTTGAAGAACGCAGGTAAGGGAAGAGATAGAATGCTGGAGAGAATTTGAATTTCGGAGTAGTTACGAGGTATGTATTTTGTCCGTTGTCATGAATTGCGTTCTGCAATGATCTTCTATCTCTGTTGAAAATTTTATGTTATCTTCTTCAATTAGTGATTGCATTCTGAAGTAGCCCATTGGAAGGTTTTCCAATTTCCAAACCTTAAAGTAGATCTTCTCTCCGAATAATTTGGGATGGTAATTTTCTTACTGATTTAACCATTTTTTAAAACCCCAATTGTTGATCATGATTTTTATTAACTTGAGTTCTCTTGCTAATGAAATCAACAAATGATGTTATACAATTTTTTCCTTGTGTTGAGGATTTTGAAATCATTGATTATTTTAAATGATACATATATTGATTTGTTTTTGACTTATTACTAAATGTCTACCCAGTCAAATTTGTAATTAGATAAATGTGCGGATAATCCTTAAATTATCCATTTGTATAATTGTCAAATTTTGATGTCAATATTTTGATCTTCTTGATGTTTTTTTTTCTTGGTTGTTGGAAGAGGAAAGGTAATTTTGAAGAAACAATATCTGCTTGATATTTTGTTAACTTGTGTAATACCCCGATTATTTTAATTAAAAATATTAATTTATAGTGATTAAAAATTAACGTTTTTGTTTTGGACCTATTTAGTAACAAATTAAATTGGGTCGGGTTTGGCCCACTTTTGACTAGACTTTAATTATAATCCTTTATTAATGTTACTTAATTAATTTTTGGGCCCATTTAACGTTAGGATTTGGTTAGGGTTGAAAACTTAGTAGGGTTTTATTTATATAAATAGTGGTTTGAGAAAAAAAAAACTAATTTACCGTATTACAATAATTAAGAAGAGGGAGAGAGTCTGAGGAGACGGCGTGAAAACAAACTTCGGCCGCAGACATTGAGGAAACGAATTGAGGTAATTTGGTTGTTTGTTATGATTCATTAACTGTGATTCATGATACAGTGTTTGATTATGACTGTTAATTGATGTGTGTATTCGGTGGGATTATAAATATGTATATATATATATATATATATATATATATATATTTTTTTTTTTTTTTTTTGTTTTGATGTGGCTTGACTGGATTGTCAAGGGAGAACAGTGTTTGTTTATCGCTGTTAAATTGATGTGTGTCTTCGGCGGTGCTATAGTGCATGCGTCATCTTAGATTAGACCTTTGTGGGTGGAGGTTTGCGTTAAAAACAAAAAAAAAAAGAGGGGGAATGGGCGGCAGTAGTGAAATAAAAAGAGAGAGAGAGAGAGAGAGAAGGAATGGGTGACTAGCAATTTGTGTTTGTGGGGAAACGTGTGTGGGCATGAAATAGTGTTAGTGCATGTTGGTGTGTATTGTGCGTGTTAGTGTGTGTGTGTGTCAGTAGGTGTAAACTAGTTTAGTTAGTTTAGTTTTGTAATAAAATAATAATAATAATAATAATAATAATAATAATAAAATAAAGTAAAGTATTATTATAATTATTATTATAGAAATTTAATAGGTTTTGGTAGGTACCATTATAGTTAGTAATTATTTCATATTTTGATTTTAGATTTGGTCAAGCGAGCCTAGGACGATCGTACGTGTTGCGGATTAATTCTGCTAAGCATATCGAGGTAAGAGATTACGTTTCTTTTAGGTTCCTTGCAAAAATATATATATATAAATATTTTTGTCTGTATTAGGCTTCCGCTATTCTTGAATTTCGTTCTTTCATTTGTCATGCCCGACCTCAGGTCAGTAGTTGTTTTGACTCCGTCGTTAGCTTTGTTGGATATCTTCGTTACATCTTCGTTTTCGCAGATTTCATGTCTACTTTGATTTTTATGAAATACCTTTGTTATTGAAAAATTTCTTTGTATTTGTAAAATTTGTTGGTATACTCTTTGGTATTGAAAATGACGAATTTTGATATGATTTATGTTTTGATAGTAGTACATTAACAATACTATTTATGTTTTGAAATTATTTATGATCACTAAGTATGAACAACCCGTCACGGGGATTTTCGTGACAACATTTGAAATAATTGAAGTCGCACCACTTGGTCTGTGAGTGCGGTTATCCGGATATACCTTAATATTGTACCCTTCGGGGGATTTGTGTACCCTACGAGGGATTTGTGTACCCTTCAGAGGATTTGTGTATCCTACGGGGGATTTGTGTACCCTACGGGGGATTTGCCTACCCTTCGGGGGATTTGGTTCTTGGTCAATAGACCCTTATGTGATCTAAATAAATATTTTGATATTCGGTTATTACTGGCTGGTATGAGACAGTCGGTAATGACAAACTTATTTGATCCATATTGTTTGTTTGAACTCTCCATTTAAAAAAAAAATTATATTTTTGTCGTTCGACACTTATCTTTGATTTTGCAAATAATCAAATTTCTAAATTCTGTTTTACTTACAACACGATTATTCTTTGAGTCACCCCTCCTTAGAAACCGGAGGAGACGAGGTATGATCTTATTGAGCTTTGTTCGCTCACCCTTCACAACCCTCTTCTTTCATGTCGAAATTAAGGACTAAGCTTGAGGTAGAGGATACCGGTGAAGAAATCAAGATTTTTAGGTCATAATTATATATTTTGGAATTTAATGAAGACGTAGTAAATTTAGTAGACTTTGTTTATAAATTTATTTTAGATGACTGTATTTTAAATTGGAGACTTTTGTAATTCTAGTTGGACGACGTTTGATTAGTCTTTATTTAAGTTTGAAATTGTAGTGACGTGGCCAGATGTTGGCCCATGTAGTGGGACCCGAGTTTCGGGTGTTACAGATTGGTATCAGAGCTTAGGCCTTAGATCCCGATGGTCTTAAGATTTAGGAACAGTTAAGAATAAGAAGTGACACTACGATAGGATTATGATACTAGCATTAGTTGTGATTATAGCTAAGTTATGATCTCACTGATGATTAAGAAATTATTATTTTCGTTAAACTAATTAATATACTCGTGTTACTTGTAGGAAATGGCACGTAACAATGCAAGTAGGGCAAGGGTCGCTCCACCCGTGACAACTGCTAGAACGAGATTGAATACGATGCACACTAGGGTAGTCGAACTCGAGGAAATTAACCATGTCTTGGAGCATGAGAACCAGCTGCTAAAGGACGAAAACTAGTTGCTAAGAAACGGTAATCAGTTGCTAGTGAATGAAAACGGAGCCCTACTAGAACAAGCCAAGGAGATGATGAAGGCATTAAAGCTGGCACAAAATGCCTTGTTTAGACACTTTGACGAAATAGAAGATGCTAGGAGAGCCAACACGGAAGTCGAAACGAGGCTGAGCAACACTAACTTCTTGGTTAAGAATGTTTGGGACGCGGTCCAAATGGCCATGAATAATGGACCAGTGGTGGAAGAGAATCCAGAAGACTTAGAGGAAGATGAAGAGGAGACAGAAAATTAGATAGAACATTACACTAGTCATTTCGTTTTATAGTTACCCTAGTCGTTGAGTTTGTTTAGAGGGTTGTTTTAGTTATAAGACATGGTATACACTAAGTGTGTCCAAATTTTGAGATATGGGTTGAAGTTTTTGATACTTAATAAATTTTGGGAGATTATTTTTAAATACATTGATGTTCCTTTCAACTATATTTTGTATTTGATATTTGTTTCGAGAGCATAAGATTTTGAGAACAACTTTGGGAAGGAATCTGATATTACATAACAAGTGTGTAGATCGTTTCCAATTACGTCATGTTAGTTAGCAATCACATCTTAGTATGATGGAATTTTAGATACCATTTGACACTTCCTCGTTTTTTTGTATCAGTATAATATGGCACGTAGAGGAGGACGTACCGCTAACTGAGGCTGTGGCTGTGGCCGTGGCCGAGGAAACAGGGGAGGAAGGGTAGTAGAAGACTCCGCTTCTGAAAGTGAGTGGGAACAATCTGGAACCCACTTTAATATGAGTAATGAAAACCATGTCCCTGAAGTGCCTCAGCCAAACGCAACAAATCCCACTTTAGTGGATCCTGTCCTTATGATGAACCTTCTACAAAATTTGACCCAAGCTGTAAACAGGATTGGTCAAATTGTCCAACCACGCCTCACTGCAAAGACTACAACCTCAGCCCGCACCACAACCTCACTGCAAAGACCACAACCTCATCCCGCCGCACCACAACCTCCGCCTCAGAAGTTCCTCACCGAACAAAGAGCAAAGGACCCCCTTGACATATTTCAGAAGATAAGCCCTAAGCCCTTCTCAGGCGCGCCAGGCACGATTAAACCGGAGGAATGGGTTGAAAGTATGAAGAAATTTTTTAGAACGATGACGGTGGATGAGTATGCTGTCAAATTCACAGAGCTGTCAAAATATGTTCCGGGTCTCATTGAGAATGAGAAACAGGAGGCTAGGATGTTTGAAAAGGGCCTCGATGGGAGAATTAGTCATCGATTAGTAGCCTTACAGTGAAGACTTATGCTGAAGTTGTCGACCGGGCGAGAATACTTGAACGGGTATCAGCAAACTATCAAAAGAAGCGGGAGGAGAAAAAGAGAGATTTTGAGAGTCTTGGAGGTAGTTCTCGAGATCAGTCGGGTTATCGAGAAAATAATTCTCGGGATCAATCAGGTCATCGAGGAGGTAGTTACAGTGGGCACAAGAGGAGAACCACATATGGCAATAGATCCAAGGGGTCAAATCAGTGGAGTCGGAATCGGAATCAAGGTCAAGATCATAGACAGGACCAAGGGCATGACAGATGGAATGCGAATCAGGGACGGATCGAAAATTGTAAGACTTGCAGGGGAAAGCATCCAACGTTGGCTTGCCACAGGGAAACAGGAGCAATTACAGGAATTGTTGGAGAAGGAGCTCATTAGGCCTAGCGTATCGCCATGGAGTGCTCCAGTTTTGTTTCTGAAGAAGAAGGACGGGACGATGAGGCTATGCATTGATTATCGTGAGTTGAATCGGGTCACGGTGAGGAACAAATACCCGTTACCAAGGATCGACAATCTTTTTGACCAACTACAAGGTGCATGCTACTTCTCTAAGATCGATCTTCGTTCAGGGTACCACTAACTCAGAGTCAGAAAGGAGGATATTGCTAAGATTGTGTTTAGAACACGGTACGGACACTACGAGTTTTTGGTGATGCCGTTTGGGTTAACAAACGCTCCGGCAGCATCTATGGACTTAATGAACCAAGTGTTTTGGAAGTTTCTAGATCGGTGCGTAATTGTCTTCATCGACGATATACTGATCTACTCAAAAACTCGAGAGGAGCACGAGCAACACTTGAGAGCGGTACTGCAGATTTTAAAAGAAGAAAAATTATATGCAAAGTTTAAGAAATGTGAGTTTTGGTTGGAAACGGTGAGTTTCTTGGGTCATGTAGTGTCAAAAGATGGAGTCTCAATAGACCCGGTTAAGATAGAGGCAGTAGTAAACTGGGAGAGACCGACGACCACTACGGAAGTTCGAAGTTTGTTGGGGCTAGCAAGATATTATCGTCGATTTGTAGAAGGGTTTTCAAAAATCGCAGGACCTCTAACCCAGTTGACTCAAAAAAACAAGAAGTTTTTGTTTGGCAGAGGAGTGCGAGGCAAGTTTCTAGGAATTGAAGAAAAGATTGGTGTCAGCTCCAATTCTTGTTTTACCGTCAGGATCAGAGAAGTTTGTGATCTACAGTGATGTGTCGTTGAAGGGTCTGGGTTGTGTATTGATGCAGGATGGGAAGGTGATTGCCTACGCCTCGAGGCAGTTAAAGAACTTTGAAAGAAACTACCCAACCCATGACTTAGAGTTAGCCGCAGTAGTGTTTGCTTTAAAGATTTGGAGACATTATTTGTATGAGATCATTTGCGAGATATATACGGACCACAAGAGTCTTGAGTACATTTTCACTCAGAAGGAATTAAACATGAGACAGAGGAGATGGTTGGAGTTATTGAAGGATTATGACTGTACCATTCTCTACCATCCAGGTAAAGCCAATGTAGTGGCGGATGCTTTGAGTCGTAAAAGTAAAGGAACATTGGCTGTGATGTTAATAAAGGAGAAGAGGATTCTTGAGGATATCGAGAATTTGGGTTTGGAAGTTTGGGTAAGGGGAGGAAAAGGTTATCTGGCACGATTAAGTCTTCAGCCATCCTTGCTAGAGAGGATCAAAACTGCCCAGAAAGTTGACCCGGAGTTGGTAAAAATTTGTGAAGGGGTAGAGATTGGAGCTCAAGTTGATTTTCGACTTGGAGGGGATGGTATTTTATGCTTTGGTAAGAGGGTCTACATTCCATCAGATCCAGAGTTAAAGAGGGAAGTGTTAGAAGAAGCTCACAATTCAAGATTTGCGATACATCCTGGGAGCACAAGGATGTATCGGGATATGCGAGACACTTTCTGGTGGAGTAATATGAAGCGAGAAATTGCAGAGTTTGTATCCAAATGTCTCGTGTGTCAACAAGTGAAATGCGAACATCAGAGACCGGAAGGATTGTTACAGTCAATGCCCATACCCGAGTGGAAATGGGAACATATAACCATGGACTTTGTTGTGGGGTTGCCAAAAACACTAAAAGGAAATAACTCCATTTGGGTTATCGTGGATCGTTTGACGAAGTCAACACATTTTTTAGCCTTCGGGATAAATGACCCGTTGGAAAAGTTGACCAAGATGTATATAGATGAGATTGTCAGGTTACACGGAGTGCCAGTCTCGATTGTGTCTGATCGCGACACCAGGTTTACCTTGAAGTTTTGGGGTAGTTTGCAGAAGGCTTTGGGCACCACTTTTAGTATGAGTACGACCTTTCATCCGCAGACAGACGACCAATCTGAGCGGACCATCCAGACTTTGGAAGATATGCTTCATTCTTGTGCTTTGGATTTTTCGGGTAGTTGGGATGATCATTTACCCCTAGTAGAGTTCACCTACAACAATAGTTATCATGCAAGCATTGATATGGCACCGTATGAGGCGTTGTATGGAAGAAGGTGTCGTACGCCTACATGTTGGGATGAAGTAGGACAACGAAAGTTGTTGGGACCAGAATTGGTACAGATTACCTCGGAGAAAGTACAGCAGATTAAGAAGAGAATGTTAACAGCTCAGAGTAGATAGAAGTCCTACGCCGATAAACGCCAACGTGAACTCGGATTTGAAATAGGGGATCATGTGTTCCTCAAGGTTTCCCCTACGCGTGGAGTTATGAGATTTGGTATTAAAGGTAAGTTTAGCCCAAGATTTGTGGGACCGTTTGAAGTGCTCGAACAAGTCGGAGTAGTTGCATACCGACTAGCCTTGCCACCAGTACTTTCAGGGGTGTACAACGTGTTCCATGTTTCAATGTTGAGGAAGTATGCTCCAGATCCGAGCCATGTGATCGAATATAAGCAACTCCGCTTAAGGGAGAATCTTAGTTATGTTGAGCAGCCTGTTAGAATTGTAGATCGAAAAGTTTAAGTTCTTCGAAAGCGAACCATTCCATATGTCAAGGTTCAATGGAGCAATCACACCGAAAGGGAAGCTACATGGGAACTTGAGGAGGAAATGAAGGAAAAGCACCCCGAACTTTTCGTTTGACTTGGTACGTAAATTTAGGGACTAAACTTCTTTTAAGGGGGTGAGAGTGTAAGACTCTGATTATTTTAATTAAAAATATTAATTTATAGTGATTAAAAATTAATGTTTTTGTTTTGAACCTATTTAGTAACAAATTAAATTGGGTCGGGTTTGGCCCACTTTTGACTAGACTTTAATTATAATCCTTTATTAATATTACTTAATTAATTTTTGGGCCCATTTAACGTTAGAATTTGGTTAGGGTTGAAAACCTAGTGGGGTTTTATTTATATAAATAATGGTTTGAGAAAAAAAAACCCATTTACCGTATTACAATAATTAAGAAGAGGGAGAGAGTCTGAGGAGACGGCTTGAAAACAAACTTCGGCCGCACACATTGAGGAAACAGATTGAGGTAATTTGGTTGTTTGTTTTGATTCATTAACTGTGATTCATGATGCAATGTTTGATTATGACTGTTAATTGATGTGTGTATTCGACGGGATTATAAAAAAATTATATTTTTTTGATGTGGCTTGACTGGATTGTCAAGGGAGAACAATGTTTGTTTATCGATGTTAAATTGATGTGTGTCTTCGGCGGTGCTATAGTGCGTGCGTCATCTTAGATTAGACCTTTGTGGGTGGAGGTTTGTGTTAAAAACAAAAAAAAATAGAGAGAGAGGGGGAATGGGCGGCAGTAGTGAAGTAAAAAAGAGAGAGAGAGAGAGAGAGAGGGAATGGGTGACTACTGACAGTGAGTAGGACAAGAGGAATTAAAATAATAATAATAATAATAATAAAATAAATTGTGTGTGAGTGTGTGTGGCAGGCAATTTGTGTTTGTGGGGAAACGTGCGTGGGCATGAAATAGTGTTAGTGCATGTTGGTGTGTATTGTGCGTGTTAGTGTGTGTGTGTGTGTGTCAGTAGGTGTAAACTAGTTTAGTTAGTTTAGTTTTGTAATAAAATAATAATAATAATAATAATAATAATAATAAAAATAAAATAAAGTAAAGTATTATTATAAATATTATTATAGAAATTTAATAGGTTTTGGTAGGTACCATTATAGTTAGTAATTATTTCATATTTTGATTTTAGATTTGGTCAAGCGAGCCTAGGACGATCGTACGTGTTGCGGATTAATTCTGCTAAGCATATCGAGGTAAGAGATTACTTTTCTTTTAGGTTCCTTGCAAATATATATATATATATATATATATATATATATATATATATATATATATATATATATATATAAATATGTTTGTTTGTGTTAGACTTCCGCTATTCTTGAATTCCGTTCTTTCATTTGCTATGCCCGACCTCAGGTCGGTAGTTGCTTTGACTCCGTCGTTAGCTTTGTTGGATATCTTCGTTACATCTTCGTTTTCGCAGATTTCATGTCTACTTTGATTTTTATGAAATACCTTTGTTATTGAAAAATTTCTTTGTATTTGTAAACTTTGTCGGTATACTCTTTGGTATTGAAAATGACGAATTTTGATATGATTTGTGTTTTGATAATAGTACATTAACAGTACTATTTATGTTTTGAAATTATTTATGATCACTAAGTATGAACAACCCGTCACGGGATTTTCGTGACAACATTTGAAATAATTGAAGTCGCACCACTTGGCCTGTGAGTGTGGTTATCCGGATATACCTTAATATTGTACCCTTCGGGGGATTTGTATACCCTTCGGGGGATTTGTGTACCCTACGGGGGATTTGCGTACCCTTCGGGGGATTTGGTTCTTGGTCAATAGACCCTTATGTGATCTAAATAAATATTTTGATATTCGGTTATTACTGGATGGTATGAGACAATCGGTAATGACAAACTTATTTGATCCATATTGTTTGTTTGAACTCTCCATTAAAAAAAATTTATATTTTTTTCGTTTCGACACTTATCTTTGATTTTGCAGATAATCAAATTTCTAAATTTTGTTTTACTTACAACACGATTATTCTTTGAGTCACCCCTCCTTAGAAACCGGAGGAGGCGACGTATGATCTTACTGAGCTTTGTTCGCTCACCTTTCACAACCCTCTTCTTTCAGGTCGAAATTAAGGACTAAGCTTGAGGTAGAGGAAACCGGTGAAGAAATCAAGATTTTTAGGTCATAATTATATGTTTTGGAATCTAATGAAGACGTAGTAAATTTAGTAGACTTTGTTTAGAAATTTATTTTGGATGACTGTATTTTAAATTGGAGACTTTTGTAATTCTAGTTGGACGACGTTTGATTAGTCTTTATTTAAGTTTAAAATTGTAGTGATGTGGTCAGATGTGGGCCCATGTAGTGGGACCCGAGTTTGGGGCGTTACAACTTGAGGAGTTAACCGTTATGAGTGATTAATTTTTGTTCACCTTTTTCTCTAGGTTCACCATTTCTGTAAGGATAGTTCCAGTTCCGCCGTTATGCTTGTAAGTGGTGAAAACTTTAATTCGGGTACAATACTTCCTTTCTTTTAAATCTAGGCTTTGAGTTTGATTTATTAGTTGCAATAAAGTTACATTCTACTGTTTCAATACTAATTTTTATGCCATAAAAGGACCTTTCTTTATAAAATCATTTTACTATGCATAGTTCCATATCTTGAGCTCTCTTCTTGGTAGTTGAATTTGATACTTCAAAATTTTTTATTCCTTCTAAAATGCAATAGGTTCTCAAAAAAGAGAGCCTCTCGATGCTCAATGCATTAGCTTGAAAAACTAAACTGTAGCAGTTCAGTTATGGTGAATCTGTTGTCAAAGTAATACGAAGTTCACATATTTTGACATTTATATATGATTCACAAATTCACCATAATATGGATAAAGATCACTAACATTGAAAACTAGATTGATTTTAAAACCTTCTGGAAGTTCAAGACAGTAGGCATTGGGGCCAAGCTTCTTGAGTATGCGGCAAGGACCAAATTTGCTTCTTGAGTATGCGGCAAGGACCAAATTTCCTTGGCTTGAGTTTGTTGTTGCTGCCAATTGGGAATCTATCTTTCCTAAGATAAACCAGGACCAGATCACCTTCTTCAAACTCTTTTTCTCTTCGATGAACATCAGCTTGAGATTTATAGGACAACAACGTTAACTGACTGTTTGAAGAAACACTAGTTGGAGCATCTTTTAATGGAGACAAAACATACTTGAAGATGCAGTTTAGGAAGATGAAACAGAACTGTGAGCTGGCAGCTTGTATAACCTGCAATCAAAATTCATTTTCTCATACCTCAAAGCTCGAAACAACGAACCGTTTTTTCCCCATAAACTAGACTCGTATATCTTTCCAACCATATAGGGCACACTACCTAGTTCTCTCTCAATGAAAGCAGTTTTTCGTTTAAAGACACACCATGTGTCGAAATTTCAGAAACTGCATTAAACTTGAACCTGATGTCTATAAAAATACTCCATTCATTCCCCTCAGAGACTCCATATTTCAAAGTCAAAACATTGTAAGGATTAAAATAATTAAGCAATGCACTCAAGAGTCTTAATTTTGTATAGTAGTATGGTATAATAATGAGTAGTTCCAATTTCAATTATGTTAATTTAACAAGTTTTTCAATTAATTTGGTTCTTCCTCACCAAATGCCAATAAACCTTTCCATATACTAGGGGTGGGGGAACTCTTAAAAAGAGGTTGAAATTTAGGCTTTAACAGTTTGAGGGGAAGAAAAGCAATGGATGCAGTAATTGAATCCTAAAGATGAATCCTCTTAATCTCTACAACATAGTATCATATTAAAGTACACCGAGATTTTCGAAATGCAATTGAAGTACTTATAATATTCTGTATTTGTATTCAACTGTCAACATTTTTTGAAAAAGTTGCTTGGTGAACCAATTTGCATTGACTTGTAAATGTTGGAACGAAATCAACCTTGGCATAGAACTAGCAGTATATTGCTTGGAGTTGGAGGTACTTTGGCCAGCATTGATCCATAAACAATATTTTTGTTTACATTAATTTATTGGTCAAAAGCACCATGCATAAGCCATAAGTTGCCATGAACCTGCCATGAACCACCTAGCTTACTATACAATGTTGATTATTTGGTTATTCCTCTTCAGATGGTAATATTTCACTTGTGTTTTTACAGGCTTTGCTATCAAGGCAAATCCTCCGTTTTGGCAAATATAATTTTCTACTACCTTCATGGCAAATCCTCCGATTTGGCCTTTCGATATGCAAATAGGCAATCAATTTGATGCATTCCATCAACAACAAATGCAGAACCTAGAGATGCTCATGCACGTTGTCGATGAAGCTGAAGAATCTGAGCCTGAGCCCGAGCAACCTCAAGTATACCGACGCACATTTATAAGCCGAGATCGTGCAAAAGCACACGACGACCTTGTCAAAAATTATTTTGCTGATGATTCGATTCTCCCAACACGTATGTTCCGGCGCCGATTTAGAATGCGCTTACATTTGTTTCACAGAATTCGAGCAGACATTGAGATTGCCCAACCATATTTCCAAAGAACGTTATGATACAGAAACTGGGATTTTCATCTATCCAGAAAATGACGGCTGCTTTGCGGATTCTTGCATATGGGAGCCTAATTGATCGTAAGGATGAGGCCCTTGCCATTGCAGAGACTACAACTATAGAAACCGTTCGTCTATTCTACGAGGCAATTGTTAGCATGTACTCAGAGCGGTATTTGCGAGCTCCAAATGAAAGTGACATCGCCCGAATCATGGAAGAAAATAAGAATCGTGGTTTTCCAGGCATGATTGGTTAATTAGACTGCATGCACTGGGAGTGGCGCAACTGCCCCACGGCTTGGCATGGTCAGTTCACTGGCCACACCGGAAAGCCGACCATGATTCTTGAAGCTGTAGCATCCCAGGATCTTTGGATTTGGCATGCGTTTTTCGGTACACCGAGAACATACAATGATATATATGTGCTTGATCAATCCCCAATCTTCGACAGATTCATTCAACGTCAAACACCATACACCCCCTACGAAATAAATGGTAATGTATACTACGTGCCATACTATCTCACAAATTGTATATACCCTCACTTCGCTACACTAATCCAGATGATCAAGCGGCCTCGAACTGAAAAGAAAAAACATTTTGCATGCGCAACAACAGGAGGCTTGTAGAAAGGACGTTGAGAGGGCATTTGGGGTTTTGCAGGCTAAATGGGCTATTACCAGGGGCCCAGTAAGATTTTGGGACCAACGAACTTTAAGTAATATTATGTATTTGTTGGTCCACAATAATGCTCAAATAGGCTAGAGGGGGGGTGAATAGCCTATGATGCCAATTTGAAAACTTTTCTTTTGGATATAAATAAAGCACAGTTTAAGTGGCAATTACAGTTTATCGAGTTGAGCATGTCTGTTGGTAGAGGCTATCGGTAGACTTGCTCTGAGCAGAAGTATCAACTATACCGGTAAACTGCTAATCAAATCAAAAGCCCATTAAAAAGATTTGGACATCGGAAGATAAAAAGGCTATGATTTGGAGAAGACATAAATGGATGTACACGAATATATGTTCAAAACAACAGCTCACTTAATACTTCTATCAAATGCAAGTTTTGGAAATCAATTAGAGAATGACTTTTCTAAAGATAAATCATTTATAAAAAGCTCATAGATATATAAGGACTGAGAGATAAATTATTCATAAGAACATATGAATTTATTCAAAGATAAATTACATATTACATCAGTCTAAATAATCTATGTACAGTTTCTGGCTTTGTCTTCTGATAACGGAACGGACCCAAGATCCCCTAGAAAGGTATTAGGATGAATGACTCCGCGACCCAACGCCTTCGAGATGACGCGAACCTTGGAATTGTGAATGACACCACAATTGGGATGACTCTCCAACTGATAAGTCGAATTCAACTATAAACAACGAATCCACGAAGTTTATAATCCGAGCTTCCAATCCAGGACACTCAAAGAAACAAGACAATTTTCTAACCAGAAAATCAACTCACTTTTATTAATCAAAATTCTCCACCTAAAACAATGTTTAAGAATGCCTTTTTATAAGCTTACAAAATAAACCCTAATTCTTGTAGGACAAGAAAACTAATTAAAAGGAAACTCTAAATAAAAGGAAACTCTTAAATAAAAAGAAACTAAATCTCTTAATAATATCCTAACAATAAAACAATTAAAAACAAAAAACGGCAACTTTTCGGATACCTCATGGTCGCAAGGTCTATGGATTCCGCAAGGTCCACGCTTTCTCCAATCTTGCTTCCTGGTCCGAATCATATCATACTCTCCTCTTGAAAAGGATTTGCCCTCAAATCCGCTCTTGGCCGATCATTAAAATGTCCTTTGATTCGAACTTGAGACCCGTACCGTTGTCCATTCTTCCACCCCTTTTTCCCTGGATCAAATATCTCGTGATCCTGAACACCCCTATAATAGTGATTAGGAACAAACCGATGACGCACAAGACGCTTCATCTCTTCCCATGTAGTAATGCAGCATCCCAATTCTTCTCCTATCGCCTATCGCTGATCCCACCGTATACTAGCATAGTCCACGAACTCTGTGGCGCCTAATTTGACTTTTCGCAATTCAAGTAGGTATAACAATCAAATACTTTCTCGATTTTTCTTTTCCCAATCAAAATACTCATCTGGATCACTTGACCCCTTAAAAACAGGAATCTTTAACTTAATGGTTTCCCAATTATTTTCCTCTCTCCTTGGAATCTCTCGCCTTCCTCTTCCATGATTTTCTCCCAAACCGAGCTCATTAAATTCTTCTTCTAATTGGTTACCTCTTTGAGCTCTACGTTCCCTAGGTTCCTCCCTTCGCCTATCCTCCTCAAATCTATCAAATCTCTCATTTATTTGAGCAAACTTCACATTAAATTCTTCCATGCGGGCAAGTATCGCATCATAATATTGTGTCGGATTAACAAAAGGAACCCCTTTAGCTGGAGTTTCGTCATGGTGATTGTTGGTGACTCTCCCTTACGTATGCACTCAAGATAACAAACCCTAGAACAATTAGGATTTCAAAATTGAAAGACAACACGATTAAACAAGGATTGATGATCCAAGTTTAACACAACTAGATGAATTAATAATTTAAAAAAAATAACAAAATTATTTTTTTAATAGGTGAACAGTACCGTGAACAGTAACCGACGTGAACAGTGTTTTCCGGCGGTGAACAGTGTTTTTCGGCATGAACAATAACCGGCGATGAATAGTGACCGGCGATGAACAGTGTTTTCCGGCGTGAACAGTGATTCCGGATGAACAGTAAATTTTTTTTTGATGAATGATAAACCCTAGGACAATTAGAGTTTAACAACAAGAACGATAATACGCAAAAATTAAAATAGAATGAAATTACCGTAACTAACCTGGCTCTGATACCAAATGATAACGGAACGGACCCAAGATCCCCTAGAAAGGTATTAGGATGAATGACTTTGCGACCCAACGCCTTCGAGATGACGTGAACCTTGGAATTGTGAATGACGCCACAATTGGGATGATTCTCCAACCGATAAGTCGAATTCAACTATAAACAACGAATCCATTTAAGTTTATAATCCGAGCTTCAATCAGACACTCAAAGAAACAAGACAATTTTCTAACCAGAAAATCAACTCACTTTTATTAATCAAAATTCTCCACCTAAAACAATGTTTAAGAATGCCTTTTTATAGGCTTACAAAATAAAGCCTAATTCTTGTAGGACAAGAAAACTAATTAAAAGGAAACTCTAAATAAAAGGAAACTCTTAAATAAAAAGAAACTAAATCTCTTAATAATATCCTAACAATAAAACAATTAAAAACTAAACGGCAACGGATACCTTGTCGCAGGTCTATGGACCCTGCGGTCGCAGGTCTATGGAGCAAGGTCCACAGTTTCTCCAATCTTGCTTCCTGGTCCGAATCATATCATCTTCCCAAGTCTCAATCCTTACTTAATTATCCATTCAAGGATCTTTAAGTCGCAAAGGACAATAGGAGACGAGAACAAGAAACTGTTATGAGAAGGAAGGGATTTTTAAGGTCATTCAGATAAAAATATATCTGAACGAGTGAGTGCAAAGCACTCGACCTTCCATGATGATTGATTATTGCACAATCAACATCATTTGCATTGGAATACAAATCTGAAGATATGAATGCAATATCTACAGACAACTCTTCATTTTCGTTAAACATTATCCAACATCAATCTTCAGATCTTGATCTCTGTCTATCGAAGTTTTTGATCAGTCTCTTCTCTTTTCCAAGCCTTTCTTCCTAGCAATCCACTGAAGGTGTTTTGCTAAGATCTGGATGAGTTCACTGCAATCTGTGTAGAAATCAGAGATACGTTGGTGAAGACGATCTATTTGAAGATTTCTTTTCTTTGAAGTTTTTGAGTAGATTGAGTTACTCGTTGCTCACTGTGTATCGTTTGATGATCTTAGATGTCGCTTGCACAATATTACTCACAGTCTCACACACTGTGTTTTTTATTGGGCAAGAGAGAGGATTTATATAGGCGAGAGTCAATATGATCGTTGAGAGATGAAGACTTGAAGTTTTCTATCCGTTAAAGATATAGTGGTTGAAGACTATCGGATAGAGATCTTTGTCCATAAGATCTTTATCTTTTTGCTTGGAGCGAGATTCATCCTCGTAGATCTTGGAACTTGTTGTCCGTCGAGTGTTGATAAGTCTCTAAAGAGTAGGTCGATGTCATTTGCCTGTCAGTGGTCTTCAATAAAGTAATTGCTTTTTGACTTTAACAGACTACTTGAGTGAGAGAAAGTCTTGTAGCTTTAAGTATGTCAGACTTTTTGAGGCATGAACATATTTGTCTTGATTTGAGAAACTTCTTGACTTTTCTCTGTAGCACGTGCAAATTTTAAAGTCTGCTGGTGGAATGCTTCAAGCCAGTGGAAACAAGTTTTCCGTTTCAGGAGAACTGATGTCTGCTGGTGCGAGCAGTTTAACTTGTAGCATGTCTGCCGGTGGTGAGTCTTAAGGATGTTCTGATTTTTATCACTGAAGGCTTTTGACATAGCTGCAGGTCTTCCGGTGCTAAGTGCATCTGAAGTGCTGGTCTGGTTTAATCATCATGTAGGAAGGTAGGACTTGATCAGGTAGCACCTAATCTAAGACCTATGTGATATCATACGAGTTGCCATGCTAACCGGTACGCAAACCTTTTAGCCACTCGTGATGACTCACTTGTAATGGGGGCAAACAAATCAACATATATAGAATATGCAAGGTGATAACTAAATTATCAAGAAGCATATTCCAACAGTATTGTTGCATTATTCTGCATAATATGATAATCGAATATGAACGTCAAACAAATATTGAACGATGGAGACCTGTAGTGGGTGAAACAATGCCAAATGAACTACTTCAGTATGATCCGACTGTGTTGGGTGCATTTATTAGTTCTCGAATAAATCAAGTACGAGATATAAATGTGAACAACCAGCTTAGGCTTGATTTGATCGAGCATCTCTGGAATAATTTTGGTAGACAATGTGACCATTGATCTGTATGTGTAAGGTTTTACGTGTTCAGAGTGGTATGCTTTACATACAATGTGAGTTTGGTAGTAGCTGTGGCAGTAGGAGTACCAGTTATGTAATGGTAACTGTTGAAGATTTTGCAGGTAATTTATCTATTTACCATAGCAAGAATCATGTCCATTGTAATATACATGTTCAGTTTCATTGTAATTAACTTTAATTCTAATGATCTACTTCAGATTAAGAAAACAATGATTTTCTTCAAAGTAGAATCGTGTTTTCTAAGTTGTTTTATGTATTGCAATATTTTCTATTTTCTATTATAATCCCTCTTTGTGTTTTCATGGAAGGCAATGTTTGGACTTTGGGCAACTTATGCATTGTTCTGTTTTAATTTTTTTGTTAATTTTGTTACCTTATGTTAGTCTATTAGATATGATCAACTTAATAAATACCTTGTATTTCGCTTTTGAAACTTAATTATATTACATTTTTCTTCTTAATTTTCCTATCGTTGCAAGTTACTGATATACATTTTACATTATTATCGTAAACTTGATCTATTAATCAAAATGAAAAATGTCTATATTTTATATGAAATTTATGAATTAATTGTAAATTCTTTTTAACCAAAGAAAATCATTCGTCTCGTGTTCGAAATATATGAGAGGATAAAATAATAATAACTATAATGTACTTATAAACATAAATTGACACATATTTTTAGATAAAAATAATTAAAATATAATATATTTTTTTTCATAGAATATATAATATAAAATATAAATATTTTATTCCAATTCTGTTGAAAAATAGGAATAAAAAAGTTGAAAAATATGGTGGTAGGTTTGAAGTTTTTAGAGGATTGTATAAAGGGTGATTATTGGACTGAATTATTTTTTAGAGGGTTGAAAAAGTATAAAAGGAACATAAAACGAGGTGGATAGAGTGTGGTATTAAGTGTTATTGTTGTGGTTGCTCTAATGTAATTCACGGTAATCGGGAGGAGGGGGTGGATTAAGGTAATTGTTGGGGGTGATTTTCAATACTTATAAGGAAGAATTAATTTCACCGCTGAGTAGGAAGATGGTTTATTATTGGATTCTTAAAATTCAAATACGATCAAATTTATTCAAAACTAATCGTAAAAATTAAATGTGATAAAAACTGTTGTGAATAACTTTTTATTCGTAAAATTTTGAAATCAAATACAATAAAATCTATCCTCAAAAAAACTTATCGTAACTAACAATAAAATTTAATCTAAACTAATTTATTTTGAAAAAAAAAATATATTATGATTTCAAAAATGATACATAGCAATACATAATACTCCCTCCGTCCCTAAATTATTGTCCTGGTTAACCTGGCGCACAGATTAAAATAAAACAATTGACTTGATTATTTATATTGATTTAATGTGTAGTTTTCTTTAAAGCCCATGTGTATGTGGCTCATAATTAAAGTAAGGTGAACAAGTAAGGATAAAGTGATAAAAATGATGTTCTAAAAAGGTAAGTTTTAATGTGAACAATTATTTTGGGACGGACGAAAAAGGAAAGGAGGATGATAATTTTGGGACGGAGGGAATACATTTTAAACTTTTAGCTTTTTAACATAAAGCCGCCGTGCAACAGCACTTTTGGTTTTTTAATAGTTAATAGTTTCTTCGAACTGAATTGACGTTGTTGGGCAATACGGATAGGTTCAGTTTTGAGTTGACTGAGTGATTATTCCTAAGTCCTAACACACGCGTCCACCAAACTCTCTTTCCTCTAACAACTACTTGCCAACCATCAGCTGACACCCACGCCCTTTGAATGCGATCTCCTCTTCCTCCCTATATATATACATCACTCAACTTGACACAAGTCACACAAGCACATTCACATCACTCTTCCACAAAATCTATTGATGCCCTCTCTCTTTCTCTCTCACACACACACAGAGTACAGTAGTACGTAGCGATGGCCCCTGCAGCAGCTGCTTCTTACGACCATAGCTTCAACACGGTGTGTGTCATGGACGCCTCGGGCCGCCTTGGCTCAAGCTTAGTTCAATCCCTACTTCAAAGAGGCTACTCCGTTCATGCCGCCGTTCAAACTAGTAATTACCATGGTATCTTCTCTACTGTACTATTCTTTTTCCTTAGCTCCTCTCTCTCTCTCTCTCTCTCTTTATATATATATATATATACTTTCATTGGAATTTAGCTAGCTGGCAAGCAGGTGATAGGTTAAATCAATTTGCGTCACCCATTAATATCTACCAGATGCCACCGATGAATATATTTGCATACTGTCATGTATACTTTCTTGATAACTTGTTTCCCTTTTTTTTTTTTTTTGTTTGTATTTTACGATGATGTTCAGGTGATGTGGAAGAATCATTCAATGGGGTTTCTTACGAGGACAAGAAGCAATTGAAGATTTTCCAGTCGGATCCTTTTGACTACCATAGCATAGTTGAGGCTTTGAAAGGCTGTTCCGCCTTGTTTTACTCCTTTGAGCCTTCCCGTGATCACCCCACTTATGATGTTAGCTCTCTCTCTCTCTCTCTCTCTCGTTTGGATTAATTTATCTCTCAACTTATTTGCCTAAATCTCTCCAGCCTTTTAAGAATTAGAAATTGCAATTGCCAGAATTTAAGAGCGTTTTAATTTACGTAGCTAGTGGAAGATGAAAAAATATTGTGCCTAATGGTTATAAGTATGATATAGTATCACAATTTAATCGTATCAAATCGATAACTTTGCTGTGTGCTGTCAGTAACCGTAGTCATAGTCTGAACTTTGGTTACTTATACTATTATGTAAGTGTTGCACTGAATATTTGCATCTAGAAGTACTTAGATTACTATGAATTAGTAAGCTTAATTATTTAGTCATTCGTACATAATGCATGCAAGGGTCCAACTGTCCAAGATTTTATATTGTTTTCTTTCAATTCAGAATATATTTTATTTTAAATATTTCATTTTTAAATGACACACTATTTAAAAAAGTAATTGACTATATTATAAATATTAATATAATGTGTGATTTCTTTTAATGTCTTTGAGCATGTAACTATAATTAAAGTAGATAGCAAAAATAAAAATGAGTGATATAAATATTTTCTTAAAAATAATTTTTTTAAAAAGGAAAATTATTTTAAAATAGAAAAAAAAAAAAACGGTTAGACAATTAAACTTAGAAAAAAAAAACGGATAGACAATTAAACTTAAGTTTTTAATTCAACCCCTTCCAGAAATTTGGAACAAGTCAGTGCACCAATAAATACGGTTTGACTTTCTCCCAAGTGGGGGTTGTACTTGTACAGGCTACAGCCAGCCGGGCGGTGATTTCATTTTCATCACTAAAATCGAGAATACAAAAGTTGTTCACGTAACCACGTTTTTTATTGATCGATTATGAATCGTTTGTAATTACTAATTAGTCCCTCGTTATTAAATAATGTTTCTCTTTGATCGACGCATTATAAAATAGAAAAAGTAACAGCATTACTAACATGTGAAATAAATTAGATGATACATAGGATTTTCACCATTTTTTAAAGAAAAAAATATCTTCAATGTAAATGTGAATGAGGGGTGTGGCTATGATGTATCGATTATATTTATTCACATTGTGAATAATAATGTTAAATTTTCATATTCTATTAGAGTATAGATGCATCCAAGTCATTATTTAAAAAAAAAAAAACTGATGTTCCTTTTTTTCTTTTTTTTATTTTTTTATCAAATATTTATTATATTGGTGGGATGCATGTCACATAAGATTAAATCTACATTTACTTTGAAAATGTCTGTTTTGATTGAATGAGAACGAAGAAAGAAAAATCACCACATATAATTAAGATTGTTAATTACTCACAGTTACGTAAGATTAAATTCACTGTTGCATTGATGTTGTTTTAATTGATTGTATTATAAATATTGATATAATATATAATTTATGTTTGTGGTCATAATTTAAATATGTAAAAAAATAAACATAAAGTGATAAAAGTGTTAGTCTAAATAAAAAAACTTTTAAAAGACGTTAATTATTTTGAAATAATAAAAAACAAAACAATTATTTTAAGAACGAATGGAATAATAAATTATCAGTCAAATTCGAAATATAATTGTCTAGTTTAATTCCATATGGTTATACTTGCTAAATCAGTTGCCACTTGTTGGACTTCTCCCTCCCTATGTCCCCCTTATTCTTTCATATCAACTCACAATTATCAATTCATGGTAGGAGTAGGACCACCTTAGACTTATGTATGTTCCATCTTATGTATAAGTCAGTCGTTATCTAAATTATCTTTATCGGTGTTAGCTACATGTCCGATTAGTTACAATAATATCAGATAATATACATACTGTGGATAAAGTTGAAATGTTATTAAGATTATATTTATGATTTTTAAAAGTAATATTTTTAATTGAAACGTCTCAAATTAATACAGTTAATTCTTTGTCAAGAACGGATAGTAAAAAATTTGATGAAAAATAAGGCCTAAGCAAACTATATATATGAGTTAAAGTTCAAAATTTATATTGTGAAATAGGAAGGAAGTAATTTCTAAAGGTGGTTGTTGTGTGGATCAGGAGTATATGGCTGAAGAGGAAGTAAGAGCAGCACACAATGTATTGGAAGCTTGCGCTCAAACGGACACAATTGACAAGGTGGTGTTTACCTCGTCGGCAACCGCTGTCGTGTGGAGAGACGATCGCAAGTCTATTTCCACAAAACTCGACGAGAGACATTGGTCCGACAGTAATTTTTGTCGTAAATATAAGGTACTAATATACAAAATAAAGCATTATAACCTGAATGAGACACAACGAACTGCCGTTAAAAAAAAATAAAAAATAAAAAATCTACATAGTAAAAATGGTGTATACTAAATGACTCTTTTACCCCTACTATAGTTGTGGCATGCCATGTCCAAAACACTAGCAGAGAAGACTGCCTGGGCTCTGGCAATGGACAGAGAGGTGAATATGGTGTCCATCAACGCAGGATTATTAGTATCTAATGATCTTAGTATCAAAACTCCGTACTTGAAAGGAGCGGCTGAGATGTACGAAGATGGCGTGTTCGTTGCCGTTGATTTGGACTTCTTGGTGGAGGCCCACATTCGTGTCTTTGAAGATTTATCATCTTATGGACGTTATTTGTGTTTCAATCGTGTTATTAACTGCAATGAAGCTGCAATTAAGCTCACAAAAATGATGTCTCCTCCACCACCTCAAACTCACAGGTATATATATTAATCCTTATTATTATTTATGTTTAAAAATGTTCTCGTAACTTGGTCATGTAAATTACAAAATTACTTCAACGCCTTTAACATTAATGACAATTTTTTTCTTTATTACCCTTTTTGGACGTCTCGATTCGAGCCATTCGAATATCCTCTTTCCAATTCAAAAATGTCGTCTTTAATTAGGTTGAATAAACGTTTTACAAAAAGGCTCAAAACTAATTCCGAGCTGGGTAGGACCATAAGATAGAACTACCCCTACTAGCTTATTAGCGTGCTTAAGGTTCATCATAAATTGTTACTAGGATGTGATTAGTTCATATAATTTCCTTTCTATTTTTAATTTAATTTAATTTAATTTTCTCAACAGGTGCATGGAGGAAACAAGAATGATAGAGCAGAAGATAAGCAACAAGAAGCTGAAAGAATTGATGGTTGACTTCAAGGATGAACCCAAGTTTACTGAATTAGAGATGGCCTAAATTACGGAATTGCCCTTCCCCCCACAATCAAAGTGTACATATACTAGGGCAATACAGCTGATGCCAATTTCATTTCAAATTTCCAAATAGAATTACTTTTGGTAAAACAGAAATGTTGCACAATGTGACACATGGAGAAATGTGAGTCAGACGTGGCAATTCGTAAAACTCCGGTTTCCTTTCTTTTTTTTTTTCCTTTCCATTTTGAATTCATTTAAACCATTTTTCTTCCTCAAACCTCTCCACCCTTTTCAATTTTATTTCATAAGATTAAGTAACAATTTGGATTCTTGATATTATGAATAATGATATGCTTCTCATTGCAACAACTTTTAATCCACATGAACCTACTTTTTATATGGGTGATAACAGGGCGGTCCCTTCCCATTAATTTCTAACTGCTAAAGCACACGATTTTTCATTTTTTCAAAACCGCTAAAGAAAATTCAACTTGTGCATCGTGAAATCCAATTTGTGCATCGGAGTTTACTTTGGTATTCTAATTACTAATACCAAATTGATGCATCACCATTCCAAAATAGTTGCATCGTGAACCAAAACAATGCATTCTAATGCCAAATTGATGCTTCGCAATTCTAAAATAGTTGCATCACGAATCAAAAAGATGCATCAAATGGGTTGTCCGCAATTTGTGTACTTGTCTAACTCCTCGGCAAGGTGAATCTAGAAATTTCAGCACTATTTATAAATCCCCACTAATAATATCCCAACAGTAAATGAAGAAATTACCCGAGAAAGCATCATGGCATGCATTTTAGGAACACACGTCCACCCTGACATCTGTTGTTCAAGATTAAAAGCAAACTCTCAGTCTCAGCCATTCAAAACCTGACACAAAATTTAAGTTGTCTAAATATTCTAAGAAGATAACTGATTATGGTTGAAAAATAATTTGTTACTCGTTACCAGGTGCAAGCAAATTACATCAACCTTCATCCTCGATAACCTTGGTGCCTAACCCATGCAAGCAAATTTCAGTTACCGTAACTGAAAGAATAAAACACAGAATATGAGAAAGAAAGAGACACTGGGAGGAAATGAAGAAATGAAAACCCAACCTACCTATTCTTGGAGGTAACTCTCAACTATATATGTATATATATATATGCACAAGACTAATAGATACATGTCTATGCTATTTGTACAATGGAAAGATTGCCTACCACTGTTGACCAGTCAAACATAACAAGAATTTGAGAAACCAAGGAAATAAAAAATTTACATAAGTAATTTATCTGTTAACACCCTCTCGCAAACCAAGGGGAGTAGGTCAAATCTGCAGCTTGTCCTAAAAAAGTTGTAACCGAGGTTGAGCTAAGCTTTTGGTAAAGATATCGGTTGTCTGATCCAGTGTAGAAACATAACAAAGACGGAGGAAGCCCCGTTGTTGTAATTCTCGCACAAAGTGGTAGTCGATTTCGACGTGACGAGTTCGAGCATGAAACACAAGATTTCGGGACATATGATTTGCCGAAATGTTGTCACACCAAATGGTCGGGGCTTGTAAGTGTAGACCGAGCTCGTGATAGAGAAAAGAGAACCATCGCAGTTCAACAGCAGTGGTAGCCAAAGCTCGATATCTTACTTCACTACTAGAGAAGGACACAGTGGGTTGCTTTTGACTGTCCATGATATGAGATTGGGGCCAATAAAAACACAAGCACCAGTGGTTGATCTTCGATCATCCGGAGATAAGGTTATAAACAAATCGATTTTTTTATTTGATTCGGTATTCAACTTCGATATCCGTTATTCGTATTCGAATTTTTTTTTGATTCGATAAGAATTCGAATACGAATACGAGCGTGATGGTATTCAATCCGAATATTCGCAAATATTATTCGAATAAATTATATATTTAATATATATATATATATATATATATATATATATATATATATATATATATATATATATATAAAGTTAAAAAAACAAAAAAAAACCCTCACTTTCTCAATCCTTACCACTTCAAAAAAAACCCCTCACTTTCTCAATCCTTACCACTTACCAAGTTATTACCAGTGCGGCACATCGTCAACCTCCTTCCTGAGTCCATCCCCGATGGAGTCCCCCGACTGCCGACTGGCCGACTCTCAGCAGCGGCGGTGTACACTCAACGACTCAAGCCTCAAGGTATGTTTGATTTCTCTCTCTTTCTCTCTCTCTCTCTAACATCTTCCAAGACTTGATTGAAGAGGGAAAAGAGGATCTTTTGAACAAAAATTTCGAAAAGATGGAGGCTTTGAACCAAAATTACGAAAAGGTGAAGAGGGACTTTGATTGAATTTCGAAAGACTGCTGCGATTATCCCCTTTTGCAATCATGTGTATGTGACGCAGCGAAACAATCACACAGGAACTCTTTCAACGAGAAATTCCTTAGAACAAGTCTATGACGGCTTAGGGTTCAAGCACAAAGCAAGAAAACTCAAATTTTTATCAAAACTGCCAAAATAATGTTTAAGAGGGTATTTATATGCCCTAACAAACCAAACCCTAAAAGGAAAAGAATTAAACAAATAAGACGAAAAAGCCCGAAAACTTCAAAGGCCCGTAATAGTACTTAAACAACGTTTTTTGGGCTAAAAACGAACTGTTCACGGGATAAACCTCATGAGTCTTGTAGATCTCGTCGAGAGCTTCGATTTGATATGCGGCGGGCTCCGTAATTCATCCGGATGCGAAAGTTATGCCCCGTTAAAGTTCTGTCAACCGTTAAATGATTTCTACTAGTGCCTAACGGAAAATTGTGCAACCAACCCGCCGACTCAACTTTCAGAAACTGCCGCTGGACCCCTTGAACTTCGAACTCTTCCCAAATGTCTTGCTTAAGTACGTCTCAGCCACTTGCTCTACATCAGTATGTCTATAATCCCAAAATTGCATCTTGTGCAGTTATAGGGACTAAAGTTTTTTTTTTGAATATTTATCCCCCTTCACCTCTCATGTCTGCTGAGCAAGGACCAAAGTTTTCTTTTTTTGAATGTTTATCGAGACAACTCACACTATATTGGTTGTAAGAATTTTGTTGCATGTTTCTACTCTCTGTTTGCTTCGGTGTTTACCTCGTAAAGCTTTGAGAAATGCTATAATTTGATTTATTTGATGCTATGTATTTATTTTCTTACTTTTATGGTATTGTAGATATGATGCAGACATCATTTCTGCTTTTCTGAAAGTAGAGCAGCCTCTACAGAGGTTGATATTGTTGGCCAAACAAATTCATGAACCTATTGATGCAGTTCCAAGAAGAAGAATCAGTTCAACAATGTCTTTAAATAGAAGCATCATAACATGTCATGTGTACTAGTTGACTGTGAGAATGAACATTTCAAGATTATCAAAGGCATGGGATTTGAGTTGAATCAAAAACTATTCCAGACTTATGAAGATGCATAAAAAGTCAAAAAAAATGTTTACCTAAGTCCCTCCTCAACTGTTGAAACATGAGTTTACCCCAAGGAAAGATAAGGATTAAAGAAAGAGATGAGATTGAAGAAAATGTAGGAGCTTGAAGAAGAGATATATGATTATGTAAACTCTTCCGAACAAAGATTTAAACAAAGGAAAAAAAGAAATTTCGAATACTAGAGTCGAATATGTAAATAGTATCGAATCGAATACTCGAATCATTGTATGATAAATAGATTTTGTAAAAAAAGGGACATAAATAAAATTTCGAATCGAATACTCGAATAATTCGAATATTAATTTCGAATCGAATACGGATTGATTTTAATATTCGAATAACAAACGAATACGAATATTTAGATAGTTTCACGGATACGAATCAAATATTATGATATTCGATTCGACTTGTTTATATCCTTATCCAGAGATCCTGTCCAATCAGTGTCTGAGATGGAGGAAAGTGAGATATCAAATGATGCGTGAAAGTGAAGCCCAAGGGTGACTGTCCTTTTAACAAAGCGAAGAATCCTCTTTACTGGTTGTAAATGTGGTGTACGCGCGGTGCATGCATATGTTGACAGGTTTGATTTACCGCAAAAGATATGTCAGGTCGAGTCAGGGTGAGATATTAAAAGCTGCCAACCATGCTACGGTAGAGAGTGACATTGGGCAAAGGATCACCGGTAGTAGAATCGAAATGTGACCCTGCAATCATGGGAGTTTTAGCAGGTCGACATCCTTCCATGTTAAATTTGCGGAGTAGATCAGAAGCATAACATGACTGATTTAGACTTAGGTGTGTGGCTCTGAGAGCAGACTCAATGCCCACGAAATATCCCAAAGGACCCAAATGATGACTGTCGAAAGTCGCACAAATTTGATCAATAGCCTTGTGAACTTAAGAAGAGGAAGAACCTATCATAAGGATGTCGACATACATAAGAATAGCCACCATGTTGGACCCGCTGTGTCGAATGAACAAGGAGCTATCTGATTTGCTGTTAAAGAACCCCAGACTAACTAAAAAGTCATGGAGACATTGGAACCATGCTCGCAGAGACTGTTTAAGAATGTAGATTGCCCAATGTAATTTACAAACATGAGTTGGGAAGTCTTTGTCACTAAATCCCAGGGGTTGAGCCATGAACACCTCTTCATTTAGAATACCGTTGAGAAAGGAGTTACGGACATCCTGTTGTTCAACGAGCCAAACTTTTGAGTGAGCAAGGGATAACAGAGTATGGATTGTTGGATGCTTGACAACTGGGCTATACGTTTCGTTGTAGTCAAAACCTTCTTGTTGGATGTATCCTTGGGCTACGAGGCGAGCCTTGTGACGTTCAATGGTACCATCCACCCTCCATTTTATTTTGTAAATCCATTTCCTTCTGAAGATATCTACCTGAGGGGGACGAGGAACAAAGGACCAAGTACCAGTCTTTTTTTAAAGCAACGAGCTCATCAAACATTGCTTGTTGCCATTGAGGAAGGGGAAAGGCTTATTTATATGTGTGAGGTTCGAACTCAGCAGAGTCTTTAGTGATTGTGGTTAAGGCCTCGGGTAGAGGATGGTTGTACACAAGCTCATTGATGTTCCTAAATTTGCAAGGATGAGTGGGTATGTCACTGGTGGTATCATCTTGAGTTGGAAAAAGGATGGGACTATTTGCAAATGATGGGCGTGAAAGTACGGCTAGAGGGGAAGTGTTTGGCTGATGCGAGTTGGTCAATGATTCTTTTGGTTGTGGAGTTTGATTTTGGCGAGTTGTAACAAGTGTTTGCCTTGTGGACTACGATGGGTCCATAGAAGTAGAGGGATCTTGGGCCGGGGGGTAAGAACTACTACTCCAAATTTGAGTAGTATCAGGATTGGAGCTCACTGGTTCAACAGCTAGACGAGTAGGCAGAGATGAATGTGTCGTGTGACAACCGTGGTAGATCGGTTGGCTGGGGTCAGGAAAAGATCCTGTAGAAGAAGGCACTCTAGCAAATGGAAAGTGAGATTCGTCAAATAATACATGTCGAGAAATATATAACCGATTGGCTTGTAAATCAAGACACTGATACCCTTTACGAAAATTATCATAGCCGAGAAAACACAAAGGAGAGACTTGGGCATTAATTTGTGTTTATTATAGGGAAATAAATTGGGCAAACACAAACACCCGAAAGTCTTAAGAAAACGGTAGCCTGGAACTCTCTTTAACAATTTTTGATACGGGGAAATGAAGTTTAACTGACGCATTGGCAGTCGATTAATAAGAAAGACAACTGTGGTGAAAGCTTCAAGTCAGTATTTCTGTGGGACAATCGAGTGGGCCAGTAAGCACAAGCCCGTTTTACAATGTGTATGTGCTTGCGTTCAATGTAACCATTTTGTTGAGGTGTGTAGGGACAAGTGGATTGATGTCGAATTCCATGTTGTGCAAGAAAAGAGAGAAACTAACGATTCATAAATTCTCACCACCAGTTTGAACTGTTTTGACTGTGTGAACGACCAAAATTTTTCTTGACACTGATTTTCAACTTGGGTTTTAAAAGAGGTAAAAACCGATGTGACATCAGACTTATGAAATAAATGGAAGAGCCACACAAAACGAGAAAAATCATCGACGATGCTTAAATAAAAATGATATCCAGAGTTGGAAATAATAGGGGAAGGCCACCACACATCCAAATGCAACATGTCTAAAGGTTGTGAAGAATAAAAGGTACGAGAAATAAATGGTAAGTTACACGATTTTCGCATTGGACAAATATGACACAGACCTTTATTCGTAACGGATCCGCTAATTAGAATCCGTACCTGATTTATTAAAGACTTAAGAACATGAGACAAAGGATGGCCTAGGCGATCATGCCAAGTAAATGACGAAGCACATTCTCCGGTAAGCGTAAGAGGATTAAGCTTGGTGGTGCAATCAAAATTTAACTAGTAAAGCCCGTCGGAACAATTGCCAAAAAGAATGATCTGCTTAGTTTGATTGTCCTTCATACGAAAGCCAACACCGTCAAATTCAAAAAAATAGTTATTATCCAAAGAAAATTTATGAATTGAGAGTAAATTTTTGTGTATGGTGGGAGCACATAAAACATTTTGGTAACGAAATTAGTACCTGGATATGGTTCAAAGTGAGGTAGATTTTCCTTAGATGAGGACATGCAAATGGTAGCACCAAAGTCGAAAACGAACTACGGAGCTATGGAAGATGCACTGTTAGCTTGTGAAAAACCATTGGTGGGAGCCTGTGAGAATGGATAAGGTTCTGGGTATGGTTGATGTGGGTAGGGAAAAGGATAGGACATGGGACTGGATTGTGCAGTGTAAGTAAAATTTCCACGATCGGGACATTGAGAAGTGTAAACAGAAATAAAGAAGAAGAGAGAAGCTGACAGGGAATCACGATCGTTTGCGCAACCAAGTCTCTGTGCGCTATTGCTTCTATTAAAAACAAAATGATATATATATATATATATATATATATATATATATATATATATATATATATATATATAACAAATACCCTACTATCTAAATTACTAAACTACCCTTAATGTCTAACACTCTCCTTCAAGCTGGAGCATATATATTTATCATGTCCAGCTTGTTACAAATATAATCCACCCTTAACTTTGTCAAGCCTTTAGTCATCATATCAGCCAGTTGTTCTCCCGTACGCACGTATGAGGTGGAGACAAGATTCTGTTGGATCTTTTCTCGAATGAAATGACAATCGACCTCTATATGCTTAGTCCTTTCGTGGAAAACTGGATTTGTAGAAATATGCATGGTGCTGATTATCACACCATAATCTCATAGGCGGAGGAACCTTAAACCCAATCTCTTCAATCAATTGTTGTATCCACATAAGTTCACAGGTTGTCTGAGCCATAGCACGATACTCAGACTCTGCACTTGATCTCGCCACCACACTTTGTTTCTTACTTTTCCATGATACAAGATTTCCGCCCACAAACACACAATATCCAATAGTTGACTTACTATCATCTGGTGATCCTGCCCAATCAGCATCAGAGAATGCTTCTACCCTCATATGCCCATGATTCGCATACAATATACCTCTACCTGGTGCTCCTTTCAAATATTTCACAATTCGAATCAATGCATTCCAGTGTGTAGTAGTAGGAGCTGCCATGAACCGACTCACTACACTTACCGGAAAAGCAATATTTGGACGAGTTACTACAAGATAATTCAACTTACCAACCAATGTCCGGTATCGTTCTGGATCCTCGAACATCTCCCCTTCTCCGGCTACAAGTTTTACATTAGGATCCATTAGAGTGCCACACGGTTTCACTCCAAGCATTCCAACTTCCTCAAGTAAATCAAGGACATATTTTCTTTGACACAAGAAGATTCCTTTCTTGGACCGTATCACTTCGATCCCAAGAAAGTACTTTAGAGTACCCAAGTCCTTTGTTTGAAATTTTGTTTGAAGACACAATTTGAGTGCTTCAATACCATGTGTATCACTACATGTGATCACAATATCATCTACATAAACAACCAAAACGATACAGCCACTGCTAGTCTGCCGAAAGAACACAGTGTTATCACACGTACTCCTCTGTAATCCAAACTCTAGCACGACGCACCGATCGCCAAACCAAGCCCGCGGAGACTGTTTCAACCCATACAATGACTTTCGTAACCGACATACTTTATTCACATACTCCCCTTGAGCAACAAACCCCAGAGGTTGCTCCATGTAAACCTCTTCCTGCAAATCACCATGAAGGAATGCATTCTTGACATCCAACTGATACACGACCCAGTTATTAGAAGCAGCTAACGATATCAGAAGACGAACAGAAGTGAGCTTAGCAACAGGAGAAAAAGTATTAGTATAATCAACACCATACACCTGTGCATATCCCTTTGCAACCAATCGAGCTTTTAACCGAGCAACAGTACCATCAAGATTCATTTTAACTACTTACACCCATTTACATCCAATAGCCTTCTTACCATCAGGAAGTGATACCAAGTCCCAGGTCTCATTAGCCTCAAGAGCCTGCATTTCCTCTTCCATAGTGGACTTCCAACCACTATGAGATAAAGCTTTAGACACATTTTTAGGGGTGACAACAGAATCAAGGGAAACAACAAATGAACGAGAGGAATCTGACAGGTGAGCATATGAGACACAAGAGGTGATAGGATGAACACAAGTACGTGTACCTTTGCGGAGTGCTATAGGGAGATCAAGAGACAGATCTGATGACGTGGGAACCGGTATCGAAAGTGAATCTGTTAGAGAATCTGCAACGACTGGTTCTTGGGTTGAAATAGGAGTGCGCCGAGTACGCCGAGTATACACTTGAGTTATAGGAGGACGAGAACCAACTTCAAAACCAACACCAACCTCATGATTATGGGGACGAACCAAAGTATAGGTGAGAAAATCATCGGGAGAGACAAACTCAGATGCAGAAGAAGATGACCTACCAAAATACGGGCTAGATTCAAAGAAAGTGACATCAGCAGACACTAAGTACCGACCCAAATCCAGAGAATAACAACGATAGCCTTTCTGAGTTCTAGAGTATCCAAGAAAGACACACTTAAGAGCTCTTTGGTCTAACTTAGCAACATGTGGCTGAACATCTTGGACAAAACAAGTGCAACCAAACACTTTAGGAGAAACTGGAAACAACGACTGGGATGGACGAATAACAGAATATGGTATGTCTCCTTTAAGAACAGATGATGGAAGATGATTAATAAGAAAGGCAGCAGTGTGAACATCATTAGCCCAAAAAGACTTGGGAACATTCATCTTAAACATCAATGCCCTAGGAACTTCCAACAAATAGCGATTCTTGCGTTCAGCAACACCATTCTGTTGTGGGGTAACAATACACGAAGATTGATGAATGATCCCATTCTGAGACATATAAGAAGAGAAAATACCAGAAAAGTATTCCTTAGCATTATCACTGCGAAGATTTTGAACCAAACAATTGAAATGAGTTTTAATCTCAGCACAAAAGGAGCAAAATAACTGAAACAACTCATCTCTAGATTTCATTAAATAAAGCCAAGTACTTCTGGAATAATCATCGACAAAAGTAACAAAATATCGGTACCCTGATTTGGAAGGCATATTACAAGGACCCCAAACATCAGTATGAACTAACTCAAATAGGGACGCAGCCCGTTTATTAACTCTAGGAGGATACGACACACGATGGTGTTTAACAAACTCACAAGACTCACAAGGTAAACTAGAAATAGACCCTACTTCAGGGCATAATTTTTTTAGGATAGGCAACGACGGATGACCATAACGACAGTGTAGCTGGAGAGGAGACAAAGTACTTTGACACGCAACCGATGCAACAGTAGAAGAGTGAGCAGCAACAACTTCATCGAGCAGGTACAATCCATCAGTTTCACTTCCTTTACCAATAATCTCCCAAGTCCTCAGATCCTGAAAAAGACAATAACCAGGAAAGAAAGAAACACAACAATTTAAGTACTTTGTGAGTTTACAAACGGATATCAAATTATAAGGAAACTTGGGCAAGTATAACATAGATGTCAATGATAAAGAAGCGACAGTAGTGCTACCACTACCCAAGACTTTGGAAGAAGATCCATCAGCAAGAGTAACAGTCGTAAACTTATTCGACGACTCATAAGTAGATAACATACTCGAATCTCCAGTCATATGGTCAGTAGCCCCAGAGTCAATTACCCAGTGCCCAGCCGAAGACAAAAGACATGTTACGGGTTTACCTGACTTGGCTAAAGTTGCTTTGGAAGAAGAGGAAGGTTGCTGAGACTTCTGAGACATCTGGTACTGTAAAAACCTGGCAAACTCCTCGTCATTCATAACAACATTATGGGTCTCCGGTTGACAAATTTGCTCGGATTTACTGCGTATGAGCGAATCGAATTTCTTGTTTTTCTTGATACTCCATCATTCTTTGAGTGAGAGGCTTAGGACACTGGTTTTTGAAATGACCTTGGTCTCCACAATTGTAACACACTCTAGGTCCTCCACGACCTTCGGACTCTACCACCACGAGTTCCACCTCGAAAACCACCACGGCCTCCATCTCTGCCTCTACGATAGCCATTCCCTTGTGAAACTAATGCTGATTTTTTAGATACCTCCACATGTGATGGCTCACCATTCCTCGTTACAGTCAAAAGCCTATCAAAGGCATCAAACAAAGGTACCCAAATCTTTATTTGACAATAACTGAGATCGAACCACATCATACTCTTTCTCCAGTCCTGATAGCCAGCTAAACATCAACAGCTTTTCACGTTGAGCTTTCATCTCCTCAACATCATCAAAAATAAGCATAGCGGCAGTGAAATCCTCGCTCACACGCATGAAATCATAATAATAATCCATAAGACTCTGCCATTTCTGACTAGGACGATGAACTTCCTGTGACAAATTATACAACCTATTCAAGTTACTTGCTCCAGAGAACCATTTATGCAAGAGTGTCCACAGTTCCTTAACGATTTTGCAGTGTTGCATAGACAGTATAATTTTCCTACTGATACAATTCACAATTTTCAGAAACAACACCTTGTCATCATCCAACCACACCTTAGCCACCTTTGCATCAGTAGGACAATCTTCAACAAGATGTCCTTCTTTCCGTAAACCACCCATGTTCACCTGAACTAAATATCGTCATTCCGCAAAATTAGACCCATCGGCTGTAGACACCCCAATTTCATACCCCTGGTATGTGACTGACATAAAATATCAAGAACTGTTAAAACTTAACAAATGTCAAGTTACAGGAGTCAAAAATGCGAAAGGAAAAACGAGGATCTTGAAAGCTTGAAGCTGCGCAAAAATTGGAAGTTGAAAGGCTGCTTGGTGCCGCACCAAGGGTTGCAATGGTGGCACCAAGCCTTCTCCTGTAGCGCTCTCTCAAAAAGAAATTGTACAAGCTGTGATGCATGCGGTACAAGTCATTGATGCAGAGGAAGAAACTCAAAAATTCCTGCAGTGTCCCTCTCCTTCAGTATAAATAGAAGGCCCCGGCTCCCATTTTCGACACACATTTTTCCTCCGCGATTTTTAATCGCTTGAGCTCTAGATATATTAGTGCGAGAGGTGCGAGATAGGTGAGTGGAAGCCCCAGAGTCTCCAAACCCCGTCCAAACTACGCCAAATCAAAAACCCATAGGTTATAAGTGATCCCTAGCCTAGTTGTTAGGTATCCACCTCACTTCCCAGTCCAAAATCCCAAAGTAAGCCGTTACTCCGCAGAGTAGCAGTGAAAAGTCAAAAAACTAAATCTAGGTTCCGCCCAACCAAAAAGGCCAAAACCTACCCAAATAAGCTGTCACTCTGCCCGAGTTGACAAGCCCAATCTCTCAGAAATAAAGCAGTCATTCTGCCCAATTCAAAACAACAACCACACAACAAACAACAAAAGACTCCCTCTCCCTGAAAGACAGAGCGAGCACACCGCCGCTCTAAAAGGTAAAACCTTTAAGGGCGTCGTTTATTTTATTTTATTTACTTTTCTGTCTTTTATTTTTAAAATTGTTATTTAAATCCGGCGCAATGTAGCCAATATAAGTCGTTGTGCTGCCCGGATTAGAATAGGAAATATTTCGTAAAAGAGCCGTTATAATGGCCAAATATTCTTAAATATGTTTGTAATTTATTATAAGGAAATGACTACGAGTCCGTAAATAATGTGGCCACGAATGTATTTGTTTAAATTTCCTGTCTCTTTAATACCTTATTTATTTGCGAGATAAATATGCCAATAAGCATACTTCAGCCAAAAACCATTTTCGAGACCGAAAGGGCAAGTTGGGTGCCTAACACCTTCGACTCGTAACTTAGCCTCAGAACCCGTTTTCTTTTCTCGGTTTATTTTTCTTTTCTTTGGTTTTGCTTTATTTGCCTTAAAATAAATATGGCGACTCTAAAACTTTCGGATTCAGTGGGGCCTCGCAACACTCCCTCTTTGCACTTTCACGTTCTCCCCTAAAAAAAGGAGATATGGGAATGGAGGGGTGATGTATTCCCATATCCTGGTATCCCCTAAACAAGGGATAACTTGATGCGGAAAACCCAAAGCGCCCATAGTAATCTGAATGGGCCATAAGGCTATTTTTAATAAATCCATAGTGGGGGCGTCGCAATATCTTTTTTTGCACTTTTCCGTTTTCCCCTAAAAAAGGGAAAATGGGAATGAAAGGGTAATGCATTCCCATATCACGGTATCCCTAAACAAGGGATAACTTGATGCGGGGAAACCATCGGTTCCCATATTGGATACAAAATCCACTCAAGGCAAGCGAGGCACATTCCAACGTGCTAACATAGGCGGCACTCCTCTCGCACTTTTGATTTCGTCTTCCCTAAACAAGGGAGGGTGGAGCGAGAAGCGGTGGTGTCCCGCGCGTCTGCGCACCCCTATCCAGGCGGCGGGCGCGTCGCACCAGGAACCTCACATCGGCCTCCAAGATAATGTCAATCAATCTATTTTGGTTAGAAACAATTGTCATTATTGGTCCCGTAGACCCCGTAGACAGGTCGTCAGCCATCAAAAGAAACAGAAAGAGAGTTCAAACTATCAAGCAAGTCTGAACAACAACAATAAAAAAAATATCAAACGACGGCAGAGTACAGTTCCAAGTCGGAATCTTCAGGTAATAGCCCGAATCACACCTATCAGTCACCAAAATCATCAACTAACACTTTGAAACCTAGTGACACACAAATCCGACACTTGCACACCGCTATTCCGAAAGCTAGGGTTCCGATTCTGATCTCACGCGCCACCACTCACCGGTAGCGTGGCGTCGAAAAGTCAACGATTTCGGTGACCAACTACGGATATGGATATGGTCGCCCTACTATTCCGAGTCAACCCCTGGGCTCTGATACCATGTAAACAGAAATAAAGAAGAAGGAGAAGAAGAGAGAAGCCGACAGGGAATCACGATCGTTTGCGCAGCCAAGTCTCTGTGCGCTATTGCTTCTATTAAAAACAAAACGATATTTACATATATATATAACAAATACCCTACGATCTAAATTACTAAACTACCCTTAATGTCTAACAAGAAGCTAGATGGTCAGGTTGTTTGCATAGTTGACAGGTGGATGTAGACTCAATATGGACAAAAAGGATTTGGTGGCATATATCTAGGGATGGGTTGTTGTGGGGAGGGGGGCTGTAAAATACCACGTCTATGGCCATTTCGGCCTCCTTTATTTTTCCACCATGATCTCCTTCTATCATGATTTCCACCTTGATCCCCTCTACCTGATTGGTGAGAATGACCATTTCCCGATAAGAATGATGCTGGGGTGATTTTGGGAAGGGTTGGAATTGGGTTCGGTACTGGTGTTTGGTTTCGGGTTGGATAGGGATGAGGCGTTTAATGCAGTGGTGGTATTGAGGATGAAATCGGCAAATTTCTGTTGAAGATCTTCTTCTTGGAGAAGAAGGTCCTGGAGTTCATCGATAATGACGACATGTTTGCTGTTTTGAGTGGTGATAAACTCCTTGTAGGAAGGATCCAAGGCGTTCAAGATTCTCCACTGAACCTCGTCTTCTGATATGATTTCCCCAGCCTTAGTTAGAGAGTCAACGAGGGTGGTAGCACGGAGGAGATAGTCATAGATGGTCATGTCCACAAGATGAGAGAGAGAAAGAGAGTTAAGTTCATCCTATAATTTCTGTATGTGGACTCGAGAGGTTCCTCCAAACCGTTTTGCAAGAATATCCCATACTTCTATTGCAGTTTCACAAGGATTAACACGGGGTTGAATTTTGGATGAAACCTTGGCCTTGATCCATCTGGAAACAAGTCTAGTGGCTTGGGCAAAGAGTTCATATTCTGGATTAGGATTTTTCTCATCGACAAGATGTGGAACATGTGGGTTGTTCATAAAGATGGTGTACATGTGGTTTACAGAACTGACTTTAAAAGGGAACTTCAATTCAAGTAGTTCTCGACTCTTAGGTGAGTACTGAGTATGACCCATGTAAGATTGAAAGTTGAGAAAGAGGGGAAGTGGGTTTAGGTTTTGAGAGAGGGTGTGAGAGGCAGAGGCACCCGAGGTTTCTGACGAAACAACAGACATTTTCCATAGCTCTTAAGAGGCTCTGATACCATGAAAGAATAAAACACAGAATAGGGGAAAGAAAAAGACACTAGGAGGAAAAGAAGAATACGTAAATGAAAACCCAACCTACCTATTCTTGGAGGCAGCTCTCGACTATATATATATAATAGTCATGCATTTATTAATCTTGTGCATATATATATATATATATATATATATATATATATATATATATATATATATATATATATATATATATATTGGATTAATAGATAAAATTTACATTGCCTACCATTAAGTAATTTGAGAAACCAAGGAAATAAAAATTTACAAAAGTAATTTATCCGGTAACAGTGACAAGTGAGTAGAGCTCTTCCTTTGCATCCTCATCATCAAGTATTGCTTTGAGGCTTTAAGCTTTGGGGAGAGAGAGAAACACAAAAGCTGCGGCAATTAAGACGGGTATTTTAGGAACAATTTTATATAAGTAGACTTTAACGGTTTTTTAAAAAATGACTTAAGCGGTTATAAATGACTTTGATGTGCATAATTTGGACCTATCTCCGATCGGTGGACCTTGTTTAAGTGCTCGTTTGTTGCAGCTTATTTAGAGTGATTTTTGGCTTTTGGCTTTTGAAAAGCCATATTTAAAGTGTTTGTTTCAGCTTATAAGCCAAAAGCCAATAAGTAAGGTACAACACCCTTTATGCATTGAAAAGCCAAAAGCCAAAAAGCCAAAATTTTAAGCTTTTTTGGTTTTTTTTTAATCATGAAGACAAGTATTCATTAATAAATATTTGATTGTCCTCATTTCATCATTTTATAAAATATACATAAAAATATGAATACTAATTTTTAAGTTTTTTTTTTACAAATAATTATAACGACTCATAGCACTTTTCAACAATGTAACAAACGATCTATCATGCAATCAAAGTCGTTCGGTCAGAAATTTATCAATAAGTCGTAAGTCATGACAAGCAGCCCTAAGTGTGTGGGCTCTCCACTGCAAGGACCCATTGTAATATACATTACTATGAACTTGGCCATACATAACAAAGACAACCATGAATAAGCCCGACAAGTAATAAGCCTCACTAATTAATAAGTAGGGGCTCTCTATTGACTTTCTATCTCTGTACACATGGGGGGCTACAATCCCTATATTCTCTCTCATATACACGAGGCTAATAAACAAGCTGGTGTTTTCACGATGGTTTTCATTTTGTATACCTACGCAGTCAGATATCTAACGCCGATGAAGATTTCATTGCGAGACGGAGATTCCAGACTTTCCAGTGACCCACGTGACGATCCTACTTTCGGCACCCCGGTCTATGATTTTTTGGCATCATCACTCTTGATCTGGAAAAATTACCATTCCTAATAGACACTTATGTAAACCCCATACACCATCAAAATTTCCCCTAAAAATTGAACAAAATTATAAGTTTGAGTGACTAAACTAAACACTAATGCACAATTAAGGTGGACGTTCTTAGATATAAGTGTTGAGTAGGTCTCTTGGAAGACGATCTTACTGACTAATTCGTAAGACGAAGTTACATTCTCTCACAGCTCAACCCACGAGCACACGCGTACGATGAATTAAGTAAAAATGATTAGTCTTACAAAATATATATGTATGACCGTCTTACATGAGTTTCTGCCATAAATGTTTACCACCTTTCACGAATCATAGGCAAGTACGATAATATGAAAACAATGTTAATAATTCATCAAAAGAAGCAGATAATATGACATTGTGTTATGTATATATAACCCTTAGTTCTCAACCAAAAACTTGTAAATATTTAAGAGAAAATAATCAAATGAAAACTCAATTATTTTCCTTTTCCTTCTTACGTTCCATGTAAAGAGAATGAATACAGGATCATTTATAATCCATTCTACATCATTTACACACAGTATTAGTACTTTCTACCTCTACCATTTTGTCGACAAAACCAATAACATCCTACTTAACATATTCTACAACTTACCTAAATTCTGTAAGTGCTGGAGAAACCCATCACTGCATGTCAGGATTCATCACAACTCCCAGAATTAAAGAGACAAAAAAAACGCCTAACGAAGTCTACGAAAAGTTGGAAAAAAAAAAAGTAAGGTCGAGAATGAACCAATAGTTATACTTTGTTATCATCTCCGGTTGACACCTCGCCGAATCCTCCATTGCCGGCGGTAGTTTTGCTTTTGAATTCCCCAAAAGTGGTGCAACTTTTCGTCGTTTGATGTCCCCTTAGGAGTTTTGCTTGAACGTGTTCTGGTAATCTCAACGTAAACCTATCTTCGTCTCCTCCTCTATCATTCCTAACTATCGAATGTCCTGTTGATTTTGACCTAGCAAATTTTTCTGCCAACTTGGATTCGTCAGTCTGTTCAGAAGTGGTTCTAGGAGCAATTCTAGCATCCCTATTGCTTCCTTCTCTTTCAACTTGTTCATTGCCATCTTTGATATTGATTATAAACGTATCTTCTAATGACTCATTTTCAGGTATGATATCTTGACGATGGGTACCACCATGGACGGAAATATTTGGAGATTTTTCAGGGGGCGTGTCAAGGGCCCTACGACAAAATGGGCAAGAATTATGGGACTCAAGCCAAAGGTCGATGCACTCTTGATGAAACACATGATAACATATGGTTAATAGTCGGAGGTCATCGTTGTCCTCGAATTCACACAAGCAAATAGCACATTCTAGGCCAACTTTTTCCCTACGATATTCTTTGACACTCGCATATGTGAACGTAGGGAAGGATTCTATGATCGAAGGATCGAGACCTTGAGAAGTGTTAGCACCGCCCGAGGGATTTACGAGAGTGCCAGTGGGGCTTTGGTGGATATGCCAGGTGAGTATCAAGTTGGACATGAAACACCTGCAAAAGTATATTGAAAAGAAACCTATAAAGAAGAACAAAAGAAGAATGACAGTTAAAACGATGGTAACGGGAGGGGATGAGTATATTTCTGGAGACGTAGGGGGGCTGGCGGGGTTTGTCGACATTGCCCCGAAGAAGAATGGGAGGGTATGTTGGCCGGAGATTGAAAATTCCCGGCCTTTGCCCTTCTAAGTTAGTTTGTATATGAGAGATAGAGAGAGAGAAAGAGGAGCGAGAGTAGGAGAAGGAAAGAAAAGAAAAGGGGGCTTTAGAGAGATTTTGTTTTTGTGAATGAAATGTGGGGGGGGGGGGGTAACACTGAGAATTGGGTAATGGAGGGTTGAAAGTGTAGATGACGTGGCTAAGTTGGTTTTTCACCTATGGTGAGAATCCAAGTCAAAGTCATTGAACGAGTCCTTGTGAGGAAGATGAGGAAATATGTCTGATAATTATCAAAATTAATTATTGTTTTCCAACCATTAAAATTATTTTCTTTTATCAACCCAAATGAAAGCAAATAATGGTAAAAATAAATGAAATAAACATTTTCAAGTTAATCTCATATCACATCGCAAACAAAACAAAATAAGAAACGAACGTTCGGAACTAAAATTGTGAGTTGTTCCACTTTTTAAAGTTAATAATTGCTCTAGTCCAGTTTTTTTTTTTCAACTAGAAAAAAAACACTTTTGAGGACAAAATGACTGCGATACCCTTAATGTGCCTGAGACACGTTATGTTTTTGTATCGCGGTTAAAAAATATCGGGTTAAATTTATGAACCGCAGTGCAATTAGACTATGAAATTAAACTATTGAACCGCGGTGCAAAAATTAATGCAATGAAATTTATGAACCGCGATTCAAAAATAGACTAAGAAATTAAACTTTGAACCGCGGTGTAAAAATTAATGCAATGAAATTTATCTTTGAATCGCGGTGCAAAATTAATGTAATAAAATTTATGAAACGCGATTCAAAAATTGACTAGGAAATTAAACGTTGAACCGCGGTGCACAAATTAATGCAATGAATTTATGAACCGCGGTGCAAAAATATTATCTAATTCATTTTTGCACCGCGATACAAAAGCATAAATAACCAGTTTACGTCATCCACCTTTTTCTTCCACATCTCCTCCGTCGTAAGTCTTCTTCTTCCTCCTTCTTCGCCTTCGTCCTAAATGAAAAATCCTTCAATCCAGCACAGATCCATTATAGTTTCATATTTCATGAATCAGATCCCCGTTTCGTTGCACACAATCATGATTTTCGAATCCAAAGTATATTATCGGAGCTATTGAAAAAGACGATGACATTTTTGGAATAATATTTTGAAAAGTGATCTTTTGTAGTTGAAAAAAAAACAGTGGACTTTTGGGGTTAAAAACTTGAAATAATTACAAGCCGGTACATTTTTTAAAACATGTTTTCAAATCAATCCACCTATTTTTTGTACATTTCTTTTAGATACAATTTTGTGATTAAAGTACGCTATCGCCCCTCTGTGTCGTGTTTTCGTGTTTGATGAACGGGAGGTGGATGTTCTAGTTCATAGCTTCCATCTCCACGACAATAAGAAAGCCGAAAGGGTTCAAAGGTTACTTCTTCATCTCCTTCATCGCATTTCTTCTTGATTTTCTTTCCACAGTGCTCGAATTAGGGTTCAGATGGACTCTCTTTCTCCTTCAAATGTTTGATTTTAGGTTTTCGTGTCTGACTTAACAATAGTAAGAGCTGCGAGTTCGTCGGCAAGTTCATACAGCGGTGTTAACGGCTGATACAGATCCGGTAATGTAAACACAATCTTTCTATCTTACTCTTGATCGGAAATTTGATATTAGTTCCCAATTAGTTATGGATCTAATTTACTTGCATCCCTGATGAATCTTTGATGTATTATCCATCTTTATGTTCGATATACTGAAAGATATTCTAGCTAGTTGTTGATAATGTTTATCAACATTCATGGGAATGATCTTAGTTTGATTTTTTTTGTTTAACAAATCTCTTTTTATTTCAAGAGTTTAATATAAATTTATTTTTGTTTCCAGACTTTAAAATCTGTGCTTGCAGTATATTCTTATCCAATGTTTTACATCTTTTCTCTAAACTTTTATACAGTTGTATCATTGTATATCAAGTATCAATCCCATAATGAGTAGGTCAATCGCGAGCTAGTTTCTTATACTATAAATAATTCATCACAATCATAAAGTTAAAGTAAAATCCTTTATTTTTCAATCGCACAATTTAAGATAGTAGTAGACGATTGCAATGTACCAGCTTGAAGATTGCAGCTATATCATAATAGAAACCAGACAGCTTTTCTGCTATTTAAGTTTTATTGGTTGGGCAGTTTCTCAGTTAGTTTCCGTTAAGCAATAGTAGAGAGCACCTAACGGTCGGCAGAATTTTAACGGAGCATAACTTTCGTGTCCGGATGAATTACGGGACCCACCGCATATCAAATCGAAGCTCTCGACGCTGTTTAAGTACTATTATGGGCCTTTGAAGTTTTCGGGTTTTTTCGTCTTTTTTGTTTAAGACTTTTCCTTTTAGGGTTTGGATTGTTAGGGCATATAAATACCCTATTAAACATTATTTCGGCAGTTTTTAATAAAATTTGAGTTTTCTTGCTTTGTGCTTGAACCCTAAGCCGTCATAGGCTTGTTCTAATGGAACAATGGTTTGCAGTGAGCGTCTAGGAAGCACCTACGCTGGAGGGGTACATGTCAAGTGTTGACGTGTGTTCGACACCTGATACTTTGCCACACTCTCCTTCATGTAAGCACTATGCTTGAATTTTATTAGTAATGTATTTTGTTTTATTAGTATTGTCTTTTAAGTAATGTCTTTAGATTAAGTTTTATTGGTTATTTTCTGTGTAGGTAAATTATGTTGAACGCAGAATGAAAACATTTGTGAATTTCTTTCCTGGACAACACAAGGATCTGAAGAAGTCTAAATTCAAATGCAACATTGGAAGATTTGAAAAATCACCACAACAAAATCCTAACACAGAAGATTGTGGTGTTTTTGTATGTTCTTTAATTGAATGTTTGCTAAGAGAACAAATGATTTCTAGTAGTATTGATGCTGTTAAATATAGGGTAAAGATGGCTGAAACATTTATTTTGAAAGGGGACAACAAAAAACAATGACGAATTTGTTTGAAAATGTGATAATTAAATTTTTATGTTTATTCCATGTTTGTGTTACTGTATTTTGTTTTGTAATCGTAAAATGTTGAATTAATTTGGTTCTGCAAAATGATGTGAAATCCATCCTGATGTCAGGGCTTGGCATCAGAATTTTTGAATTCATTTTGGTCCTCCAAAATACTCTGAAATCCATCCTGATGCCAGGGCTTGGCATCAGAGTTTCTGGATTCATTTTGGTCCTGCATAATGTTGTTAAAACCATCCTGATGTCAGGGCTTGGCATCAGAGTTTCTGGATTAATTTGGTCCTCCAAAATACTGTCAAATGCATCCTGATGCCAGCACTTGGCATCAGAGTTTCTGGATTGATTTGGTCCCCAAAATGTCGGATCGGTTTTGTCTTCATTAATGGCATTTTTGTCATTTGGCAAGCAATTTGTAGTTACATGAAATGTCCAAAAAATTGATGGTTCTATATGAAAACATGTTTTCAAAATTGTACCCACTTGAAATTCCTCCACTATAAACTTTTAAAAAGGGACCGGTCAGAATTTTACCTTAAATAAATTTAGAACAAATAGAAAAAGGGGCTCGCGGCTCGCAACTAGGCCTGGCAATATGGTGGATTGTGTTGAATATGGGTCGGGTTGAGACAGATGTCGGGTTGAACCGGGTCGAAATTCATTAAAACTCAAATATTAAATGTGTCAAAATTGATCATGCAATCCCCCCCCCCCCAAATGTATATATTTATAGAGTAAAAAATAGTGGTTCAAAATGAGTAGCGAGTTCGACACACTTTAAACTAACCCGACCCATTAATATTTTTTGGTTGAAACGGGTTATCCATTTGACCCAAAAATGTTAATGGATTGTATTGGATCAGGTTATTTTCAAATCGAGACGGGTTGGTTAACGAGTTTCAGATTGTAATTGTCAAGCATACTCATAACTATCACATCGTAAAAAATATATTAAAATCTTTTCTCAAAATCTCTTAATGAAAAGAAAATAACTCGATACGTTGTAAGAAGAGAAAAAATGCTTCATGTCTTCATGGCATAGGTCTTACATATATGCATTAATTTTGTCTATTCAAAATTTATGTTGGAGAGTCATTTTTATTGAGGTAGTTGCAACAAATCGTCTATCAGATCATCATCGTTTGTAAATTTGATAGGTTTTCCGTGGCCGAGCTAAAATTTTCCATTCGGTATTAAAATTTGGCAACAAAAAGATGTTATATCCAAATTCTGCATAATCTAGAAGCGCAAAATTATGTGAAATATCTTATTTCCCGAACATGAATCACATAATTTAATGGTACAAATGATTGGCAAAAGGTCAATGGGATGAGAAAAGGTTAATGTTTAAATTCTATCTTCTCTAATTTCACGAACATGAATCATATTTTCTGGTACAAATTTTTGGCAACTAAGGAATACGTTCATGGAACGGGGAGACAAAAGGTCAACGCTAAAGAAAATAGAACTTAAAGTGAGAGCATACAAGAGAGGTCAATGCTAAGACAAATGTGTAGTAAAACTAGACAAGATACAGGTACATAAGAAATTAGGAATCCATAAAAGATAAAGGAGAGAAGATTGTCAGAGACAGTTTGAACACAAATGTGAAATGTCAGACATACAAGTATCCAAGGGGTGATAAGTTAGAAGGCTACTTGTGTGCTTTAACCAAAATCCTATCTTTACAGTTTACACACAATGGAATAACAATCCTATCTTTACAGTTTACACACAATGGAATAACGTACATGAACTCAGTGTTTCTGGACACCAAGTAATTGGAATAAAATATGGTAAAAACTTAAGTAAGACGGCCTTACGATTATTTTTTGCATAGATCCTCCTTACCTTACATGCAGCGTGTTGGTGGTTTGAGCTGTGAGAGAGTGAGGCTCCGTCTTACTAATTAAGATGCGTAAGACCGTCTTACAAGAGATTTACTTAAATGATTAGTCAAGTTGAGAAGCTTATGCATCATATATAATCTATGCATTACCATTAGATCCTAGAGTAGTATTGCAAGTATAAACAGTAACTTTAAAAAAAGGGCAGTTACAAATTGTCAGAAGTAACAGCAACCTGGGTATTGTAGACATGGATATTCACAGTAAGTAAGAGCAGGACACATCAGTTGTAAAAGTAAGCGTAAGAAGGAGAGCAAGAGCAGGACACAACAGTTGTAAAAGTAAGCGTAAGGAGAGCAACTCATGATAACAGCAAGAAACCGTTTACATTTATACTTTATAGCAAAGATAAAGGTCACATAAGCAACTTAAACTACAAAAAATTTGAACCTGCTGAAAGCAAAAAGTCTGTAGTCTACACGGGCTTGAGCCTTGAGGCAAAGTATCTGCAGAGGCATTGAACACAGAGCCACACACGAAGCTAAGAATTTATGGCTACAACTACATTCACCTAATCCTTAACCACCACGTTCTTCACTTATGTAGGTGAGAAATTCCATAATTTTATTCAAGGTCTTCAATCCAGTCTCCGTATATTAGACTTATTTTATCTGGACCCTTCCACTTCTGATGGGGTCTCAGTCCAGTCCTCGGGATTACATTCGACAACCTCTGTGATGGGACTCCAATGTGATAACCATCTGAATGAGGACCCGTGATCGCAGATGCTACAACAATGTCAGATGGGATCTTAGAAGGCATTGCCCCCTGCTTTGGGTCGGTAGGAGTTGAAGGATCTTTAGCTTCGGTATCCACAAGGCCCCCGCCATAACGATGCAGTTCTGTGACAAATGATCACAATTCAATTTCAACTTACATAACATACACCATTGAAATGCCAAACCCACAGAAAATAACTAATACTCATTGTGTGTGTGTGTGTGTGTGTGTGAGTGAAAGACTTATTTTACAAAGACTTAGTTTACAATTTGATTAGTTTTACTCCCTCCGTTCCAGGTAAAGAGTCCCAATTTAAAGTTCAACCTTTTTTAAGAAAAAAATTGGCATTCCAAAAATGCCATTTTGCAAGTATATTCAACTACCCGACTCTGTTGCATGAGAGGGAGGTAAATAATAAAAGTTTGCAAAATATTGAGCTTCAATTTTCGAAAAGGCTTTGACTTGTCAAATGGGTTTTGGGAAATTGGTGGGAGTGGAGATTACTGTGGAGGAAAGTATTGGCTGTGAAATTGATAGATTTCCAATTGGTATGCGGCAATGAAACTGAGGAAGAACTCCTCGGAGCCACCGGACTGATTCTTCCCCCGTGAAAATGGCTCTGAACTCGGCACAGCACTGGCTAGAGGAAGCTTACGATCATTCGATTGGAAGTCGAGTTGAAAGATCTCGAGATTAGCGGAAGAACTGAATGGTGTATCTAAAGCCCCTGCCATGGTCCTCGCCGACAGGTATAGTGTGTCCGGTGAGAACGCCAATGACACCCATCTGTTAACTTCCTTTATAAATTATACAAGCCATGATTATATAAATGAAAATTCAAGATCCACAAGGTGGAGATTGAACTGAATCAAAATTTGGGTTGTGATCTTGAGGTTAATTGAGTGAATTTGGGGCCAAAGACAACAATGATCGAGATGGATTTGGAAATTCAAAAGAAGAGTGAATCTTATTGAAAAGAAGAGTATATTTGGAAATTCAAAAAAAGTTATGGTTTAATTTTTGGAAGTTGACTCATCCCAAAATGGAATACCGGACTCTTTGCCCGGAACGGAGGAAGTATATATTTAAAGGTACAACTCAAGATCCCAAGTCCATGAAATAAGTAGAATGAGAATATAATAACTTGGCTTAGGAACACTACTACGATATGGTGTTAATAGGGATAAGTTGTGTTTTTTGTTGAGATTTATTCACACACAAAAAAGAGAAAAGAAGAGTTTCTAAGATGGCAACAAGGGAGGGATGATGTGCATGTTTAAAGAGGGTCCATTATAGGGTTGCGCACGCAGTGAGCCTATATACTGAAGCAACATATCCTCATGGAAAGTATTGCAGAATCAAACAGTACGACCTACTTGGACTACTCATGTGCAACATATGCAATATCGCATCTGCATGCTTCGAGGGAGGTGATAGTGGTTTGAGGGGTCAAGAGAAAGGTTATATTTACCGCACGCATCCTAAAGTCCATGGTGTCATGGGAGCTGTTGACCTGACTAGGTTCCTAGTCTGGTGCCATACATGTTGCCAACTCCTAGTATCTTCTAGAGTCAAGTGGCTAGCTTAGCTATCCCTATTTGAGGACCAAATGGAAGGATACTTTGCTCACATGTGGCAAGCGATGCCTAGAGCTTAGTGCATTAATATCCTCAAAAATATGCAACTACCAGGACATATGACAACTTCTCATAATTTCGGCTTGTTTTCCAAACGGAGGCAGAGCTGCAACAATATTAAATGTTGCTACAAGTGTAAAGACACAACTCACAAGACATTAGCTTCTGTAACATGCAGCAATGAAAGGTTAGGTCGTTCATGTTCAAATGCATCCAAAATTATCAAAAACATCTTGGAGAAGCATGACAGAAACTTTCTGATCAAGTGTTTCAAGTATTATATATATATATATCACATGTTTAAAAGATGTCATCTGTTGCTGCTGACATACAGCAGAAATTAATCAGGCATGATGGCAATATCCTCTTTTATGGGCTGGTGGCCAGTGTTGTAGACTTGTAGGTATAGTTTTGTTGTTCGAATAACAGGGGAAATATCCAGTCTTAAGCTAAAACTATTAGTTATCTAATGGGTGGGAAAAGGGAAGAGACAAGTTTATTGGCACAATTTTCCCCTTGAAGAAAGCACCAGTCCTTATTAAACTAGGACCTGGGACAAAATGGAACTTCAATAATTCAAGTGACTAAAACCAATCGTTGTCAGTTAAAAAGTATTGACATCTACAAATAAGGGCAGCAACTACTGAAACTGTTCAGTATAAAGAAAGGTATTCAACTTTTCCATGTATAACTAAACATTAAATCAGGAAGGGCGAACCAAGTTTCATTTTCAGGCATTATTCCAACTGGAGTTAGAAATGGAAAATGGAGGATATCATATTCATACCTGCAGCCCCATGAGCAAAATGGCATTTACTTCCAAATGGACAATACCCCGTCTGTTCCCATTTGTTACAAATCCTTGTCTTCCAGTTTGAAGGCTTCAAGGTAGAATTAGCTGCAGTTGCTCCAGTTGCAGCCCCAACCACAGCCCCACCCCCACCACCATTACCGTATCCACCACCAGACCCAGGACCCAAGCTGATTGCCACACTTTCTCGAGCTTTCGACTGCTCATCGTGAAGAAAAGTGCAATTATCCCCATAGGGACATCCCTCTTCAGTATAAAACTTCTTGCAATGACGCCCCTTGTACGACCTCTGAGTCTCCACAGCAAAACTAGATGACCCAAGTGATGGAATCTGAAATTCTTCCCTTGGCTCCGACGATGCTGCTCTCTCTTCCTCGTGAGCCGCCACAATCTCTTGCCAATTTGGAGGCGGTCGTCGAAGTTCTTCAATACTATGGGCGAAATTGCAATTAGTGATATACGGACAAGTCCCAGCACGGAATTTGCAGCACAGCTTAGTTTTAAAGAACATCTTCCCTATTGCCTTCGATCGACTGGAAGACTGCATATCCCCCGATTGGGCATTTCTTGATTTCTTATTAGGCGGTTCGCTGTCAGATCTAGTTTGCGATTGCATTCCATCATAATTCGAATTGGAAGTGGTATCAACAGAAGCCTCCCGATCCCAAATACCGTAATCATCCTCAGTTGCCCAAACTGCCTGGTCGGCTCCCGAGCCCCAATTGTCAACCGCATTTCTCGGGCCTCCGGTAATTATTTGCACAACATTTCCATTGGAAAACCCAGAATCTCGACCGTAATCCATTTTCAGGTAAAACCCTCAAGCCAAGATGGTTTCTTTAATTTCCTTTTCTACGAATACACGCAGACGGAAAAATCTAAGCTAGAATAGATAAGCCCTAACTTACAAGATGAATGAAACAACTCAGGTAATACAAATGACACCATAAAACTCACCACACAAGATTGCAATTTTTCAAAGAAACTGGAACCAAACCCTAACTGTTTATTTAAGAAAACCAAGGAATCAATCATACAAACAACAACCAAACCAAATCAGCCATATTTTGATCACTAATGAAGGCAAACTACAAATTCAAGAAAAGGGTACTCAAATTAACAATCTTGGTTGCTAAAGAAATTCTACGCTCCCAAAATAAGAAAATATGACCCCAAAAAAAACTGCTAAATGACAAAAACTACCACAGACAACAACAGTTACAGTGTACAAGATTAATCTACAAAGTAACAGTTTACTTTCAAAAAAATACACTAGATTGAGTGACACTTCAGATCTAGAGACTCAAATTTATCAAAGTTGATAGTAGGAATATCAAAGTAATTACGAAAATATGGTGAAATTACCCGATGAAGCAATGAAACAAGTGGCAAGAAAGTTGAATTTAAGCCCAAAGATTGATTTTTAAGAGAGAGGGAGAGATTTGGGAAATCCTCGAAGGATTCGGTCAGCATAAAGCCATGTCCATGGAAAGATTGAAAGAGCTCTGTAATCAATGAAGCCAAAGGGGGTATTTTGTATTTAGATTATTTTATTATTTTTCCAATTGTGGAAATAAGAAAAATTCTGTTAGTAGGAGTACTTATTTTGGGAGTTTTATGACAGTCGTTGGGGTGTCATAATTTAATTGGTCACTGTGGTTTTTTTTTTTTTTGTGAAGATAAAGTAAGTATTATCTATTGAATATATATGGACATTTTAAAAGTGTTTGAATTTACTTATTTTTTTTAGTATCCCTTAATTTATTAATAATAATATCAAATTAATGAGAATTGCCCAATTTTCTATTTCATAAATTAGAATGATATAATAAACACTTGACATGAAAACATTCCAATAAAGGAAAATGGACATTTATTTTGAAATTTCCCAAGATAAAATATGGAACGAAGTGTATCCAATTTTTCTGGACACCTTACCAAGTGTATATTATATTTGGAAACGAAGGTATATGGGAGTCTATGTGGCACATCTAAAAGTGATTTACACAGGAACATGTGTTTATTTTATTTTAAATATTAATTAATAACTTTTAATATTATTTTAATTTATTTATGCAGAATAATTTTTACACACTACCATAAAAAATGTTTTATTAAAAAAATTAAGTATCAATAGCATTGTCTTGCGCAAACTTTTATACTACCTTGGTTCCAACAAAAGAGTTTATATTCAATCCAAATAGTTCATGTTTGAAAAATTGTAATTATTAAGGGATATATAATTAGTATAAGAATTGGTCATAATTACACTAATATTTTAACATAATTAATATGTTAACTAGTGTTTGCACTCGTCCGTTTAACACACGACATAACACTTTTTCAACTAAATTATACATAACCAAAATATTAACGAAAAAAACTTAATTAAAATAATAAATTAAATAGAACATCTTAAATATAAATATACTAGATCTCTATACGTGCTTAAAAAGAAGAATCAGAAGAATTATCATGAACGTTGTTATCGGATCGAATTCATTAAATAAATTTGGAAGAAACAAGTCTAGGGTTTATAGTTAATTGTAAAGGAATGTTTGAATTGAAATGACTTTATATAAAAGGATAAGGATTGATTAGTAATTAGAGTTTAGAGTTAATTGTTGTCTTTTTATAAAAGGATTAATTAGTAATTAAACTTTTAAATGAGTGTGGCAAGTGTTTGTGTAGAAGGCCACTCTATTTTTTCAACTAAATTATACATAACCAAAATATTGAAAAAAACTTAATTAAAATAATAAATTAAATGAACATCTTAAATATAAATTTAAAAAAAACATTGTTTCAAGTACATTATTTCAAGTGATAGTTGAGAGATTAATGTTTTATAAGGGGTGACTCTTCAAAAGAATAATTGCAGGGTGTGACTTTGTAATGTGAAGATAAAATATAAGGAGAAGAAAAATTGGTGATTGCTCATAATATTAATTGTAGGGGGTGACTTGTAATAGAAAAATAAAAAATAAGGAGTTAAAAATGGATAACTACTCACACATATGTATGTGAGGGCGAATCTCAATCGTTAAATTTTTTAAGATAATTTAATCTCAACCTCTGAATAACCCTAGTCAATTACTTAGTTGTTTTATAATATAGATCATTGTAAGAGTAATTATTATAGATTCTGAAAAACGTTGTTATTCACAACATTTGTTGTTTTATATGTTGGTTTTTCATCTTCATCGCATATCAATATCTTCACCAGAACAATTGTTACTCTAGAAACTGTGACATAAGTCCATGGTTGAAAATTTTTTATTATTTTTTTTTAAAAAAAAGTTATACATGAGACGGTGATTAACTTTGACTCTTGTTAATTTTCATCACATATAAACTATCAAACATGAATTGTCTTCTCTGGACCTGAAATGCAACTTTACATTTGATGGTGTCAATGACATTTTTTGAATAAAAACTTTTTCTCCAACATTATTTTCATTTAAAATTTTAGCTTCAACAATGTGATTTCAAATTTGGTAATGATTAGTTTTGTAACCTAAATACAAAAAAACTCACTCTCTCAAATAAGCCGCTCACTCTAAATCTAAGGGTCACTCAAGGTCTCTCATCTCTCATCTCTCATCGTGTGAACATGAGAGGATGTCTTTTCATCATCCTCTAAACCTTCTAGTCATTCCGACTTACCCAAAGAAACTCTAACGCTTAATCAACCCGTCATATTCAGATATTTAAGATTTTTTATATATTAAATAAAATTTTGATAGTTATCTGAGTATTCAACATTATATTTTGATTATTTTATAAATCGTAGTGTTATTTATATGTTCTATTACTACTTAAAATACAGTTTAAAATACAAATATGTAATTTTGGATTTGTTTTTGTTTTAATATAGAGTTGTTTTGTTCTACCATTAATAGAAAGTACTTTTATAATTGACAATGCATAATGTACTTAATTAGCTATATGAACAAATGCTTAGTTGATAAAAGTTTGGTTTGCAAAACAACACATGTTTTTTGGTGGGATTTGTCTCCCTTTTATTGTTTTAAAATAACAATTTGTTTCATTAATATTAAGATATGAAAATTTTATTTCTATTTTATAAAATGCATCTGTTATACAATACAAATCTCTAATTTTTAGACCTGTTTTTTTATATTTCGAGTAAAACAAAAAAAACACATCTCCAAATTTTTAATTTGTATTTATCAGATATGTTTTTCTAATTTATTTTTAATGTAATTCATCTATTTTAAAATAAAGATATCTAATTTCTAGATATTTTTATTTATATTTCAAGTACAACATAAAATACATATCTCTATTTAAGATCTCTATTTATCAGATATGTTTATAGAAAGTGCATATTTATAAAATACTTCCTCCGTTCTAGGCAAATAGTCTAGTATTCTATTTTAGCATGTTTCACTTAAGAGTCCGTTTTTAAAAATTAAGACATGAACGATTGAGCGTGTTATTTTATTATTAATGGACTATTAAAAATGTCATTTTCTTTAAAAAAATTGACTTTCAAATAGGGACTATTTTCCTGGAACAGAGGGAGTAGGTCTTAAATTAAAATCTTGCAATGATTTTATATTTATTTTATTTTTTAAAGAACATCTTTCGGTTATCTTCCACTCAAGTTGTAAAAAATATTACAATAACGAAAAGACGATCAAGATCCATATTTATTGTGATTGAATATGTATTGTATAACAGTATACACCAAGATCCATATTTTTTTTACAGATCCATATTTTTTTACATTATATTGTTGAACTAAATTGAATATATATTTTTTACGTCAAGCTCTTGAACTAAATTGAATACGTATTGTAAAAAAAAATATGGGTGTCTTTATTCCGTTTACGGCTAGGTTTTTTATTGTGATTTCGTTTATAAAAAATACATATTTATTTTATTTATATAGATAGACAAATGGAAGTGGTTCACTTACCAAGAAATGTTTCACCTTTTGGCTCCATTTACTATGCATTCAATTATTTTGTTTCCAATAAATGAAGAGTTTTTCAGCAATATAAATTGAAATAAAAGGTGTTTACTTTATGTTTTTAAAAGGTGTTTTCGCGGGGGGGGGATGCTATATATAGTAGTGTTATGTGCTTCTATTTATATATATATGTGGAGGGTAATGTTGATGTTTTTGAGATTGTAGATATAATTTTTTTTAAATGGACTTTTAAAGTGAAACATCTAAAAATAATATGATGAAATATGTTTTAGGCCTTTTGCCGAAAACATCACTTTCTAATATTTTTTTTAAATGTCATTTTTACCATTTTATACTAAGTTTATTTGCTAGCGTAATTGATAATTCCTACACCCACAGGGGTATCATCGAAAAACACATTACGTCATTATATTTATAATAGATAAAATTAGTTGTTTTTAATTTATTTGTCAAATCAAACATGATTAACAATTAGGAACGTAGAGAGTATTAAGACATTTCTAATTTGAATCATATGTCATTTGAGTTTGCTCTAAGAAAACAATCGAAGCCCTGTGTTTACCTGATTTTTCACTTTGCTACGTCGATATATTTATAACAGATATAATTAATTGTTTTTAATTTATTTGTCAAATCAAACATGATTAATATTTAGGAACGAAGATAGTATTAAGATAATTCTAGTTTGAATCATATATGTCATTTGAGTATGCTCTAAGAAAACAGACGAAGGTCCATGTTTACTAGATATTTCACTTTGATGCCTTATATTTTATTTTATACAACTTTGTCTCCTTATAGTATAAAATGCTTAAGCAAAACATGTTTCATCTAGTTTCCATTAGCAAGGTGATTGAACATAATCATATGACGACCACATCATCAATGAAATGACAATCATGACCCTTTGTAGGCAAAACGACCAAGTAGTTCGATTTTAGATATTTAAGAAAGTAATATATATTATTAAATTAAAAACACATTTTATAAATGAATTATCTATAATTTATTAATACATCTTCATTTTCATACTAGTTATAGAGCCCGTTCTCCGCACGGGTTCTTTTGGTAATAATACTACTATAATTTTTAAATGTGATATACATTTCTTCTTTTGGTTATAGTAGTAGTATAATTTTTAAATTTTTAGGCATTACGATTTAAATGTTGGAATATAAAACCAATATCATTTTCTAACAAATGTAAAACATATATATTCTATTGGTAATAATAGTGGAAGTCTTCTAACCAATGTGAAATACATCTATTCTATTAATAATAATAGTAAAAGTCTTTTATTTTAACATGTTTAAAAGATACATCTATTATATTAATAATAATTGTAGAAACTCACACACTTTAGATTTACTTAAAACCATTAAGTTAAAAACAGTTAGTATAAATACTTTTCCAAAATCCTTAAAATCAGTTTTTAACTTAGACTTTGTAACAAGTCTAAATCTATTTGTTGAAACATTCAGCAGATAAGATGTCCCATGTTGTTTATACAGCAGATACCTTTTGACTTTGATTAGTAGCTGATCACGCCAAAAATGTGGTGATCTTGTCGTGAGGTGTCCGGGGTGCCGAAAGTGGCGTCATGTTAGTGTCGCCGGCATCGTTGTCCGACGGTCGCCTTGCAGGGATATCTCGGCATGTTTTTATCTCAGAAAAAAGCACCGCTGAAGGCGGGGGTGTCCCCAAAACCCACCCTCCTGTGTGATAATCGATTGGCTGGTATGCCAGATAATAAATAAAAATGGAATGTATATGTGTCCGTATAAACCGGCCGCCGAGAGATGAAGGAGAGTTGCTTGTTCATTTTGTGGAGGGAAAAATAGTCATCGCTTCTTTCAGAGGAAGTCTCCTCCTATTTATAGAAAATGTGGTTTTTCCATGCCGGGCTTTAGTATTTGATCGTCGGGCCTTCTTCCGGCACGCTTGGCCCAATCCTTCTAAGTATATTTCGAGTACACTTTGGGCCACCTGCTCGGCCCGATATTTTTGCACTTCGAAGCCCCCTACTCCTTATCCGTCGAGGCCGACATCGTGGTGCGAGTATAACCGCTTGTAGTTTTTTCGCGATGCTAATGGTTTTGAGATTTTGCTTTCAATTCCAAAGAGTTTATGTAGCCGACTTTTGAGCCTTGGCGGTGAACTTTGTGTATAATTGATCATCCTTGATTGGCGAATTTAGACCTCGACCGGCAAGTATAGATATGAAAATAAGATATGTAGTCTTCAAATAAGGCCATAATAAAATTTATCATCGATTAATGAGACCTTCAAGAGAATGAGTCATAAGGCCATAATAAGATTTATCCTCGACATGGCGAGGACCTTCAAGAGATTGAGCCATAATGACATAATAAGATTTATCCTCGGGAGACGAGGACCTTGAAAGCGAGCCATAATGCCATAAACCGCAAGGCCTTTGCTTCAAGTGACCTTGAACCGCAGGTATCGAGAGAGGAAATAGGAGCATGTTTTTATGTGTTATGCAATGATGAATGGAGGATGTATGTGTTCAAGAACTTGTAAATATGTATGAAATGCTCATGTGGATCAATAGGTATTTAGAGGCATTAGAGCCGGCCTCTCCTCGGTTGGCGAGGATATGTATGAGGCTAGAAGCTGGCCTCTCCTCAAAAGATCAGGAGGGAAATAGGTATGAGGCATTAGAGTCGGCCTCTCTCGGCTTGGCGAGGAGGATATGTATGAGGCATTAGAGACCCCAAATAAAGTGACCTTGAACTGCTGATATGAAGCTCATGCCGAGCGTAGGCAAATCTTGATGAAAGCATGATGGACTAGCTAGGGAGGCGTAATGTGATTAAACAACTAAGCTAAAGCTCGTCTGCCGGCGTAGTAGTGATCTTTGGCGGGAGCACAATACGGCTCATGCCGAGTGTAGCCGCAAATCTTGCTGATGAAGCATGATGGGCGCCCGAGGAGCGTAAGCGTGCTAAACACTACGTAGAAGCTCGTCTTGAAATGCCATGTGATCGAGAGCCAATATGAAGCTCATGTCGAGTGTAGTCGCAAATGCCGATGAAAGCATGATGGGCGCTGGAGGCGTAACGTCTAAACACTTCGTGGAAGCTCGTGCTTGAGAAGTAGCTGTGATCTTGAATTGGGGGCCTGACCATGAAGCTTATGCGAGTGTAGCCGCAAATGCCGATAAGCATGATGGGCCTTGGGCGTAACGTGCTAAACACTCGTAGAAGCTCGTGCTTGAAATTAGCGTGATGTGAAATGGGCACAATATGAAGCTATGCCGAGTGTAGCCGCCAAATCTTGATAAAAGCATGATGGGCGCTAGTGGGCGTAACGTGCTAAACACTAGAAAAAGTAGCTTGTGATCTGTAGAATTTGGGAGCCAATATGAAGCTCATGCCGAGTGTAGCCGCAAATGCTTGATGAAAGCATTATGGGCTTCTGGGGAGCGTAACGTCGAACACTTTGGAAGCTCGTCTTAGAAATAGCTGTGATCTTAGAATGGGCACAATATGACTCATGCTTAGGTGTAGCCGCAAATCCGATGAAAGCATGATGGGCTAGTGGAGCGTAGCGTGCTTTACTCGTAGGCTTCGTCTTAGAAATGCT
>CM028378.1:99896115-99945187 GCA_013146195.2 Codonopsis lanceolata
AAAATAACTTAAGAGGACAAGCACTTGTTAAACAAGAGTTAGTCAAACAATGAGCAAACTCGCTCTAAACATGAACATAACACCGCACTAAAATACGGTATTTCAAAATCAAATCACGAAGCAATATAAGAAAGAAGTCCCAAGCTATGAAGCTCGAAACCAACGACTAATGAAACCAAGAGAGACATTATCTCAAAGGAGGAAAAACAAAACTCGCGTGTCGCAACAATGCAGACGCTAATCAAACCATCGGCACTCCAGCCTCATGCTTCAACAAAGAACCAACCCGATATATCAATTACCCAACGGCTAAAGCATACCGGGTCAACCAACAACTATAATAAGTAGATAAAGAAAGGCCCCAAAGCTATAAGTGCCCGGAGACAAATCAAATAAATAAAACCATTTAACAAGGCACTACACAACACGCCGGCCCAAGAAAGAACTAACACAAATACCCAAGTATATACCGATCAGAAGTCTAAATAACTTTACAAAATACCGATCTCACAAGAATAGCAAAGTACATTAAATCAATGACAATGCTAAAAAGAACAAGACTCCACAAGCTACTCTGAAAGTCGGCCGCTACAAACACGAACCACACGGTCTAACCTCTGTCTATCGACTGGCGCGCCATGCTACCACGATCTACTCGACCTCGCAGCAACGATCAGCATCGCAACTAAAAACAAGTACGGATGAGTCATAATGACCCAAGACGCTCCCACAATATATATGCAACATATAATTATGTAACATAAACATAACCATGTGTCATTTATACATGTAAAAACCCGTGAAGAGGCGTATCATTTCGATACTCCACAAGATATTCATTTCTTCTCACTTACTAAACCGTCCAAATGAACTGGTATAATTTCTGCTCAACACACAAATCAAATGAATTAGAAGGTAGTTCCCACAAAACATCATATGCAAGTATATATATATCATCATATATACTAATCAAGCTATTCATATAATCATCACGTGTGGGTGCATATTTATATATATACACCTATATCAAGATGCATATCTCTATATATACATATCAAATCTCAAATATCTCATATATAAGTATGTATATCTCTACATATACATATCAAATCTCTCATACAATCATCATGTATAAGTGTGCATATCTATATATATACATCAAATCTCTCATATAACATCACCATACAAACATGGTCAATAAGATCTCATGTTCAACTAACACTTTGTTATCACATAAGTGCTCATAGTAAGCCACATAAAGGATAGAGAAGGTACCATCACTGATTGCTCTCCCGCAATCAACGAATCATATCGTGCCGCTGATACCCGTGTTCAGTATCAAAGTACCGAGCTCTCTTCTCGGTCCGAGCTCTACTCTGTGAAAATAGCACTAGCCAACGCGCTTGGTTACTAAGCAGGCTTCCCCACCGTAGCTAGCAAGGGAGGTGTGTGTGAAACCGAATCCGCATGGGCGATACATTAATCACGAATCCCATAATTGCGTGAAGACAATGCATCGTCCCACCATCATCATGAAAACTCAAGTAATGCCAACGACTTATATGCAATGCACAAGTAGATTACTTGCTAATTCTCAAGTAGATATAATGACCTACTAAACTCATACGATTATGCACATTGTTACATAAATCACAAAACCACAATAGGAACTCATTTGAGTCTCTAAATCATAAGTGCCAAGTTTGTTCACTCTATTCAATTCAAGTCCCAAAAGCTAGTAATCTAGTCAATCGGAATATAATTGTCATAGGATCTCACCACGATCCTCGTAAGGTTCAATTGTTCCTTAACTCGACTGCTGAGTCTTTACTACAATTCCAACCAAATAGAGTTTGAACACTATATGTGTCCCAAGACTCTTTTCTATGTTCTCGCTTGAGGCATAGCAAGGTTCTCATTCCATTTAGAAATCTTAGTTCAAGTCCCAAGTCAATTATATAAGGGAAGCCTAAGATTATTGTGAAATCAAGCTTAGTTCAATTTTGATTCATAATTCCACTTAATAGTAGAATCCAAGTTCACCACAATTCATTAACTGTGAGAACGTATCGTGCACGAAGGCAAATACATTCAATATGCTCATAAGTCATATCATAGAAACACATAGAAGAATCAATTCTTGACAAGGTAGGAAATCATGCATTTAGTCATAATATAAAATATACACAAGATTCCATATTCACCTATGAAATTCAACAGAGTCACAACTTAACCATCAAATCATTAAGTACTATCCAAGACTACTCCGTTAGTCTCTGGATCATGAAGTCATTTACTAAACTCTTCCTAAAGTAGTAACTCATTCAATAACACAAAAGTCGATGGTAGTCAAAGACTTAAGCAACACTAGAGCGGTAATAACCCGTAGGTCAAACCATACCGGTGAGTCTTAGATAACAACATGGTCATCCTAGCGACTTATACAAGTAGACTCCATGTATAGAGTACTAAGAAAGCCCCAATCCAAATCTTCTCATAGAATAGTCCTCAAATTCATTATTCAACAAGTAGGTGTTTTTACTCATTAAAGACTCAAGTAGGAATTCGACAAGAGAGAATTCAACCTGTCAAGTAGATACATCAATCTACAACATGCTCTCAATTGTGCATTTGCTTCACACAATCACATAAACCACATAAGAACTCGATTGAGTCTTATAATCACTCATATCAAACATGCCCTTCAATCCATCCCAAAGTCACGTAGGCTAATATATTAGTCTAACGCACTACAAACATCGTAGGGATTGAAATGGAGTCGGATTGTTAACTCCTAATTTCAACTCCGGTGAGTTTTACTAAAATTCAACCAAGTTGAGAATTGATACTCTATGCATCACATTGCCCTTTCTAAGTTCTCCTTTCATTTAGAACTCGATAACTAGGCCGCTCATGATCTTAAACTAGCCTTAAACACAATCCGAGTTTCAAACCCTAGTTTTGATTTTGTTAAACCTTGAATTGAAACATATTCCTTCACAAGAGTTATTCCTAAGCTCATTATAAACAACATTCATGCTTTACAAAATGTCAAAATCACAACTTCATAGAGAATTCATAAAATCCTACACATGTTTCAAAGGTTGAATTGGAGGATCTTCACAAATGTGTTCACAATCATTAATAGAACAACTATAATGAAGGGGTCATGCTATTTTATTGAACATGAAAATTTAGGGATTTTCAACGTACCTTAGTCCTAAGATTAATGGAGGAAAGGTTGATTAGATTGTTGTAGAGAAGATCGAGCTTCGATTGGCGGTCTCGGTTCGACGATCGGACCACCGGATCTCCGAAATGATCTCTCAAGTTGGTGTGACCTCCATGGACGAAATTTGGAGCTATGTCTCTGAATCTCTGGTTATGTTGAGCACAAAATGGCTGGAAAGGATGAAGTTTGTGTTTATATACTTCCTAAGAGGTCCCTAATCCAAGTGAAGTGATTAAGATTCTATTGGCTAAGGCATGGAGACCATTGATAAGCCATGATCCAAGGGTCTAAGAGGGTCTTAGACAAGTCAACAAAGGTGGCTGAGACTCACTTAGGTCGGCCAAGGGCAAGGGTGCAAGAGTCAAGGGTCTTCAACCAAAACAAGTCAAAAACCCAAAACTGGAAAACAGACAGTCAATCTTGTAAAATCGACCATAATATCTCACACCTCCAAATGAGGTGATTATTGATTATTATGAAACTAGACTCTTTAAACTATAGTTTAGCTTTTAAATTACTCAATTTGGACTTATATTCATCAAAATATGGCTACTACAAGTTCAAGTACAGAAGCTGATTTCCTGAAAACATAATTTGGCACAGCCGTAAGTCAAGACCTAAATGAGGTACTTATACACCTTGGAAAAATACCATATTTTACAGGAGTATCCTAACATATGTAGGTAAAACATACTAAAGTTTTAGAAAATTCTCTTTAGTAGATTGGTACCAGAATTTTCCCAAGTTCCAAAACCGACTGAATCTGTGAAGTGATATGTTGGTCATCTTATTTCCAAATGCAACAAATCTATGAACAATGATTGTGCAAGCATGAGAAATACTAGTACACTTGGTTTAGAACTTAAATGAACTTCTCGCAAGTTTAAAGCACAAACAATACAAGCAACGAAGGCAATCCCGAGAAACCCTAAGGCTCAAACGAAGCAACAATGCTTCTAAACTCTCAACCAAGCATACAACAACTAAGATGAACATTGTAAATCTTATATGCAAGGTACTAAGACTCCAATGAGACTTATTTAGGTGCTATCATGTTAAGATAAACACTCGACGCATTAACAACAAAGCATGCAACACGAGAAAGTCAAATACACGAAGGTTCGGGGTCTTACATTCGTAGTTATGATTATTAGTACTTATACCTTTGGTAGCCGACTTGTGTTAGTCGCGCTTGGTGAACGTTGGTGATTATATTTTAGTATGTTATATTGATGGATAAATTATCATGTTTGTTCTCCGGCATGTTTTAAGCCATTGAGTATGTTAGACTAGAGTCTTAGACTTAGTGTAATGTTGGGTTCCAGGTGTAACGTCGCCGATGACTTGGTTTATTTGTTGCTATAAATTTATATTGTATGACAGGGAGTTTTGCTCTACGTGCCCAATGTTGCGGCACGTGCGTCGAATTTTTGGACCGAGAGATTAATTATCTCTTTGGTTGTTTTTAGTTTGAGCTTGTGAGCTCGGGCTCCACTATGATTTTATGTTTCGCTTCCGCATGTGTTTTAAGTTATTGGCGTATTGTCGTTATGGCCTTACCCATTATTTGTTATTTGCTTGTTGTTGCTTGTTTCCCGACGGCACGACCTTGGGATCTCGTCTTGGGATCCGGGTCGGGTTGTCACAGGTCCCAAAATGGGGCACCAACCCATTTTCCACCAATTTCTCACCAAATATTTGAAGATTGATCACCTTTGAAGGTTTGGAACTTCAAATCAAGGTCCAAGGATGCATCTACAAGAGATATTTGTTGTATTTTCTTGTGTTGAATATCTTGTATATTGTGGAATTGGTTTGTGCGTAATCTTTCAATGGAATGCAATTAATTTTTATGTCCAATGTAGTGATTTAATTTAATCTCTCTTCATTTAGCACACATTCATGTTTGGTTATTATTTTATGGGTTTAATGCTTTTAATTAATTGGCCATTAATTAAAAGAATTTAGAAATGTTTAGGATCCACGAGAGCTACCTTTATGTTTTGGACCAATCAATTTAATAGTTGGTGTTTTTGTGACACTCACCAATAGCCATTGTGAGACTTGTTTCGACACGCGATCGAACCACCTTATCCGTTCGCGAGATCGGGGAGGTTAGGGTTAATTATAAGACGCGAGTGCCCGTAGTTAACCAAATTTATGTTCTCGGCTACCAACATGATTGTAGAATAATGGAGAGAATTTATTTTTGCGAAGTATTACCCATGTGCTTGGTTATTATTTTGTCATTGTGTGTTCTTCATGCTTTTAATGGTGTAGCGAACCATTAGATGATCACTTAAATTATATGATAAGATGCGAGAGCACGTCCTATTAATTCCAAAAATCACAATAATTATTTGCGTTACGTGAGACCGAGAGGAGATCGTGCGTTGATAGTCATTGTGTTCTTATTTTGACATGCGGCTATTTTCTCCTATGTTATAAGATGCAAGAGCCCGTAGCTAGGAGTTGTAACTAGATTTGCTATACATTGTGAGAGCCCGTAGTGAATATTATAGTGCGCCTGACTACCAAGAATTGAGTTAAAGAAAAGTAAAAAGAGGATTAATTTAAACATCGGCTACACTAGAAATATTGCACTCCTATCTTTTCATCTTGATTTGTTGTTGCCAAACCACTTCCAAGTTAGTGTAAATTTAATTTCTTTCTTAGGCTGTTTATATTTTTAGTTTTTAATTCATTTTCTTTTTGCTCAAATATAATTAGTTAGCCTAATTTTGGTACTTAGTTGGAGTGCAAAATTTCATACATTTTCTATGGGATTGATAACTCGTACTTATGTACACTTTATTACTTGATACGGTCGGGTATACTTTCCTAAGTTGCGTTTTTGCGCACATCACAATGCACCTTTGAATGCATCTGCACTAGAACCTGCATTGACAGTATTCTTGGAATCCTAGCTACTATTGCACTTTCAAACTCTTCCATTCAGTCCTCTAAGTTGAAAAAAGGGACAAAGGATAAGCAATTCACCGCTACCTTTATCACCAAATACTACAAGGATACGAATGCAAAGAGAGTGTCAAGCAGGCTTCCAGAAATTGAACCAGAAATGGCTGCCAACCCTTCTGTCTTGGTGATAAGTCATTTTGATATAGCTGCACAAGATGCCGCCCGAGAAGCATTCCTTGCTGCTCGCAAAGCTAAAAAGGGACGAAGGAACAACCCTGCTGGTACCTCCCTCGCCAGGGATCGACGAGTTAAGGGAAATGAATCAACAAGCTATCGAGGCCACTGAAAGAATAAGGGCTAAGCAAGCCCGGAAGGCTCAACACAATACTGAAACAGATGTTGACTTTGAAGAATGGATTGCCCTTGATAGGAAGATCAAGTAGTAGAGGTCAATGTCTACTGGATCTCCCTTAGCAGGCGGAACCTCCACCTCTTGCTCAACAGCACCCCCAACTGAACCTATACATGCCCAACCTCAAACTAACCCATCTACCTACCAGCCATCCAAACCTTTATCTAAACAAAAACCATACACCTCTACCCATACCCCATCCAAGAAAAAAAGAACCACACATTCCTCACCCAAACCAGGAGAGCAAACTTTCCTTGTTGCTAGTGAAGCACCTGGATCTCATATCCAGCAGCTAAGGCAAAAAAGGAGGTTTGTTGCTACTCCATCTACCATCCCTTTTGACCAACCTTCACCTACTTAGAAGGAGCCAATCCTTCCGGAGGAGCCTACATATGATCATGAGAGTTCCCCTTCTCTTGTAACGTATAAGTGGCTACGAAAGCAGGACTCTTGAATATGCTTCTTCATAAATAACTTATCACCTTGATTATTCTAAATATTTTGATTTGTTTGTTCCCATTACCGTGTGTCATAACAAATGGCTAAAAGGTCTGCATATCGGTTAGTGTGGCAACTTGTTTGACAACACATAGGTCTTAGGTTAGGTTATCCTAATCTAGTCCTACATTCTTAATGATGATTGACAGACCATCACTTCATATGCACTAGTACCAGCAACTTGTTGTAGCGACAAAGATCTTCAGAAGACTCATCACCAGTAGACTTGTCATGAGCGCAACAGAATACCTTGAAGACTCGCCACCAACAGACTTGTTATGGTTTGAATGTTCATACCGCAACCAGTTACCAGCAGTTTTCTCCTACGAAAGACTCACTTCTCAAATTGAACATCTCACTAGCAAACTTGGTTGTGCACGTGCTACAGAGAGACAAGACTGTAGTAGATCGAAACAAGACAAAATGTTCAAGCTTCCAGCTGTTCAAATCTTTATGAAGCCTGACATCTATGATATTGTAAAACTCTCTCACTCACGTGTTTTGGATAAGTCAAAAAGAATCCACTTTATTGGATAGACCACCTGACAATGCATTATGATTAAGACTCACTTTTTAGAGACTTATCAATACAGTATGACGGGCAACAGTTCCAGGATCTGCAGGATAAAGCCTTTACCCAACAGTTAAAGATCCAGTGAACAACATCTCTATATGACAGTCTTCAACAACGACATTATTTCAAACGGATAGAAAATCCATCTTCATCTCTCAACGATCATATTGGCCCCGGTCTATAAAAGAAATCTTTCCTCTTCTTCAACAATATACAAGTGATGAATCAGATCAACAAAGTGATTCGAAGACACCTGCAACAAGAATGTCAAAGAAGCTGTTAGATCTACAAGAGATCGTCTTCACCAACGCATCTCAGATCTTCATTGAAGATGGCAGCGGGCATACCCAGACCTTAACAAAACACTCTATGTGGATTGCTAAGAAGAAACGTATTGAAGGAGAAGAAAGGATCAGAAACTTCTATAGACAGAGATCGGTGTCTTGGTCAAGAACCCAGTTCTTGATTTGAGTTCTTCATCATTCTTCGAAGAACTCAGCCTCTGACAAGAGCTTCAGTATTTCATTCCTAAAGTTAGAGGTCAAGCTCTTGGATCGATTTGAAGATTGATTTTAGATGGTGCCCAAGAAAAATGAAGAGCTGTCTATAAATATTGCATTCATATCTTCAGATTTGTATTCACATACAAATGCTGTTGATTGTGCAATAATCAATCATCATAGAAGGCTGAGTGTTCTGCACTCAATCGTTCAGATAATGTTTATCTGAATGACCTTTAAAAATGTCTTCTCATATATGTTTCTCATTCTCGTCTCCTATTGCTCTCTTTACTTAAGAATTTGTCTATGAATGATTAAGTAAAGATCAAAGCTTGAAAGGACGAGGATAGAAACTTTACATAGAGAGTCTAGGTTGATGTATTATGTAATTTATCTTTGAATAAATTCAGATGTTCTTTCAAATTATTTATCTTTCAGTCTTTACCTCTCTATGAGCTTTCATAAACTGATTTATCCTTTGAAAATCTATTCTCTAATGATTTCCTAAATCTACATTTGGAAGAAGGATTAAGTGTGTTGTTGTTCTGATCATATATTCGTGTACATCCACTTAAGACTTCTCTAAATCTAAGCCTTACTATTTCCGCTGCTTAAACTCTTTAAAACAGGCTTTTGATTTACTGGCAATTCACCAGCAGAGTTCATTACTCGACTAGAGCAAGTCTACTGTTTAGTACTACCAGCAGACATGCTTAATGTGTTAATTGCCTATGCCATTAAAACCTACACTTTAAATGTAATATAAGAAAAAGTTTTTAATTGGCATCATAGGCTATTCACCCCCCCCTCTAGTATATTTAAGCATTATTGTGGACCAACAACTGGTATCAGAGCCAAGCTCTTCAAGCTATATGCCAAGTCTAACCACCTAAGAGTTTGATCCTCGATTGCTCATTTCAAATGCATGTCAAAAGAAAATTTCTTATTTCAAAACTCTTTTGACAAGGATTTCATGAGAAATATTTTTTGAAAACATGTTCATCTTGAAAAACTATTTTGTTTTCAAAAATTAATTGAGTTAGACATTTTTTTAATGATGATTCCTTGCTTGAATATGAGAAATTTATTCATATGACAGAAGTACACTTCAATTGACACTATGAATAAAACTTTCTCAGATGTATAACATTTTGATGGATGCTTCATCTTAAATGAATTCTTGATTCAAATTCTCTTGATATAAGGCTAACGATTGATATCAATCCAACATCTTCTCGAGAGAAATTTCTTAGCTCAAATTCTACAACCTTAAAGTGAAAGATTTTTTTGATTCTTATTTCCCCTTATGAAAAAGGTTAAGAGTCAAAAACTCTATATCATGAAACATTGATTGATCCCTCTGTTATATGATATTTAGTTTCTGGGAACTTGGCCTATATTTCAAAGAGTTATCTGCAATCAATTGCTAAGAAATACAAATTAAAGATTTTGTAAGTTGTTGCAAATGAAATATATTCTTTAGGTAACGTCTATCAAGTATTACAGACATATTAGCTCAGATTCCAAATACTCATTCTGAAGAACATCTACATCGATCTGAACATGACTGTCGCTTTAGGTACATCCCATGTCTAGTGCTCAATCCTTCAATTTTTTCTTTTTCTTTCTCTGAGCACATAAGACCAAGGGAGAATAAGATATTCAAGATCCAGATTCTCCTTCCTCCATCCCATGGATTTTCTTGAAAAACTTATTCCTGTGTCTAGATTTTTCTGGAGCTTTCTAAAGCTCATAAAATGTTGCTAATGATCTTCTTGATTTTCATTCAGAATACAGATTCTCTCAAGATCAACAAGCAAATTTTATTATCTCTCTAACATCATAAAATGTTATGCTTGACTGACTTGTAGGATTCTATTCACTTGCTTCATTCGAATCTTCTTCTTTTTGGGTTCTAATATATATTAGATATCTGTTTTATCTCTACGATTCACTGATAATCAAGATCATGAATATATCATCATTGCATAACCTTACATTTGTATGCTATGTTCTTCTCTGCTTATCTATGCAAATATAATGTTTGAGTAACTGCTTATCATACTTAGCGTTAATGTTCCTTAACTAGTAAGTATGATTTACTTTACTCAACTGGTTTGATATTATTTCTTCAAAGTAATCTTTGATCTGTTTTGTATTCATGAACATCAATCCTTCTTCTTTGATGAACATTCTTGTGTTGCAATACTTCATAAGCTCAGTTCTATGTGCTGACTTATAGGAGTTTTCACCTTAATAGACAATATGCAATATACAAGGGTATCTTTGCTATTTCTACAAAAGTTGAGGTTAAACTTTTTGAAACTGACTATTTCTTAAAGTAAAAGATGAATTTCTTAGATTCTTGGTAAAGATAAAAAGGTAAACATATTTTCAGATCAAAACATTTTTCCAAAAAAAACAAAAAAAGGCTATTCAGTCAATATCTTACTGAAAAGTTGTTTTGTCACATCGAAAACTTTTTATCTTCTCAAGAAAGTCGTTTTGTCTTTTCAAAAATCTTTTGGCTTTCCAAGAAGAATCTTTCTCGGATATCTAGAAATTAAAACCATCTCTCACACTACCCTATACAACTTTAATGAGAATGGTTGAAAGGACTCCTCGATTTTAATGAATTCATCCCTTTAACCGGTCCTTCGTTTTGCCTTAGCAAGTATTTATAGAGACATTCCTTCCCTCATCTCTATCACTCGCAAACTATCTCCCAAACACTATGACAGACACTGATACAATGTTCCTTCTTCTCAAAATGTTACTCATGAGTATTCTTAGTCTTAGATCAAGTCACTCTCTCAACAACTTGGTATTACCTTTCCTATCCACCGAAAGTTGTTTGGCTAGTTTTGAGGATTCCTCTTATATGAAGACTTACCTCAACAACCATTTAGCATGCCTCTCCCAGACTCCTGTGATCGTGCTCATGTCAGCTGCTCCTTCTTTGCATTGTAGACTTTCTACATGTTCTTTCCCTGACATGATTCTCCCTTGAGATCAGCATAATTCATGGCAGCCGACTTTCGAAAGGTAGTCGTGCTTACTTATGAAGGTCACCTGGGTTTAAGAGCTAGCTGAAGGGAGAAGGAAGGGCAGGTGACAGGATCACATATATGTACTTCTCACAGTGTAGAGATTCCGTTTGGCTGCCTCTTTCGACTCAAACACTTGATGCCGGACCTATATTCTGTTTGCCATTCGGTTAAACAGTTTTGGTCCATGGTCTTCATAGACATTGTAATACCCCAATCCCACATCGGGTAGATGTGGGACATGTGTTTGATTTATAAGGTAGCCATGCGCTACTATTGGGGACCAACATCATCTATGGACTTTTGGGTCAGCTTGTGGTGAGCCTGATGATCTAAGGTGTTGCGTGCTCAGTGGGCCAGTGTGTGGGCTACACGTAGCGGTCCGGGCTTTCAGGCTTAGGGCGTTACAAATGGTATCAAAGCGGGTCCCGATCAGAAATATGGGAACAAAGTGCTGTGCGGGGAACCAAAGTGCTACACCGCAGAAGGTGGGAGCTACCTCTTGATCCCCATACGAGCCACCTCTTGAATCCTGCATCGCCCGGGGTACGATTCGGCCTTGAAGAGGACGTCAAGGATTTGAGTGGGGGAGATTGTAATACCCCAATCCCACATCGAGTAGATGCGGGACTTGTGTTTGATTTATAAGGTAGCCATGCACTACCACTGGGCACCAACATCATCCATGGACTTTTGGGTTGGCTTGTGGTGGGCCTGATGACGCAAGGTGCTGCGTGCTAAGTGGGTCAGTGTGTGGGCTACACGTAGCGGACTGGGCTCTTGGGCTCGGGACGTTACAGACATCTCCTTGTAACATTTTTATTTTCAAAAATGTATTAGGTGTTTAGATTAGTTGTTTATTAGGAGTAGTTAAAGTCACCGAAAGTTGTATTGAATTTTGAAATCATTAGATCCTCGTTGTAATGTAATATATTTTGATCTAAGTGAGAACATCTTCAAGAAAACTTTACTTCATGTCTATCTGCTTTTGTATGCATATTCTTTGATATCATGAAATCTTATGTTTTGCTTATGAACTCAGTACATGTACTTTATATCATATCCTCTGTTCTGAATCCACACCAGCAAACATGACCCTGCTATTAACGCAACAGCAAACCAATCCTTAAACATTAGTAATTTTAATCGACATTATACAATTCTGATGAGAAGAAACCAGGATCTACTTTTTAAATAATAGTCTTATTAATTCGATCTATTCTTACAAATCTGATTCAGAGAGTACAAAAGACATTAATTTTTCATCAAAAACTTATAGTGCTCAAAAGACCAAGTTGATTCTTATTATAATGACAATCTTTTGATCTCATCTGGTATCACCTGCTATTATCTGGTGAATCTTCATTCTCTCCAAAAATTATGGTCTCAAATACTTCACTAAAGTAATGGTAGACCTTATATCTGCTATTGGAATGATGACCTTTTGAGGAACGAGCAGCTTCTACAATTTCATTTCATGTCTGCTGTTTCCTATGTTCAAGACAACTCTGCTCTTTCATCCCTTGTCTTGAACAGATGACTTTCTTACCCTAAAGATAGTCATCATCATCTTAGTTGTTGACCAAGAAGCGAAATACGTTCTTTCAACTCTGTACTTTTAGCCAAATTAAGAATGAGCTACTTGTTTCTCTGTGATACAAGTGTTCTGACTAAAATGACTCTTATCTTCCATTTCGCCTCTAATGCCCTTCTCACTTAATTAGGATTCTATTGAGGATGAGCATAATCATCAGTTAATCTTGCCGATGAAGCTTATGGTTTATCCTTCCAGAAGCCAAGGCACCCAAAATGATAATTTGCTGAAATATTCTTCACTCAATTGGTATAAGCAGACCTCAATGTCTGTTGTCCATCATTATTCAGCAAACCCTCATGTCTGCTAAGCTCCTAAGATACATCAAGTATCAGCATACTTTCAACTCTGCTGATCACCACTACAGATTAGCAGATTCTTATCTCTTCTGAACCATTTGATCCAAACAATTGGTTTCAGTAAAACTTCAATCATTGAACACAAAGTTGATTTCAATTGGTATCAAATAACTTTCACCTCTGCTGCATACATTTCTTCTTTCCAATAAGTGTCAGCAGACATCTAACTCTGTTGGTCACTATGTCTTATCAGCAGACTTCACCCTTCAATTAAATATTTGGTATTTTTTTGATTCAACATTTAGTATCAAACATTGTGTTCAAAGAACTGATAAACCCATTCATTCATTCATTGGTATAAGCAGACTTTCGATATTTACCCCTTCACTCCACTACTTTTACCAGTTAGTATCAGCAGACCTCCATCACTGCTTGAATACATCTTCGTGTTATCAGTTGATATCAGCAGATTCCAATCCCTGCTGATTAAATTATATTTCCACAATCTGAACAGTAGACTTCCATCTCTGCTGATTCAAAAATTAGTATCAGCAGACTTCCAACTCTGCTGGTCACCTTCTTATGATGATATCTTTGACTCAAACAATCTTTGGAAATATTGATAGATTTTCAAAATGTATTTCAAAAAATCTCTCAAAAATATTTTCAAAAACTTTTTGTTTTGTTCTAAAACTTCTAGAAGATTTGGGAGATTGCTGAGGATTGTGTAAATGATTCGGAAAGCCCTGTAATCATCTTCTGGAAACAAAGAACACAAAATCACTACTGTTTTGCAAAATATTTTTAAAAGATACATTAAAAAACTATTTTTGAAATATATTTATGTCCTAAAATTCTAAGAGATTTGGGAGATTGTTGAGGATTGTGTACATGATTCAGAAAGCCCCGTAAAATATTTAAGTAACAATTTGGGACACAAAATTATTTTTCAAAATTGGTTAAAATTCTAAAAATCCACAAGACTTGAGAGATTGCTGAGGATTGTGTAGATGATTCAGAATGCCTCATTAATCATCTTTTGGAAATTTAGAATCCTAAAACCAGTCTTATTTCCAAAAGGTATGTGTTTTAAGACTAATACTATTTTAGTTTTTTTTTAAAAAGGTCATTGATATCAGCACCTTCTAAATACCGAACTCATCCTTATTTCAATTTTTAGGACATCCAATTAAATATTGGTATCTCCTTTAAATATCTTCCTTTCGTATTAGAAAACCTCGAATTAAGTCACAATTTTGTCTCGAAAACATATCTCCAAGAATGACTTAATATCGTCATCATGAATCGTTGCCTTCTAAGTTAAATGTCCAATCAAACTCGAGCCTTGACATTATTACTTCGCCGCTTCGTATATCTATCATTACTGCTCTACAATGGATACCAAAACGATAGTTCTTGATAAGTGTGTTCTTCCAATAAATATGTCCTCCGAAAGTACAAAATCTTTAATTTTTACCATAATAATCTTCCAAAAATTGAGATTTCCCAACAATTGGTATCATTTGATTGGTACGATTGATATCACTACCAGCAAATTTCTCATCTATCTTCATAAATATCTTCATGGCCGCTTCATCTTCTAACAGCGTCTCTAGTCTGTTTGTTCGTTACCAGAATAGGTTATCAGTCCTACATTCTAGGTCACACGATTCAAGAGGAACAATTTCTCCTCGACAACACTGTTGGAGGAACGATTATCGATCTTCTTCACAGTTCTGGACTCGTCTCCATCCTTACTTTTCGCGAAGAATTCTATAGCCTTCAGTTGGTTGATGAATTTTATTCAAGGATGCAACTGGCAGGAGATGGTAAGAGCTTCAATGGTCGCATTCGAGGTACTGACATCGTCCTTAATGCCGAAAGCCTGTCACGAGTCTTCCAGCTTCCTTCTGTTGGACCTGACTCTCTTGACGATTCTATTTTCAATGAATCATGGCTTCAACGAACTAGCTACCATTCTCGCGATGACTACAGTACTTGGAACATCAACAATTATCCCTTATACGTGTACTGTGTTGGTGAAATTTTGAGTCGATGCCTTCTATTTCATGAAGCAGGCTCAGGCAGTGACACCAGAAGACTTCCGAACTACACCATTACTGTTTTCGATTCTCTCAACATCAATTGGTCTGAAGTCGTCTTCTCTCTCATCTACCGATCTATTTTGCGAGGACGAGTGAATGGGTCTAGCATTCACAAGTATGATAGGATCATATGCCATTTTCTTTGCTCTTATCAGCCCATTCGTTCCACTATCCACGAGGATGAACGCCTTCCTGTCACTGGAGACCTGCTGATAACTCGAGAGTTGTTCAGCAATCGAAGCTTTTCTGACAAAGATCGAGAATATTCCTTAGGCTCTAGAACTAGTAGCTTTGGGGATACCAACTATGATGTATTATTCATCTTTCAATTAGTACTTTATCAATCCAATCAGCTTTTTTTTTGACATCATTCTCTTTTGATTGGCATCTTCTTTGTCTTTTGTCTTTCCTTCCTATTCTCCATCTTGTCTCTCCCGTCTCTCTTGCTTACAACCATTAAAGAGGAGAGTTATGACATATCTATTATAACTAAGGAGAAGAGTTACTAAAGAGGAAGAGTCATTAATTAAGGAGGAGAGTTATGACATATTTGTCCAAGACATAGAAGAATAACAACCTTAGGATGAGAGTTTATGAACTAAAGAAGGTTCTTGAACTAAAGAGGAAAGTTCATAACAAGGGCCAATACCAAAATTTTCCTTGTTCAACCACTATGGAAGACACACATAATGTGAAAAATTCACCCCTACAACTGATTCTTTGTGAATCAATTTCTGCCTTTGTGGCACGTTTTTTGTTGTTGAAATTATTGTTTAAAAACATATATAACTATATTTCGACAAAACACAAAAATGCTTTTACAAAAACATTCTCAGAACAGTTTCTACTTTGAACATTTTAAAAACTTACTTTTAGCAAAGATATTGTTCAAATCAATCATGATACCAAGACTGCTTTACAAAAATTTGGTAGCATAAGCAATCCTTATTGTAATACTTTCAAAACAAATGCTTACTTAAGGACTTGCTATTCTTGCTTTCCAAAACACTCTTTAACATGTATAAATCTTTGTGCAAGCAAGGACCCTAAAACATTTTAGATCCTGATTAAACATTTTCAAATATCCTAAGTGATCTAAATCATTTTTCACTATTGCTTTACCTATTCAGTACTTTGATTTATCGAGTCTGTAATAGCAATAGTAGACTATACAAAAGCCATCGCTCTTGTAATTATGAACATAGGGCATGCCTTGAGATAAAATAATTATTCATTGTGGGCATGTTATTTCTATGTCTTGATAAATGCTTCAATGCTTTATATATGTTATCTTGTAATGGTTCCAAGCAAATAGGAGGAGATTGTTGGAACATGCTTCTTGATTAATAACTTATTACCTTCCATATTCTAAATATTTTGATTTACTTGTTCCCACTACCGTGTGTCATAACAAGTGGCTAAAAGGTCTGCATATCGGTTAGTGTGGCAACTTGTTTGACAACACATAGGTCTTAGGTTAGGTTATCCTAATCTAGTCCTACCTTCTTAATGATGATTGACAGACCAGCACTTCATATGCACTAGCACCAGTAGACTTTCTATAGCGACAAAGATCTTTAGAAGACTCGTCACCAACAGACTTGTCATGAGCGCAACAGAATACCTTGAAGACTTGCCACCAGCAGACTTGCTATGGTTTGAATGTTCATACCGCAACCAGTTACCAGCAGTCTTCTCCTACAGAAGACTCACTTCTCAGATTGAACATCTCACCAGCAGACTTGGCTCTACACATGCTACATAGAGATAAGACTGCAGTAGATCGAAACAAGACAAAATGTTCAAGCTTCCAATCGTTCAAATCTTTATGAAGCCTGACATCTCTGATACTGCAAAACTCTCTCTCTCTCTCTCTCACTCACGTGGTTTGGATAAGTCAAAAAGGAATCCACTTTATTGGACAGACAACCTGATAGTGCATTATGATTCAGACTCACTTTTCAGAGACTTATCAATACAGTCTGATGGGCAACAGTTCCAAGATCTGCAGGACAAAGCTTTTACCCAATAGTTAAAGATCCAATGAACAACATCTCTATCTGACAGTCTTCAACAATGACATTATCTCTAACGGATAGAAAATCCATCTTCATCTATCAACGATCACATTGACCCCGGTCTATAAAAGAAATCTTACCTCTTTTTCAACAATATAGATCATCCAATAGTGAAGCCAATACAACATTGCAAATACTTCGAACCAACAAAGTGATTAGAAGGCACCTGCAACAAGAATGTCAAAGAAGCTGTGAGATCTATAAGAGATCGTCTTCACCAACGTATCTCAGATCTTCACAAAAGATTACAACGAGCATACCTAGACCTTAGCAAAACACTCTATGTGGATTGCTAAGAAGAAACATATTGAAGAAGAAGAAGAGATCAGAAAATTCTGTAGACAGGGATCAGTGTCTTGGTCAAAAACCTAGTTCTTGATTTGAGTTCTCCATCCTTCTTCGAAGAACTCAACCTCTGACAAGAGCTTCAAGATTTCATTCCTAAAGATATAGGTCAAGCTCTTAGATCGATTTGAAGATTGATTTCAGATGGTGCTCAATGAAAATGAAGAGCTGCCTATAAATATTGCATTCATATCTTCAGATTTGTATTCACATACAGATGTTGTTGATTGTGTAATAATTAATCATCATAGAAGGCCGAGTGCTATGCACTCAATCATTCAGATTATTTTTATATGAACGACCTTCAAAAATGTCTTCTCATATATGTCCCTCGTTCTCGTCTCCTTTTGCTATCTTTACTTAAGAATTTGTCTATTAATGATTAAGTAAAGATCAAGGCTTTGAATAAATTCAGATGTTCTTTCAAATGATTTATCTTTCAGTCTTTATCTCTCTATGAGCTTTTATAAACTGATTTATTCTTTGAAAAAGTTATTCTCTAATGATTTCCTAAATCTGCATTTGGAAGAAGGATTTAGTGTTCTTCTGATCATATAATCGTGTATAGCCACTTAAGACTTCTCTAAATCTAAGCCTTACTATTTCCGCTGCTTATATTTTTTCAAACATGCTTTTGATTTACTGGCAGTTCACCAGCAGAGTTCATTACTCGGCTAAGAGCAAATCTGCTGTTCGGTACTACCAGCAGACATGCTTAACGTGTTAACTGCCTATGTCATTAAAACCTACACTTTAAATGTAATACAAGAATTTTTTTTAATTGGAATCATAGACTATTCACCCCCTCCCCTCTAGCCTATTCGAGCATCATTGTGGACCAACACGAACCCTAACCCGACTTTCCAAATCCCTAGCACAACCCACCCTAATCTTCATCTTCGACCATAAATCGAAGCAATTCAGTCTGAATCCATCTCCGACCACGACGCATTGATTCTTTTCTTGCTCGCGCGCACCACAGCTAGCGAATCTCTCTTGGTCGCTCAGTCAAATCCAAAGTGAAAGCAAAGGAGCTGTTTAATTCTTAATCAACAACTACACATAATGTTTCTCAAATTAGGGCTCAAATGATGCATTGCGACGTGCTGCCGTGGTTTGAGGTCAGAAGAGGTACATCTGATATATAATACAACATTAAGGCAGTCTCAAAGGTATTATGTTGTTTCCAATTTATTCAAACAACTATAAATCAAATATACATGTTCCTGTTCAGTTAAAGGCAATTTTCTTTTGTCTGTTGTTTGAGTTTTTTCTTGGAACTTTTAGAGATTCTCTTGGTTAGGACTGGATATGGGGTCAGATAAGGCTCGTTAGGAGCCCTATCTCTTTCTCCAAGGATTTTGTGTATTTCTTGTATATTTCATTACAGATTAGCTTGTCATAATATTGGTTTTGGATATCCTTATGTTCTTCATTTCTTGTTTTCTTATATCTTCTTTATCCCACATGGGATTACTAATAAAACTTGTGGAGCTAAACTTGTTATATAATAGCTAAGTTTGAAGAGTTCCCATAAGCTTGCTTGAGTTTCCCTCTATTATGGAAAAATATCAAGTATGGCTTAAAGTTTTGAGTATTATATTATATATATATATATATATATATATATATATATATATATATATATATATATAAAATATAAGAAAGAAAGAAAGGAATAAATTAATTAATTTAAATATTAATTATCCTTACTGCTGGATCTGGTATAAGGAATGAGGAAGTAAATCAGTTTTCAGTTTAAACGTTTAAGGTTGTAACTCTTTGAATGGTCATTTACAAGAGAGTGTGACTGTTCGGGGGGGCACGCCCGGACCACTTCGGAAAGGTTGTGTCTTTTCAAGACCATAACACAAACTCTATAAATAGAGTTGCCTCCTCCGAAAATCTATATAGAAACAGAAAATATACTGAATTAATTAATTTCTTTCTTATATATATATATATATATATATATATATATATATATAATACTCAAAACTTTAAGCCATACTTGATATTTTTCCATAATAGAGGGAAACTCAAGCAAGCTTATGGGAACTCTTCAAACTTAGCTATTGTATAACAAGTTTAGCTCCACAAGTTTTATTAGTAATCCCATGTGGGATAAAGAAGATACAAGAAAACAAGAAATGAAGAACAAGACTTTATACCATAAATGAAACGGTTGCTTTACAAACTCAATATGGGAGATGACCAAGTATTATATGTGAATACTACTACATATAACACCTTAGTATGCTTATTAGCTCAAGATATAAAGAAAGGCAACAACTGGTTTCTTGTTAAATTCGTTTAAATTTGTTAACTGGGAAATTTTTTGGATTAGATACTGAATGACATAATTTGTGCCATGATGGTGCTTTTGGTGGAGTACTTTATTTATACATTTCAAAAAAAAAAAAAAGAAGGAATTTCTATTAAAGGTTGTTTGTGATCATGTACACAATGAAATTACCGTTGCTTATAGGTTTTGTTATGGTATTCTTTGGCTTGTTATCAAGATGTTTGGTAAAATTGTTCTATTGGGTTTTCTTGATCAATATTTCTTATATAAATAGATGATGGTTTCTTGGTGTAACATATTGAGTTCTGCTTGTTTGTTTGATCAAAAAATGGGGGACAATGTGAATGCATAAATAAAATTAAACTGACAATGAAATTATAAATTGTCTGTTTAATATTTTGCATCAATAGTACAACTTACTGTTGCTTATAGGTTTTGTTATGGTATTCTTTGGCTTGTTATCAAGGTGTTTGGTAAAATTGTTCTATTGGGTTTTCTTAATCAATATTTCTTATATAAATAGACGATGGTTTCTTGGAGTAACATATTGAGTTCTGCTTGTTTGTTTGATCAAAAAATGGAAGACAATGTGAATGCATAAATAAAATTAAACAGACAATGAAATTATAAATTGTCTGTTTAATATTTTGCATCAATAGTACAACTTACTGGTTTCTTGTTTGATTGTTCTGCTGGTTTCTTGGAGTAAAATATTCCTTGGTGGCTCCGTGTTTCAGCAAAATGTGAATGCATAAATAAAAATCGTTAACACAACAATCAGGTTCGAATCCAAGTAGCCTGCATTGTTCATAGCCTCATAAGCTTGTCTTGCAGTCATGGATCCATCTCCAATCACAGATATAACACTGTTGTTCTTCCCTAAAAGATCTCTCCCAACAGCCATACCTACAAATCATATTTCAAACCAGCAAAATCATTTTACTTTATCACCCTTTTGGCCCATTTATTTTATATTTTCACAATAGGATTATTTTTAAATTTTTTTTTAAAAAAAGTTAGTATATACATACAAAAAGACTAAAAGAGCACAAAGTCACAACTGCAATTTGAACATACCAGGTCCAGCAGAAATTATTGTAGAGTTATGTCCTCCACCAAAAGCATCATAAATGCTCTCATCCATTTTAGGAAATCCTGCTAGCCCCGAAGTTTTCCTAATAGTATCCATCTTTAACCTCCTTCCTGTTAGAATTTTATGGGGGTATGCCTACAAAATGTAGTTTAGACTACTATTAAGCTAAGAGAAACAAAGTATCTGCACATAAAGCATTCTTCTTTTTCTATTTATACATAACTAATCAAATAGTAGTCTAAGTGGTAGCTAGGTTTGCTTCCTAGACTATATCGACCAAATGCGATCCCTGTGGCCAGCATATGAAAGTTAACTCCCGTAGGCCAATCGTGGGTCGCGCCTTTGGACTCGCCTAGGGTGGGGTATTAAGTTAAAAAGCTAGCAAGTTGGTCTAAACGAGCCACCTAACCGACCAAATTAGAAATAACTCAAATAAGAACTCAAAAATAAAATTATATATATATATCAATCTCACCTGATGGCCAACATCCCATATTGAAATGCCCGGCCCAAGCCGGGTCACGAGTCGGGCACGTGCGCCCACCACATGCCAGACACATGCCTAAGTGATATGGGCCTCAGGCGATGGTAATCAAGACATCAAACAATGAGCCGCTGTTCCCGTTAGAACCTCGACGGCAGCCTTGCTCGACTGTGGCCCATGCCCGGGGATCTCACTTTTATAAAGTAAAGAACCAGAATCATCCCATCCAAACCTGGTCGAGCATCGGCCTTGCCTGCCTGACTAGGGGCCATGCCCTGAACCTATACTTGCCTCGAGTCAATATATACCAAGTAGTCGGGCAGAGCCCTGCTCGCCCAAACTTATATCGAGCAAGAAATGCCAGAAACTTGTTCTCCAAGATAAGTCAAAGGTTACCATATCTGGGCAGGACACTTGCCTTATCTGTTACTACATTCACGCGGCCAACCGCGTATCACGCCTAAAATCAAGGGATTCCCTCCTGATTGAGCAAGGTATCTAAGGAAACTAAATCCTAGACGAATTTAGTGATATTGGGGTGTTGATTACATTTTGATTTACATCTGTTCATACATTACATCTGTTTTATACTATAGTGGCTAATTGGGCTGCGTATCGATTAGCGTGGCAACTATGTATAAAACATTGCTAAAATAGTTTACAAGGCTTCTTGGTTTAGCGGAAGACTTTAGCCTTCCTTCAGCGGAAGACTTCAGTATTGCTCCAGCGGTAGACTTTGGGCCCGTTTGATTTAGCTTATTGATAAGTGCTGATGACTGATGACTTATGACTGATGACTTATAACTGATGACTTATGACTGATGGGCTGATGAATGATGATGTTTGATTTAGTTTTTTCAAAGTGCTGATTAGTTGTTATAAGTAAGTGTGACTGTTTGATGGGGCAATTGAAAAAGTGCTGAATAAAACTATAAAGACTAAAATAACCTCATCTTTTCCTTGTTAAAATAAAAATGTGATAAGTATCAAAAAGGAAAGAAAGGAAAAAAGCGGCAGAACTTTTCTCTCACACCCATCCGATAACTATCAAAAGGAAAGAAAGGGAAAAACCTGCCAGGACCTTTCTCTCTCACACCCATCTCATCTTCCCCAAACAAAAGCCGTTGTCTTTATTTCCGGCGGATCCTCTCCAGCCTCACTCCAGCCCCACCCCGTCTTCAGTCGGCCCAGCCCCATAATCACGCTACCATCTTAAATTGCTCCGACCAAATCGCCTCAAGCGCTTCATCCACAAAGCCGCCGGCCACCTCCAAGCTTCATCTACATCCCGCCTCCATCCCATCTTTTCTCGCCTCTTAAATTTCTCCGACGCTATCTCAGCCTCCACTCTGCCAGCCCTCCTTCATCTTCATCACCAAGGCCGCCATCGTCACCAAGCTTCATCTCCATCCCGTCTCCATCCCATCTTTCGCTCCCATACCCCTTCTCCGACGCCATCTCGTGCTCTACTCGCCACCCTCCTTCATCTTCATCACCAAGGCCGCCATCGTCAATCATCTATGCCCTAGGCCGCGATCTTCGCCATGCCACCATTCCAAGCCGGATCCTCCTTCAATTAAAACAAGGGCAGTTTTGGAATTTGAAAAATTCATTAAAAACACTGCTCATCCGCTTTTAGAGATAAGCCATCAAGACTTGCCTTGGTGCTTATGACTTATTCTCAGAATTGTGCTTCCATGCCCTTGTACCCTACTTATGGCTTATTTGAAAAATTTGAAATCAAACATTCTTTTTTTGACTTATGGGAAGTCATAAGTAAAAAGCACTCTCCCATAAGCCCCATCAAACAGGGCCTTTGTCTACAAACGCTCAAATACATGACGTGTCCAGCCTATCAAGATTTGGTGAATAAATTCAAATATTATTTTTATTATCTTGAATTTGAATTCAAACTTCCCCAAAGCTTCTCAGATACGCTTGGACAGCTTTCCGAAAAGACTGGAAGACTTTTTCGCCCTCCGAACAAGGACAAAAGAAGATGGAACATCGACACTTGCAGTCTCGATATTTCTCGATTTTTCGGCTACCAACTCCTGCAAAATAACTCTACACCACTCCCTGTTCAGGATCAGTGAGGACGAAGTCTACAAAACGGCTCCATGCATTTAATGCCTCAAACCTAATAGAGCTGTTACTCTTCATCTTCTCCAACGGATCTCTGAAATGCTCTTGCTATAAATACTTCCATTAAAGACTGAAGAAAAACAATTGTCTGTCCTGAAATGCTCTGAAACTCTAAAAATCTAAGTCTTTATACTCAGCGCTTTCAAGAGATCATCAACTGATCAAGAAGTCCTCGACAACAATTAGAAGAGATACTTCAACACTTATTTTTAAGCTTCTTCTTGTTGTCATCTCAGAAACTATTTTCAAAGACGAATTGAATATCTTGTTTATCTAGATATTCAATTCCCAAACCCCCAAACACAAGTCAAATATTTTGTACACGATCCATTAGACATATTCTTTGTAATAGAACTACTGGAAAACATAGTGCACATTTTAAATCCAAGGTTGACTGCCTTGGTGGTGGACGTAGCACTCTTTATAGTGTGAACCATCTCAAACACTTGTGTTCTTTCTTTACTGTTTCTTATTTCCATTACTTATCGTCAATTCAGCAGACTTAAGTTTCTCAGTCAGGACTACCGATAATCCTTTATCGATAGACTTAAACTGTTTTCCTTACAAGACTTCCGCTACTTCAATCTCTTTAATAGATTGCAAGTGCTTGTTTTAGGAACTAACTTAAGAAATTTTTAAGTGTCTAATAAGCTATTCAACCCCCCCTTCTAGCTTATTATTGTGCCTTTTAGGGACCAACAATTGGTATCAGAGTTCAGGCTCTTCTAGCTTTATGCCAGGACTAACCTCCTGAGAGTTGTGATCCTCGAATGCTCAGTTCAAATGCACGACAAAAGAAAAAATTGTTTTATTCTTCTAAAAACTTTTGTCAATGATTTCAATTTGAGATGAATATTTTTGAAAAATATACCTGTTTTGAAAAATTATCTTGTTTTCAAAAATATCATGAGATGTATGATTACCATGGTGATTGTGAGATACTTATTCATACGACAGATATCTATATCAATTGGTATTAGAGCTTAACTCTTTGAAAACAAGTTTTTCCAAGATTAAACTCTTGAAAGATTTGATCCAATGGCACAAACACACCATATGCTGCCCACATCAAATGTGAACCACGTCCCTATATTGGATGAAGGTCATTTTGATGTCTGGAAAGATAAGATAATGCGTTATATGAATTCTTTTGACAACATGTTATGGAAGTGTGTACATGATGGACGACACGTACCAATGAAGGCCAACCTTCTACCATTTGTTGCTGGAAATCCTGCCGAAGTACCCAAGGAAGAATCAGAATGGACAGAGGACGACGTAAAACTAGTAGAGCTAGACAAAGAAAGCAATCAACATCATACTAGCTCTCTAGACACCAAAGACTTATCAATAAGTGATCCTGTACTACCGCTAAAGAAATGTGGGAAGCTCTTGAGAATACTTGGAAGGAGACCAAGACACAAGAGACAACAAAGTACACATTCATCCAAAGCTTGACTCCTTCAAAAGGATCCCAAGGAAACCTTGAGACAAGCTTACGATCGCTTCAGTGAGGTAATTAATAGTTGCTTTTCTCTTGGTAAAATCTATGACAAAAAGGGAATGAATATAAGATTTCTAGGCTCTCTAGGTAGTTTGTGGCATGTTAAGACCACTGCCATGAAAGAATCTAAAAACTTAAACGAAATGACTCTCCGTAGTCTTTACGCAAGTTTGAAGGTTTATGAGCTCGAAGTAAATCAAGCTCTAGAGCAAGAAAAACAGTTCAAAACTGTATCCTTGCCCGCCATGGTACAAGAAGAATCCACAGTTGAAAATAAACCTTCCACCTCCTCAAATGAAAATGATTTTCTTTCAGACGAACAATTTGCTATGTTAAGTAAAAGCGTTTTAAAAATTTGCAAAATATGGTAGGAAGGATACACACCAACGACCTTTTTAGAAGAACTAATGAGAGTTCATCTATCGAAGAGCTAGTGTGTTATAATGAGAAAACACAGGCACTACTCCTCCAAATGTCCAAAGCCAAAATTTGAAGCATATCGAAAACCTCAATACAAGAAATTTCAAAAACATAAAGGTATGCTGGCTGAAGACATAGAAGAAAGCCAGGTTGCTACATGGTTTGAGACTGATTCAGAAGAGGATGAGGATGATTGTGAGCAAGCTAACATATGCTTAATAGCTCATGATTCAGGTCCCACCTATGACTCTGAACATGAAGTCGAAACCTCACCTAGTCCTTTCGACAAAGGTGAGACCAACTGTGAGAATCTTAGCAAGGAAGAACTTCTTAAAGATAATCAAGATGTGCTTAAAGAATTTAATTCCTTTAAAGTAGCCTACGTAAAACTCGCCAAGCACTGTGAGAAGCTAGCTGCTGAGAAATCTCTGTTGGCAGCTGAGATTCAAACTCTCAATAGCTGTCAACAAGAAAGTATCAAGCTTAAAGGAGAAAACAAATTTCTCTGTGACAAAGTCGAATGTCTCACTGAGCACATCAAAGGACTCGACCTGGAGAAAATTGCCTTGCAAAAGACAATTGACACCTAGAATAGTTCCAAGGATACATTTGAAGAAATCCTGTCAAACCAAAAGTCAAGTACATATAAAACTGGCTTAGGATTTTTTTGATGAACCTAGTCCGACACACTCTTCTGTCACTGAAAAAGGTGAAACCTCCAAGACTGCTTTTGATATTTCTTTCTCCAAACAAAAGTTTGGAAATGAGGGCAAACAAGGACTTGGTTATACAAGTGTACCTTACGTTTACCCCAAGGCTCAGAAAGGTAAAGCCAAAATAACTGCTTCTAATGAGAAGCTTGAGAAAGGAATGGTAAAGAATCCAAAGTCTACTGACAAAAATTCTGCCAAGGCAAAATCTACTGGCGGTAGACCTAAGAGATCTTTACCGGTACCTATCAAGTTTATCTATGAAATAGGCAAGGCACCTAAAACTGTTGAAAGTAAACTTAAAGGTATTCTACCTAATCCTCCTAAAAGGATTATCAACAGACCAGTCAAGGCTAAGTCTGTTGATAACATACCTAGGAAGGTTCAACAGAAACCCATTAAGTCTACCGTCAACAAGACAACTGAACCAAGGATTGCTCTTAAGAACAAAGAGATTCACAAGCACTCTTCAGCCAAGACGACTGACAGTCCTCCATGGAACTTTCATCTTTGTCATTCTTGCTATTGTTTAGGCCATCTGGCAAAGGAATGCCTGCTAAGGTTCACACCAAAATCTAAGAGATTCAGTTCTCCTAAGATTAGACAGGTTTGGGTTCCTAAAGGTTGCTAATCCTCAGGACCCATAAGAAAATAAAGGGGACCTTGTTTTCTTTAAATATCTTTCAGGTCTGCTTCATGGCTATAGATTCAGAAGATAAAGACATCTGGTACCTTGATAGTGGCTGCTCCAGACACATGACAGGTAACAGAAGCCTACTTACAGATATAGCTGAAGTACAAGGTCCCATAGTAATTTTCGGCGATAATGCAAGAGGAAAAACAATTGGGTATGGCTCAATCTCTAGAGGAAGTCTCTCCATCAACAGAGTTTCTCTAGTAATCGGCTTAAAGCATAATCTTCTGAGCATATCCCAATTCTGCGACAAAGGACTAATCTGCCAATTCTCCTCCAACCAATGTCTCATCAAAGATCGTGAATCAAGCTCAACAATACTGACCGGCAATAGACAAGGAAACGTCTATGTCGTGGACTTAAATCTAATAGGGAGATTTTCCAGCCTTTGCCTAGTTGCTGACAATGTTCATAACAATAGTTGGCTTTGGCACAAGCGTCTCAGTCACCTCAATTTCAAGTACCTCTCCAAGCTCTCCAAAGATGGGCTTGTCAAAGGTCTACCTATGGTGTTTGCCGACCACAATAGAAGTTACAAAGCTTGCCAATTAGGAAAACTTTCCAAGTGTTCCTTCAAAAGAAAGTCTGTCATATCAACATCCAGACCTCTTCAACTTCTCTTCGCATATGGATCTCTTTGGACCTAATCACTACTTGGATATTTAGGGAGACAAGTACACTCTTGTAGTAGTTGACGACTACTCTAGATTCACCTGGATTGAAACAATGAAATCAAAAGATGAGACATATGATCTGGTCACCGCTCTTTTCAGAAGACTTCAAACCCAAAAGCTTGAAGATATTAGTGACATCAGATCAGAAAACGACATCGAGTTCAAAAACAATGGTGTCGAAAGATATTGTGATGACCACAGGATCGACCATAACTTCTCTACTGCCGGAACTCCTCAACAAAATGGTGTAGCTGAACGAAAGAACTGGACATTAATTGAAGCAGCAAGAACTATGTTGGCAGAAGCAAATCTTCCAAAGTATTTCTGGGTAGAAGCCGTCAACTCTGCATGTTTTACTCAGAATAGATCCCTGGTAAACAAGTTTCATAACAAAACTCCATATGAAGTATGGAGAGGAAGAGCCCCAAACATAGGATTTTTCAAAATCTTCGGCTGTAAATGTTTTATTCTTTACAATGGAAAAGAATATAGAGGAAAATTTGATTCAAAATCAGACGAAGGAATTTTTCTGGGCTATTCCAAACACGCAAAAGCATTTTGCATATTCAACAAAACCTCTTTAAAAATTGTAGAATCCATACATGTTACTTTTGATGAATATGATTTATTAGAGCCTCGAAAGGCTCCGAATGTTGCTAATGATTCTTATAATGATGAGACAGGTACAAATACAGCATCTACATCTACTCCACTTCAGAATCCACCAGCTGCAGACCCTTCCAGCTCTTTTAACCCTGCTCCGAAAGATTTCAACTCTACCGACGCTAACAACAACTCTTCTGTTGACCCTGAACCCATCTCTTCTGTTTTACCCCAAGCACCTTTGCAGATCACTCACCCTTCTTGTTCATCAGAATCTGAAGGATTCCAAAATCCAATCACCTCTGAACCAGATTTTGGTGACTCTTCCTCTGAACCAACTCCAGAATCATTAAGGGAAGAACACACCAGAAGTGATCTTCTCCCTTCTATTATTGAAGCCAGAGATCATCCCATTTCTCAAATCATTGGTGATCTCAACTCAAGAGTTCGTACAAGGAATAAAGTTCGAAATGAGACTATGTTTGCATTTGCATTCGTGTCAGAAATAGAACCAAAGAAGATTGTTGAAGCTATCGAAGACCACCACTGGATTGAAGCTATGCAAGAAGAGCTAAACCAGTTTCAAAGATGCAAATTGTGGAGCCTAGTGCAAAGACCAACTGACCATCCAGTCATTAGCACCAAATGGGTATTCAGAAACAAGAGAGATGAAGATGGAAATGTCACCAGAAATAAAGCTAGATTGGTTGCCCAAGGCTACCGACAGGAAGAAGGAATTGACTTTGATGAAACATTTGCTCATGTCGCTAGATTAGAGGCAATCAGACTCTTTCTAGCCTATGCTTCATTCATGAACTTCAAAGTGTATCAGATGGATGTGAAGAGTGCCTTTCTTAATGGAGATCTTCAAGAAACGGTATATATATATATATATATTTTTTTTCTCCAAAAAAAAAAACGAAAATGGACACATTTTATAACGGATTGGGTTGTTAGCTAAGACTTTCTCTGTTTACTCATAGTAGCAAATCTATTTAATACTTTTTGGAATTAATTTAACTATTACCAAATCAGAAAATACTATAACTTGATTTGTATGTGTTAATGTCAAATAAAACTTTTAAATACTATAGCCCGTTTGGAAAGATAATTTACTTTTTGGAATAATTGTGGGCGGTCCTTTTCGTAAATTTGTAACTGCATAAGTACCTTATTTTTTTATTTAATCGGAAAAGACCATTTTCATAATTTTCGTCCAAAAATACCCCGTCGTTATCCCTCTTTAGTAAAGACGGAACAATTTCCTTCTCACATTCTCATGGGGCTGGGGTGTGGGGGCTCTCGGGGGGAGAGTTTCCCCTTTATTGGATACGGGAACAATTCGACAGCCGGAAGACATTCCTTAATATCTTTGGGTCTTCCTTTCTACCTTGAATTTCTCAACTGAGTCATTTGCATTCGTACTAGTAAGTTTCTCTACCTTTTCCAACACTTCCCCCAACGACTCAATCACCTTATTTCTCTCTTCTTCATCAGTTAACCTCCCCTTATCAGAGCCTCCTCAAACTTTTGATGCATCCCAAGACCCAGAACCAACTGAATTAATCCCCACAATGGGTTCTGCCTTAGATTTCAACACCGGTCTCGGAGCTGGCCTAAGGGTGAGATCACTATCCTCCACTTTGCCCCCACCATAAGTTGACTCAATGTGTGAAAAGATCAACCAACATAGATCGTTGGCTACGATGCCCGTATCGTAAGTTCCGACACTCATTGAAAATGTTGATCTGCCGAAATGGGTGAGACCAAAAAAGATATGAATGTATATGCCCTTATTTAGTCATAAGGTTTACTCTACAATGAAGAATGGAAGCAAGTTGATCACGTCAAAAAAATGGGGTGACTAAGCTGGTAGTCCACGTAATGGACCGGAGCTTACGTGTCTGGGGGTTGATGATCACGTCGGTGTATGTGGGTACCAGAGGTACCAAGTTTTATAGGATATCTGGGCTTTGTGCTTGCTCATTTGTTGTTGGTCACCTAAAAGGAAAACTACCGTTAGGGTCTTTGGGGGTTTCTAGCTACTGACCCTCAGGTGTGAGTCGGGGTGTTGAGTATGTGCCGGAGCTAGGCGTTCCCTTAAGCTTCCGGTGGGTGTTTTGGTAGTAGTCTTTTTGGTGTATATTGTGTGCAAATTCTCTTTGTATGTCTTTAGAATGTAAAGTAAATCATACCTTTCTTAGAGGGAAAGGTTTCCTTTTATAGTGGTTTGGATTAGGGATCATGATTGAGATGGGGATCCCTGATGGTGGGACTTGTTCCCTGGTCGGCTTGCTGGCAGTTCCTGAGTGGTCAACAGGTAGAATGTGACGTGCCAATTGTAGGTGGTTGATGAGCCGATAAGATTACGGCGGCTTCCATGGCTTGTCCGGCTCTTGTGAGGAGGACATCTGGATGCTATGTACAGGCTATGGGTCAGGTCTATCATGTCATAGAAGGGTTGTCGGCCGAGCATAAGTAGTCCTTGCCCGTATGATCGGGTGTTGCTCATAACCTCAGAATGGTCCGAGATTATTTGCCGAGGATAAGGGTCGGTCAGTTGATGGTCGGCCAGTTGGTGGTCCTCGGCTTAGGTGGGACTGGCCCAAGTCTGACTGGAGTCCACGTGGTCGGGCCACGTAGGGGGACCCAGGTCGGGTCCCTTCAATAGCCCCCGAGTTTCCAAGTGCAAGGATTTATCCTTAGCTTGGAAAGTAAAATTGAGTGTTTTGTTCGGTTTGAATGTCATTGATTTTTGCTATGGTTCCTCGTTTCTTCGTTCATCTCTGTTTGTGGTCACCCCTCAACTTTGACGATATGTTGCTCGTTCCGCTGAACTCGATCACTTTGATGTCGAGGATGTGTATAGGAGTTATTAGTGGAATTTTTATGGGAATTTGGTCCGCCGTTTGCATTAAATGCATGTTTTACGAGGAGTCGTTTGTAATCATTTTGCTTTACTGTTCCCAATGGTGACACCGTCATTTTTGCAAAACGTCGTCGGTTTGAGGCCACGATCTTGGATCCGTGTGTTTTTGAATGGGTCGACCCGAACGTCTCTCGGGTCGTATATAAAGCCGTGTTTCAGCTTCTCATTCACGTTTTCTTCATTTCTGATTTTTCCCTCCTAGAACTGTATTCTCTTACAAAGGTGAAAACTCTATTCTTGCTGCCATTCTTCCTCTTCTGTAATTTCCAACCGTCAATACTCTTTCTTTCCTATCTTTCCAGGTTCGCGTTCCTCTCTCCTTTCATTTGATATAAATCTCGTAATTTTTTAGCCTAGTTTGAGTGATTTCTGAGTTTGTAGTTTTTTCGATGACTGCTGCTTTTTTCTGGTACACCGGAGCTAATTTTCGACAATTCTCCTTTTTTCAGATCCTCGTTTAGGCTTCATCGATTTTCCCTCGTTCGAGCTCAACTCATATTCGCAGGTACTCGTTCCTTCTCTGCTCGCTTAAGTCGTTTTTAATTCCCAAGTCTAGTGCTAGGCTTTATGATACCTACCTCTTCTGTCCCTGCCTTTACTCCAAGCGAGACCTCGTCATCTTCCTCGTCCAGTTCTTCGACTGCCGTTAAACCGAGCATGAGGACCAAACACGTTAGCCCGGACCCGGTATATGCTTGATCTCCAACGACAAAAAGATTGTACTCCCAAACGAATGGGGCTTGGTCGCTCGTGAAGCTGAGCGAAGCGATGCCGTTGTTGGTCGGTGGTGGTTATAATATGGAGGGTCTGCCCACTCTATCCGATGAGAATTGTGCAGCCGAAGATATCCCAGCTGGGGCACATATGTTGGTCGAGAAGCGGTCTGACGCGGTGGAATTTCGATACCTCGGCTTTCTTTCTTTCGGATCAAGTCGCTCTCTCCGGTCGGGACTTTAGACGAGTATGAAGAGTCCGCTAGAATAGCCATTGAGAATTTTCTTGGAGTTCAGGGAGCTGGTCTTGCCCGGGTATTCAGTTGGAGCTTGATCACCGAGGATGAAATCATGTTGAGGATGGTCGACATGTCGACCAAGAGATTGGAGGGGCTGGACGTTCGGTGTGAGGTCAGGGTATATCCTGATACCAGGGTGTCGATGCGAGGGAGTAAATTTAAACTGGATTGCCCTTAATGCAAAGACAATATTTTCAACCTTGAAGGCTGTAGAAGTATTCATCGCTTCTTCGTCGCTTTTCACTTGTATTATTATTTGTATATAACATTCTCCTCGTTCTAACTTTCTCTTTCTTCCCTCTCAGATATGATTCTTTGATATCGGCAGTGGGCAAGAAGGCCGAGGCGGACCCGAGGCTTGGGAGGAAGATCTAAGGAGGCGAAGGTCGATCCCAGAGCGTATATGCCTGCTGTAGGCCAAACCGAGCAGAGGCTGGGTCCTCGGCAATCCCTTCTACGAAAACAACCCCTCGTCGGGCGCCTACCAAGGTCGTCCCAAGCCGGAAAAGTAAACCCTCGGCCCCGGCGAAGAAAATCCACGAACAGTTGTCACGCTCCTACTACCCGGCCCACTGCGCCGAGAGTGCTCCCGCCCCCGCCCCAAAAGCGGATGTCGAGGATGTATCCGAGGGAGGGGCCGAGCAAAGTGTAGAAGAAGTGTGCGCTTTCGCCCCTGCAAAAAAGTTGAAGGCCAAGGCTATTTCATTTCTCCTCGGCCGGCGAAGGGAAGCGTCGTGCACGAGGGGCGATTTTGTGGCATTGACCACCAAAGGCTGCTCATCCGCTCGCGAGGACTTCGCGAGCATCCCAGACTACGCAAAATTTTGATGTTTCAGGTCGGGACACCCTGACCACAGGCTGGGAAAGGGCTAGTTATCCGGGCTCAAGTGAGGGACATGGTCGGCGTCGCCAATTCCTTGCCTACCAATGAGGCCATGGGATGCGTCGGGCTTTGCGTGAGTGAGGTAAACTTCTCTCCTCTTTTCCTTTCTATTTTGGGTGTACTGTTTCTAATTTTTGCTCTTTCTATTTGTAGTTTTGCTCTTTTGTAACCTCGTTGAGTGCGGATCGATCATTTTGTTTGTAGTCAGTCGAGGGAAATTGAAGGCTCAATCCCAGGCCGATCAAGGCGAGATCGAGATCCTGAGGGTCGCCTAGCCTCTTTGCGGAAAGTGAGCAAGCCAAGAAAAGAGTCTTCGGCCAAGATGGTCCTCATCTAAAGTGACATACTGGTTAAAGAGAAAGAGCTAGGCTCGCGCGATGATTGAGAGGAAAGCTAGTGAAGAGAGGTGCCAGTGAGGCAAGCGAAAGTCTTGTCTAAGAAAGAAGCGGTTGAGTTCACGAAGATCCTCGGTTGTTGACACGGAGAAGCGAGTCGAAGTGAGGGCCTCGTTTGAACAATTCAAGGGCTCAATTGCGAATATAACAAGGAGATCGTCCCTTATTATGAACGGGGTGTTCGTCATATGCTCCGAGTGGCCGCTGCCTCCGGGATGAGTCTCGGCACCATCATAGAGTGGGGCAGCGAGAATTTTATCAGGGAGGCTGCTCGAGAGGGTCATGAAATGATCCCTTTTGAGGAGGGCTGCAAATGTTACACGCAAAGGATGCTAAGTTCGGTTTGGAGGAGTGGGTGCCTCAGGCTTCTTGGTCTTTGGATGTTTGTCCTTGATGAAGGCCGTTGAGCGGGCAGGAGGTGGATTCGATCCCGTGCTAAAGTTGAGGCAATTTATGGGCGAGGGCGAGCAAGTCAATCGTCTTGAATTCGAGGATGCAGCGTCGATAGCCGTGAGCAACGTGGTCTACCCTCCCTGCTTCGTGATCTTAGAAGTAGGTTGATTTGCTAGAGTAGTTTTTATTTTATCCTCATTTGTGTCGAGTTGTTTTCAGGCATGTGTGCCTATGTTTCAAAACAATTTCCTGCTAGCCTTTTTTGAAGTGTAACTAACAATTTTTTTTTTGATTTTTAACGTTTTAATCGTTTTACTATTTAGATGAATCATACATGTGGATGAATGCTTTTTAAATTTTCGTTTTTATACTTTGTTATTCTTTGTTTATTTCTAGCTGTCCTCGCGTATCGAGGACAAGCAAACAATTTTCAAAAATAGTTGGTTCTTTCTTAAGTGGTTCTCCTCGGAACTCTCCCACCTCCGTACGAGGATGGGAATAAGCACTTGGCTCATTTATCATTTTTGATGGCCTTCCTCGTGTTCCGAGAATGAGGTCTTTCTCCCACCTCCGCATGCGAGGATGGGAATGAGCACTTGACTCATTTATTATTTTTGATGGCCTTCCTCGTGTTCTGAGGATGAGTTCTTTCTCCCACCTCCGTACGAGGATGGGAATGAGCACTTGGCTCATTTATCACTTTTGATAGCCTTCCTCGCGTACTGAGGATAGGTTCTATTCCCATCTCTATTCGAGAGTGGGAATAGGTAGGAACAGACACTCGTTTTCTGATAAGAACAACTTGTCGTTTATTCAACTTGTGACCTTTACATAAATTACATCAATGATAATATGCCTTGAGATGATCTGCATGCCAAGGATTCTTGAAGGGTGTACCGTCTAGTTCTGCCAACCTGTAGGTTCTTTCCCTCACAATGCTAGCTATTACGAATGGACCTCCCGGTTTGGAGATAGTTTATTTCTTCCAATCTTTACTTTGATTCAATCTTTCTTAGGACCAACTCTCCAATTAAGAATATTCTTGGTTTTACTCTCTTATCATGGTGAGTCTTTGGTAAGCTTCTTGTAATTGATCATTCGAGTCGGCTTCTAGTCGCCTTTCTTCGAGGTTGTCGTCGGTATGCGGACAAATTGTTGTTGTTGATCGAAGAAGGTAACTCGAGCGTAGGGAGAGCTAATTCAGCTGGTGCCATCATTGCTTCGAGCCATACGTTAGTGCAAGCGGGGTTTCACCGGTAGATCCCGTATTGACGTTACGATTCCCCAGGGCGATTGGCGGTTGCTCTAGCCAACTTCCATTTTCTCATCTAAATTTCTTTTTAAAGCATGCATGATATGCTTATTTCACGCCTCTGCGACCATTGCCTTGTGGATGAGCTACAGAGGACATTACGTGCTTATCATTCGGTCTATCGCGGCTCATTTGTGAATTTCTTGAAAGCGAGTGCCATGGTCGAAGGCGATCATCAGGGAGTCAGAAAGCGACAGAAGACCTGTTCGTATACGAATTTGATCGCTTGATCCTCGGTTATGCTAGCGAGTGGCTTTGCTTCTATCCACTTGGTGAAGTAATCGACTGAAACAATTACGTACTCGCACCCATGTTTTCTTTGGGGAAGGGACCAATGAGGTCGATTCCCCACATGTCAAAGGGCCATGCGGCGACCACTGGTGTTTGAAGGCCGAGGGTAGCCGTGGAATGTTTGCATATCTTTGGCACTTGTCGCATTTCCTTACATACTCCATTGCGTCATTTCTCATGCTCGGCCGGTAGTGAAAATTCATTTTGTTCGATAGAGTCCTCGGACCTGGGTGTCCTCACTCGCCCTCATGCACCTCGGCCAACGAGATCCTTCCTTTTTACGGTCGTATGCATCGAAGAGAGGTTTGGTGTTAGATCGGTTGTATAGCATGCCTCCGACAACCGAGTATTTGCATGCTTTCGGTTTCGATTATTTGGGCTTCACTTTTCCCTTCTGGTAAGACGCCTTACTCGATGTAGTCTTTTATGTCGTTAATCCAACACCTTGGAGTTTCCACGACGACTAAAATTTCCTCCTGGTTGATGGCTGGACTTTTGAGGAACATGAGTTCAACGTTAGGAGGAACTTCCTCGGCTTCCGAGGATGCGATCTTGGAGAGATAGTCAGCTCGGGAGTTTTCCTCTCTCAGGATTTGCTCCAGTTCCCAATATTTAAAGAGAGTCAACAACTTTTGTGTCAATTGTTGATATTTTGCCAATATTGGGTGATTCGCTTCGTATTCGCCCAGTATCTGCTTTACCACCAGTTGGGAGTCACTGTACATTACTACGTTCTTGGCCCCCAAGCTTAATGCAAGCTTGATTCCAGCGACAAAGGCTTCATACTCAGCCTGATTGTTCGAAGTTTTAAACTGGAATCTTAAGGCCATATCCAATTCTCCTGAAGCCGGAATAATCAGCGAGAGGCCAGCCCCACTTCTTTCTACTCCTGCATATCCATCTACGAACAAGGTCCAACATGAAAGAGGCCTTGTCTTCGCTTGCTCGTCCGTCATGGTTGCTTTTGTGATCACTGGGGTGACTCCTTGAGCATTTTCTTACTCATCTCTCGATCGGGTGAACGAGGTTTCAACAATAAAATCGGCCAGGACTTGTGCTCGGATCGTCTTTCTAGCTTCATAGTTGATATCATATCCGGAGAGCTCTACCGACCATTTCAACATTCTGCCCGCCATATCAGGTTTGTGCATAATTTTTCTTAGAGGAAAATTGGTGTATACTATAATCGAGTGTGCTTGGAAGTAAGCCTTTAACTTTCGTGCAGCAACGATTAAAGCGAGAACCAATTTTTCGACCTCCAAGTACCTCCCTTCAATGTCTGTCAATGCATGGGAAACATAGTAGATTGACTTTTGGACGTTGTTTTCCTCTCTGATCAAGACTACAGCGACTGTTGAGTTTGATGCTGCCAAATAGACATATAGTTTCTCCTCTGGTATTGGGATGCTGAGGAGTGGTGATCGACCCAAATATCCCCTAAGCTCCTCAAAAGCCTTGGTACAATCACCAGTCCACTCAAATTTCGTGCCTCCTTTCAAGATCTTGAAAAAAAGGTAGGCTTCTTTCTGCTGATTTGGCGATGAAGCGACTGAGGGCGGTGACCCGACCATTGAGCTGTTGGACATATTTGATCGAGGATGGTATGTCCATGGTCGTTAAGGCCTTTATCTTCTCTGGATTGGCCTCGATTCCTCTTTCGTTGACCATGTAGCCAAGGAATTTCCCTGCCGTTACTCCGAATGCACACTTGGCCGGGTTGAGCTTCATTTTATTCTTTCGCAAATTTGAGAAAGTTTCCCGCAAGTCTTTGGCATGGTCAAAATGCTTGGTTTTGATAACCATGTCGTCAATGTAAGCTTCTACATTTCTGCCCAACTGGTCGCCGAACATTTTATTCACCATTCTCTGATAGGTAGCCCCCGCGTTTTTGAGGCCAAAAGGCATGATTGTATAGCAATATAATCCTCCAGCTGCTTGGAATGTTGTGTGTATATGATCAGCCAGCCACATCTTTATTTGGTGGTAGCCTGAGTAGGCATCCACAAAACTGAGGATTTTATGCCTAGATATGGAGTCCACGAGCTGATCGATTCTGGGTAGTGGATACCAATCTTTTGGGCAAGTTTTGTTTAGGTCAGTGAAGTCTACGCACATTCGCCATTTTCCAGTTACTTTCTTCACCATGACCACATTTGCAATCCAGGTTGCATACAAGACTTCCTTAATAATCTTAGCTTTCAGCAATTTGGACACTTCTTCCTTGATGGTTGTTTGTTTTTTCGAGGAATGAAGTCTGGATCAATGCTCAACTAGTGCATAGCGACGTTTTCGCTAATTCCCTCCATGTCCTCGATCCTTCATGCGAACACATCCAAGCTTTCTTTTAATAGCTTGATGATCGCTACTCACTCTTCCTTAGGAATTTCTCTTCCTACTCGGACCTTCTGCTCGGGAAAATCAAGGTTGATCACAATTTCGTCCAGGTCGTCGTTAGGCTCGATGGATGGGTGATGATCAATATCCAGACTTTCGATAGTGATTACTTTGGTGCCGCCCTGTTCCTTTTTTCCATGCTCGGTGGTAGCCAACGTGTCGATCGCCAAATCCTTGTTTTCCTTTTTCTTGAGCGGGCTGGCGTTCCCAGCTCGCTTTCCCCATTTCCCAGGTGATCTAGCGTTCCTGGCTTGTGTCTCGAATTTTTTGTGCGAGCTGGCGTTCCCAGCTCGCTCTAACTGTTAGGCCTGAGTTGGCTCAGGAAATATTGGGATTACTTCATCTTCTATTTCTTGGAGCCTCTTTGTTGATCTGGTAATTTCAACCACTTCCCCTTCAGGCATGGAAATTACCACTTTTTCCTTGCGCGTTTTTTCTTTATAAATGTATTCCAGGGTGCTCGCTGCATCATTTAGAACCATGCCTATCCCTTTTTCAGTAGGGTATTTGATTCTTTGATGAGCCATGGACGCGACCATCTGGAATTTCGTTTGCGAGGGCGAGCCCAATATGACATTGTACGGGGATGGTAGGTCGAGCACTAAGAAATCAACCTCCTCCGTTCGAGGAGTATTGGTTTCTTCTCTGAGGATCGCCGAGAGAGTGATGATCCCTTTTACCGCGACTTTATGTCCGGTAAAACCCTCTAATTGTACGCTGCTAGGTCTGAGGTGGGCGTTCCCCAACCCCATTTCTTTGAAGCAAGCGTAGTACAAGATATCTCTTCCTGCCCCTGTATCCACGAGCACCCACTTCATTTCGCTGTTGTGAATTCTTACTCGAAGAGTCAAGGGTTGTTGGCGAGCAGTCTCACTGGCAGCTAGCTCACTTGGCCAGAAAGTGATTCCTCTGCTTCATCAGATTGCGACATCATATGAACCACATATTTTAAGTTGTAAATCATGTTTTTTAGCTGAGTCCCGCTTGGTGTTGCTTTCCTGATGGTGTTGATTACATTCCTCGGGCCCCCGTTGTCTGGTCGAGGATTCTGATGTCTCTCCGGCTCTCTCGGCCTTTCCTCAGTCATTTGCCTCTTATTTCAAACCTCCTGAGCTCGCCCTTGTCAATCAACTTATGAATGACCTTTTTCAAGTTGATACATTCTTCGGTCGTATGACCGATGTCTTTGTGGTAAGTGCACCGTTTATTAGGGTTACAGGGATACCGACTTTCTTTCAACGGCCACGGCCTATCAATCTTGTCCTGATCGAGCATGACATTCATTATGTGCTCGCGGTTGGTCGCGAGTGGGGTCCAGTCTACGTTATCCCACATATTTTTCCCTCGATTATCCTCTTCCTTGTGGTCGGATCCTCGCCCCCCTTTGTTTGAGTTATCCTGAGCTCGATGCGTTCTATCGTGCTCTTTCTTCTTCCCTTCCTTCTTCTCGCTCCCTTCTTTTTTTGCCTCTTCGGTATTGATTACCCGAATTGCATGGGCGTACATCTCACTAACCGAAGTTTGATCCCGCAGCATCATTTCTTGCCTCATCAGTCCCTGCTGTAGGCCAGAGATGAAGCACATCTTTATTGATTCCTATGAAATATATGGTATTTGGTCCACCATGGCCATGAATCTGTCCATGTAGGTTTGGTTGGACTCATTTATCCGTTGTTGTATCCCGCACAGATCTGTTTGCTTCTTTGGCTGTAGTCCGGCCGAGGAGAATTGGTTGACGAACATTTGTCTGAATTCATCCCAACTCTCCACTGAATCCAGAGGGAGCCCAGTATACCATATCAAGGCCTTCCCCTTCAACGTTCCTGCAAAAATCTTTCCCCATTCATCTTCGTCATCAGGGGCAACTGCATTCATTTTGACCTCAAAACTGGCCATGTGATCTACGAAATTAGTGAGGCCCTGATATGATTCAAAGGTAGGGACTTTTTTATCAGGTAGTGGGGCTTTTCTCATCCTTTCTTGAAATGGGTCATTCTTGGCTGGAAGTAACAACATTGGTTTTCCTTTTTCCATGGCCTCCAGTCGACCACGTAGAAATTTCACTTCCTGCTCGACAGCCAAGGAGGGCTTGCTGGTCGATTTCTGTACCTCGGTGGTCGCGTTCCGACCACTCTTTGGGTACCCTGCGCCTGATTGTTGGGAGTAAGTGCAATGTCCACACATCTTGTTTTTAATCGCCCCTGTCCTCGGCCTAGACTCCCCTTCTTCGCTCCTCTCTCGTGCTCGACGAGAGCGTTTAGATTCGTTTGGGAAAGTTAAACGGCTTTGGACGCTAGGTTTTGGCGCTTGCTCGCTCACCCTATTCCCCAACCGGGATCTTGCGCTAGGCCGAGATGCAGCTTTCTTTCCTTTACCCTTTGAAGTGACCTTTTGAACGATCGGGGCTCGTTCCTCTTGGGGTTTAGTCGTTGCCTTTATCCTTTTCTGAAGCTCGAACATTTTGAGCTCAGCCTCTTGATTTCCTGCAAGGTAAAGTTTCTGGAGTTCCCAGAATTTTGTCTCTGCCAGGAGTTCATCTTGTTCAGTGGCCCTGTTTCCTTCTGCTCGAGGTTGTTCCAGCTGGACCTCCTCGTTAACATTAAAGATAATGCTGGGCTGACCAGTGGTACTTCTTAAATTACGAGCATCTTCTTGTGTGCCCTTCTCTCCTAATGCTTTTGAAGTGATGGTATCGACGTCCATGCCCGTTATTTTGCTTGCAGGTGAGGGTGGTGGTACGTTCGTTCCTGGTTGATTTTGCTTGGTGGGAGTTTGTTGGTCCATAGCTTCTAGAGTTTATTAATCGTTTGACGTTTCCTCGCAACGGAACCACTTGATCACGCCACAAAGACCCACATGATTGAATGCCAAGGTACCACGATCATGTCATCGTCCCGGATCTTATATTGAACATATTTGGTGTGTTTGTAAGTGAATGTAGCCATGACGATGGTGGGAAAGTGGTCTTGTAATTGTTTGATTCAATGGCTGGTCAATGCTCATATGTCAAGAGCATAAGTAGTCAATGTTCGGAATGGTGGAGGACAAGGGTCAATCAGTTGGTGATCGGCCAATTGGTGGTCCTCGGCTTGGGTGGGACCGGTCTAAATCTGACTGAAGTCCACGTGATCGGGCCACGTAGGGGGACCAAGGTCGGGTCCCTTCACTAGAGAAGGAAGAATTCATGTTCAGTTCACTTGATAACTCGATTATTTATCTATGTTCGTATTAATATCGTAATACAGTGGGCTAAATCGATAATTATTTTGCAAGGTGAATAGTAGTAGTAGTTATAGATCAATGATTTGCCAAGTCAAGTATGCTCAAACCATTGGTGGACAGAGTTTTGGTGATCGAGAGAGACTACGGCACCATCACAGCCCTCCAACCCATGTTGCATGCCAAAAATTGTCAATCTTTTTAGGCCCAAAACAAGTTCGTCCAATATTATAGAAAATGAAAGATTATTTGGACGGAAAAATTCTAGGCGATCCTTTTTTTTAACTTTCTAACTCCAAAAGTACCTTTTTTTTTTAACAGTAAAATACCACTTTTCGAAATATTCTTCCAAAAATATCATCTTTTTCAACAGCTCCAACAACACACTTTGAATTCGAAAATCACGATTATGCGCAACGAAAGGTAAACAAGTTTTTTGATTCATGAAATACGAAAATATAATAGATCTGTGCTAGGTTGAAAGATTTTCCAATTGGGACGAAGACAGAGAAGGATAGGGAAGAAGAAGACTTACAACAGAAGAGATTGAAGAAAACATGAAATACGTAAACTGGTTTTTTATGCTATTGTATCGCGGTGTAAAAATTTCATTGCATTATTTTTGCATCGCGGTTCAAAAGTTTAATTCATGTAAAATTGTTGCTCCGCGATATATTTGTACTTTATACTGTAATTTATTGAAAATTAATTACTTTTTGCATTTAAACAACATTTTCAATCCACGCTACAAAAATTAATGTACTAAAATTGATGAATCGCGGTTCAAAAATAAACTAGAAATTACACTATTGAAAAACTGTGTAAAAATTAATGCACTAAAATTGATGAATCTCTGTTCAAAAATTGACTAGCAATTATACTATTGAACCGCAGTGCAAAAATTAATGCACTAAAATTGATGAATCGCAGTACAAAAATAGACTAGCAATTACACTATTGAACCGCGATGCAAAATTAATTCAATAAAAAATGATAAATCGCGGTTCAAAAATTGACTAGCAGTTACACTATTGAACCGTGGTGCAAAAAATAATGCGATAAAATTGATGAATCGCGGTGCAAAAATAATGGCCTCCGTAGCGCGCCTATGGTTCATTAAGGGTATCGTAGTCATTTTGCCATAAAAATGACTTTTTCCGGTTAAAAATAAAAAAAAGTGTACTTTAGCGATTAAAACTTTCAAAATGTAGACCGATCGCAATATTTTCTTATTCTGATACTTCCTCCTTTTATTTGGAGACTTTATAAAAAGAAAAATTATCGGTTAATCCACTTTAATTTAATAAGTTTCAAACACTTTACATCTTAATATTTTTTTGAAATCGAAAAAAGAAACACTTCATGCACGCGATGCATAAAAGTGTTTTAGTTTATGCATCGTTATGCATAATTTTGTGTGTCATGATGCAAAAAGTGTCTTTTTACGGTTTTCAAAATATCAAGGTGTAATGTAGTTGGAAATTGTCCAAAGAGCCAGATGAATTTCTCCCCTTATAAAATTTAGTTGTTAATCACATCGTTACTAAAAGAAGAGTGACTTTGACTCTATATACATATTAAAAAAGATTATTGATTTATTATAAATATTATGATAATATGTATTTTTCAAACGATACTCATATGAAAGTGGAGCCCATCAATTAAAATGAGAATCAAAGTAAAGATAAATGATAAAGGTAACTTCCAAAAAGAAAATATTTAGAATTTGATTTTTTTTTGAAATGGCCTAAAAAAGAAAGATTTACTATTTCATAGGAACAGTGGGAGTATATAAATGCATACTATCCTTGTGTGAGATTAATCTAGGAGTAATATACTTCTTGTATTACCATTTAACTTTTTTATTTGAGTATCTATATATAACGACCTTTGTAAATAATAACTAATAACACAATTTTTTAAAAAAAATGCATAATTGGTATTTTCTATAAGAAGAATCTTTTTGACTCGACTCATCGTGTGTTGGTGAGTTAAATTGTGAGAGTACAGATCTATCTCACAAAAAAAGGATTTTTGGAAAATGAAAAGATTTCAATTTCAGGTGTTTGGTAAATCTTTTGAAAATATGTCGAAAAACATTTTCATGCGTTTGACAAACACACGAAAATGTTTTGAAAAACATTATATGAATAAATACAAAAAATTATATGCTAATACTAATGTCCATATTTAATACAGAGTATAAGATAGTGTTGAACTTTAAATAATTTTCCTTTAGTAATCTTCAATTTATCCTTAGTGGTGTAAAATCAATAAGGTCCATCTTTTTTTCAATCTCACAAATAAAAATAAAAACAATTCGATAACTGATATGAAAAAAAAAATGTTTTAAAAAAATGGATAATGTTTGGGACGTCTCTAAATAATATAGTTGACATTAATTTTAGGATGAAGTGAGTATTTATTAAAATTATAATTTATAAATAATGTGCACAAATTCAATTTATATTTCTAAACAATTTATTTGTTGAGTGAAATATTATGCGTATTTGTAAATATGTGTAATTGTGGAAGGGGCGGTGGGATGCTTGAACATTTGAAAAATGACTTACAGCTTACGAAAAATGAATCCGTAAGTCATTTTCCGTTGACTTGGAATAACTTTTACGTTGACTACATTTTCTTAAAGTTACCAAAGATCGAAAAATGAGAAAAAACGTTTTCCAGAAATTATTTTCTGTTAAACAAAAGGAGTGTTAATTATTAAGCATAATATTCATAGTAGGGTGTACATCTAAACCACGAAACCGAACAAACCAAATCATCCGGTTTGGTTCAGTTTTGGTTGAAGATAGTTCAGTTTCGTATTAAAAAATCGGAAAAACATTTAGTTCAGTTCGGTTCACAGTTTTTGGTATCAAACCGAACCGAATCGAACCAAACTAACATATACTCCCTCTGTTTTCAAATTATCGTCTTCCTTTCTTTTTTCATTTGTTCTAAAATAATTATCATCTTTCAAAACTTTCACTTTTAAGAAAACTCTTTTTTTACTGTACCCTTACTTTTTGTATCTATTTTAATTATGACCACATGCTTAAGTGTATTAAAGGAAACAACAAATTTCACAAATGTTTATAATACAATCAATTACTTTTTCTTAAACGGTGTGTCGGGTCAAAGGAAACAATAATTTGAAAACGGATGGAGTATATTTTATTTATTTATTATCTAATATATACTCCATCCGTTCCACTCAAATAGTCCCTATTTGAAAAGTCTAATTATTAAGAGATATATTAATGTTATTAAAGTTAGTTATAATTACAAAAATAGTTAAACACAAAAATTGTGGTTACAACACAAGTGGATGGTAAATATGAAAAGTTATAGAAATTGTAAGCATAATTTTTGAAAGTAGACTCTTCAAGTGAAACATTCTAAAATAGTATAGTGGACTCTTCGTCTGGAATGGAGGGAGTATTATATAACGTTTGTTAACTATTTTGAATATTTGGATTATCTGATATGCATAATTTAAGCCTTTGATTTAGTCATATAATATGTATATATATATATATATACACACACTAAATCAAACAAAATTTTGATTGTTGAAGGACTTTTATTTCCTTAATTATTTGTTTTTATTTTAGAATTTATATTGTTTTCTTTACGATAATTTATATTCAGTAGGTTATTTTATAATGTTTGATTTTAATTCTAAATTAAAATCTTATTTTTATTGTTATTATTAATGTTAGTTAATTTGATTAAAAAGAACTTATATAAAACAGTAAAACACAAAACCGAGTCAAACCAAATCGAGTGGTTCGGTTCGGTTCCAAGCCTAACTCGATTCGATTTGAAATTTTTGGAACCAATAAGAGGTGGTTCGGTTTGTGGTTTGGCCTAAACCGAACCACGTGCACCCTTATGTAAGCCTATCAATGGATCAAATATATATCGGATATAGGTAGCTTTGAATCCAATCTGAAACCCTATATCACCGTTCCGATAACCCGACGAATTAAGTGTATGTCAATCTATATCCGAATTCATTATCAGTTAACATATCCGATCCGATCTGAAATATAAATATATGGATAAAAAACAATTAGAATATGAAAGAGAGGAATATCAAAATACAACATACATATATAATTGTGTATACTATGTATATGTATAATAAGAAATATGTTATTTTCAGATCGGATCAGATCCTCAACGGATCGGATATAGCTAAATCCATAACCGATTCGTTAATAAATAAATTATCGAATTCAGATTCAAGTTATTTGACCATTATACAAATCTATATCCAAAATTTCGGATCAGATTCGAACCAAAATCCAATCCATTGACAAGCCTACCCCTATGCAGACAATTACACCTTCGATGTTGGAAACCGACACGTTTCTTTCTTGGGTCTATTCCCATACAATATGAACGAAGCCCGCTTTATTTTGCGCCTTTTACTAATAAGGTTACTTCAGGACGCATAGCCTCTTATTTACTTTCCAACTTTTAAGTTCTGTACAGGCCGCTTGATGTAGGCCTTTTAATAAGGAATAATTTCGGCCAGTCCATTTTGTCAAGTTTGTATTTTCTCCACTTTCTTTTGTTTTTCAAGAAATAATTACGGGTCGGTATCATTTGGTAAAATTGTAACCGCTCCACTCCCCTATTTTTTTATTCAACCGGTAAAGTATTTTTTCAAAATTTTATTCCAAAAATGTCATGAGTTTGTTTCATTCTATTTCCTTCTCTTTCACTCTTTTTTCTGACTTTCTCTCTCTTTCCCATCCTAAACCAAACAGAATATAACCATAAGCACTGAACATTTTCTTATATTGAGTGGTTTTCCTTTGTTTAAGTGATTGATGAACAAAAACTAGGTACTATAATCAATAAAAGAAATCAACGAATACAAAACGACACGGAGGGAGGAAATGAACAACGAAACCAATGTTAACGATGGCAACATCTTCCATGGGAATTACAGATTTGAAGAAGAAGAACACCTTCCATGGCAATTGGTAGACTTCAATCATCCATTCCAATGCAATACAGAGAGCTTGGGCCTTACGTAAATTGAATCCAAACTTTTCGCACATTATGTGGGCGTCGTTGCCTCTGATGTGGGCGCCGTTGCCTATGATGTGGGTGTCGTTTGGACAGTTGCCTATGATGCTTAGTTTCCAGACCTGCCTCCGATATGGGCGTCGTTACCTATAATGTGGACGTCGTTTGAGCAGTGGACCAATGTTTTTCCTTGGGCTATGATGCTTAGTTTCCTTGGGCAATGATGTGGGCGTCATTTGAGTAGTTTCCTATGATGCTTAGTTTCAAGTATATTATTGTAAAAGAAGGAGAAGCTAAATGTCTGTGTAAGAAGCACCAACACAAATACTCTAACACAACACATAGTATTTAGGAACTTACGATGCCAATTTTCTGCATCATACCTCTTGTGACACCCAATTTTATGCATCGTACCTTTCTTGGAGTTGTGATGTTTGCCTCGTAGGCTTCAATGCTTGCATATTTAACTCCTATAACTGTAAGTAAGGAAGCTTATAAATCATTGACGATAAATTTTGGCCATGGAGATTTATATAGCCTACACCCATCAAGTTGTAAAGAACGGAATGAAATGAATTCCAAATAATGAGATTGTTATTAAGGGAGGAAATAGATTTCTTTAACTCCAAAAATATGTTTTGGATTTACAGTATATGTTTCCTATCAAATGAGATATCTGTTTATATCTACTTGATTCTTTTATGTGATTTTGAAAAGCAAAAAAAAGAAAAGAGATCAATATATATGACTTAGTTGGTTCCTCAAGGACTGTTACGCCTCATTCAATTTTCTATTTTCCGAAAATGAATGACGAATTCTGATCCAAAAATGAACGACACCTAATGCTTTGAACGATGCCCAAATTTGGGCAGTGACTTTTGCATTATGATGCCCAATATTTTGAGCGATGTCCAAATTTTTTGAGCGATGGCTAATGTTTTTCATTGCGATGCCCAAATTTGGGTTGTGGCTTTGTCCACGCGTATTTCCTTCATTAATGGTATCTTCGTCATTTTCTATCCAAAAGTGTACTTTACCGGTTTAAAACAAATATATTGGACTTTTGCAGTTATATTTTCTCCACAGGGACCGGCCCAATTATCACCCTTTTTTAACCGCTAAAATCTATTTTTCGAAATATTGTTCCTAAAATGTCCAGATCTTCTCCTTCAATAGCTCAGGTTAACACTTTGTTTTCAAAAATCACCATTTTTGCGCAACAAAATGGGGATCGACCTTGGTTGGGTTGGAGAATTTTCTAGTAAAGACGAAGACAGAAGATGAAGAAAATGTTACGACAAAGGAGGAGGAAAAAAAAGGCGGAGGAGATGCATTCGAACCCAGTTTGCATCACGATGCATCACTTGGTTGTTTGAATTGATGCATGGCGATGCATAATTGATTTAGAAATTTGATGCATCACGGTACATAAAATTGGTGCTGCGAGATGCAAAATTTGATTAGGTAATTTCAATCAATGCATTGTGGTGAAAAAGTTTATGCAGCGCTGTGAGAACCCCGTTTCGACCCCTCCTCGTGTGAAAAATGAGTTGGTTTTAAAACTTAAGCGCGTTGAATTCGCTCGGACTCAGTGTGGACTCTCAAAATATATTTAACAGAATCACCACCTCCATTTAAAGGGTAAACAGAGGAAAACCAAAATTTTGAGTTCGGGGAATAAGTTACGAGTCGGGAAGAGATTAAGCACCAAACTCGACCTTTCGGTCTCAAAAGAGTTTGCAAAACATGCTCAGTTTCTGAATATCAAGTCAAAAAAAAAGTATACATGTAAATAAATAAATAATAGGGAAAACCAAAAAAAGGTTTTTTGTGCAAGTGAAAATGAAATTAAAAAAATGAAAACAACAAACATTGTAACAGTTTTTATTTATTTATTATTATTAAGAAGAAACAAATTTTAACTACATATATATATCATATAATATATATATATATATATTTTTTGAAGATTTTCTTTTTTGAAAAATACGAATATTTTCAAGTATATCCGTAACAGTGTTTGAAATGAAACTGCTGCAAGATGGAGGATCATATCTACAAATATAGACATGGATGTTAAAGGAACCCAATATTAGACTGTTTTAAATTAATATAACAAGCATACTTTAGCCAGAAACAAAAGAAAAAAAAGTTTTGGTTAATGAGTCTAGCCCTCAATTTTTATTCATTAAAATAAAAACGATCTCCCCAGCAGAGTCGACACTGTGGGTTCTCGGGAAATGCTCCCGCGCCCCGCGCGCCCTTGGATAGGGGTGCGCGTACGTGCGGATGCGGTGACATCCATCAAGCCCGTTCGGCCTCCCTTTTTTAGGGAGGACGAAATCAAAGTGTGGGAGGAGTCTTTGCCGGCTTTAATAGCGCGTTGGAATGCTCTGCCTCGGTTGCCTTTAGTGGATTTTGATCCAATATGGGAGCTTTGGATTTTCTATGTCAAGTTATCCCTTTTTAGGGAATACCGAGGATATGGGAAAACATCACCTTTCCATTCTCATCCTCCCTTGTTTAGGGGAGAGAGTGAAAGTGCAAAGAAAGATGTTGCGGCGCCCCACTATGGATTTTATGAAAATAGCCTTATGGCCTATTTCGGATCACTATGAGGTGCTTTGGGTTTTCACGTCAAGTTATCCCTTGTTTAGGGGATACCAGGACATAGGAATACATCCCTTTTCCATTCCCATTCTCCCATTTTTAGGGAAAACGTGAAAGTGCAAAGAAAGATGTTGCGAGGCCCCACCGATCCAAAATGTTTTTAGAGTCACCATCTTTATTTTAAGGCAAAAATAAAGCAAAACCGAAAAAGAAAACCGAGATGAAGAAAACGGGTTCTGAGGCTAAGTTACGAGTTGGGAAGGGGCACCCAACTCGCCCTTTCGGTCTCAAAACAGCTTTTTGGCAAACGTATGCTTTTGTTATATTTATTAAACAGATAAATAAAGCATTAA
>CM028378.1:99945287-100028947 GCA_013146195.2 Codonopsis lanceolata
CTAACTTCTTCTTTTAGAAAATTTAAATGTTTTTCTTTTGAAGAAAGTAAATTTTTAATTCATTAATCACCAGGTTTCAGGATTTTAATAAATTCAAAAACTATTTCTTTGTTTTGGATATTAGTATAAATACGTTTGATCTATTTTGTGCAAAGGCATAATAGAGTTTAAAAATGGTGTTCCTAAGATCACTGGTTGTTGGATATTTTAACAAGTAAAATGATGAAGGGATACAAATACCTTCATTACAAATATGAGCACTTGTAATTTTATATTTAATACCTAACTTGTCACCACTAGCGAGAGGTGAGTGATCGTGAGTTTTTCAAAATATCTTGTGGGTACAAGACCTTCCTGAATACAGTTTAAGTCAGCCCCACTATCTACTAAAGCAATAACTTTACCTAAGATATACTCATTACTAATTACAATAGATATGTAAACATACCATTTTTGATTAGTAACTTGATTAATAATTTGAAGAAAATCTTCTGAGATTTTTTCTTTAGCATTATTATCTATTGATTGCTTTGATTCAACCTCTTTTTCTTTTTGAAAAGAGTTTATAGTAAGATAGTCTATTTGTCTACCTTGAAAATTTACTAATTGTTTAATTTCACTAATCTCTTTTTTGAGATTATTGATTTCTTTCTTAAGATCATTAACATTGATAGGTTGTTGATCTTTTTTCTCAATCCTTTTAAATACTTCTTGGATGGAATAAAAATCTTTTATTCCCTTCATTTTGTTAATATCTTTAACAACTAATAAGTCTTCGGGATTATTATCCTTTGTGATTAAAGATTTTATAATCTTTTCTTTTAATTCTTGATCTGTTAAATTATCAATCAGATTAAGGATTTTTGATTGGTCACTAGTGAGCACATTAATACTTAAGCCATTCATTTTGACTATAGCTTTCCAATAATCATTATTTTTGGAACATTGCTCTGTAGAACATTGTCCTTTACAATTATCAATTAGTTCATCAGATGAGGACGAACTATTGATATTATTAATTTCTTCATCCTCTGTGGAACTGTAATCCTCATAAAAACTTTCACTATTACTACTGGAATTAAGCAATAATTTGTTTAATTGAATTTTAAGACCTTCATCTAGATCTAAGTTATTTAATTTTTTATGTGTAGAGCATTTATTTGCAAAATGTCCTACTTTACCACATTTAAAACAAGTTTTAGGACTGATTTAGATCCTTGTTTTGTTTTAGAGTTTTTATAGTTTTTCTTTTATAATGTTTCTTAGGATTTCTATAATAATTAGAATCCTCACGAGATTTATATTTATTTCTTTTAAAATCTTTTCTGTATTTTTTATGTTTTCTTTTGGGGTAATCAATTTTTGTATCATAAGCAAATTGATGACAGAATTCCCCAATTTCTTTTTTACCAGTTATATTTTGCTTTTTTAACTGATATTGTAATTTCATGTCATTACATATTTCTATTCCTACTTGAGTACATGTAGAAATAATATTACCATAGGTAATATAATTATATGGGATGGTTTCACTATGGTATTGATCCTTTAATTTATGTCTAACCTTTTCAGAAAATAAAAGAGGTAAACCATCTATAAATTTTGCTTTCCAATGCTCAGCATTGGCATCTGATCTCTGCATTACTTTGGCAATAAAAACATCCTTATACCACCTAAAATGGGTGAGAGAGGACATCTTAAATTTTGAAGGATCTCTCTGTCCTTTTCATTTCTTTGAGGGACAACTCCCACAAAATGGTGAATTATAGTTTGGATCAGGGTGTAAACCGCATCTTCACGAACTTCTACCCCCTCTGTTTTGACTGTATTAAAAATTTCTAATTTTTGTTCAAGTGTGATAATATTATCCCACCAACCTTTTATTGTACCGACAAAACCGGCAGCAATCATTTTTGCTGTTTCAGAATCTTTATTGGATGCGATCTTACGGCGTGGCATACATAAGCATTCTGTGTATAAGTTCATATATCTGATATTCAGAATAACCATCTAAATTCCATTCATAAATGGTTCTAGCATTATAAGAATTTTGATTTTGGAATACTCCTTCTTCATAAAGAAGATCTGGTGGAGTTGGTCTTTGGTAATAAAATTTTAATCCTGGTCCAGGAGGTTCATAAGTTAATTTATCACATTGTGCATCAAAGACACTAATGTCAGAAGAAGTGCTTTGACAGTCATCTTCTTCAATTTGTTTGTCTTTATTAAGAACCTGAATACTAAGACCTTTAATACGAGCTGTTAAATTATCTAAAAACTCATCTCCTAAATTTATATGAAAGTCCTTTACAGGAATAGGAGGTTTTATACTAACAGCATAAATTGGATTAGTATCTGATGTACTAGCTTCTGTAATAGTTTTAGGAAGATTATCTTCAATTCTATTCAATTGTTTACTAATTGAGTTAAGACATAAATTAGCCCAATTATTTTGTTTAATAATAGGCTGGATCTCCGTTTTAATTAATGGGGAAGCCACAACATAAGGTTCAGCTTCTAATTTCTGATCTTTTCTAGTAATTACTAGATCTTCAGCAGGAGGATGGACTTCAATTTTTATTTCTCCTTTCTTATTAGTCCAATTCTTGTAATAAGAACTGAGTACTTGGATATTTTGTTGAATAGGGTACCACTCATGGAACCACTGAACAAAATAGGTGACCTTTTGGGCTTGTTCTAAAGTCTCGTAGTATATTTTTTTAATAATTTGTTGTTCTTCAGTATTAAAAGCTTCAAAGAACCAATTCCTAAAATCTTCATATATTTGATTTTGGAATTCTAAATTAATACTGATTCTTAAAGGTGATTTGGGTGTGAAATCCATTTAAACCCACATATCATTTGTAGAGTTTTCCTCTACTGGTTTGGTAGTATAAATTCCTTGGGGAATTTGGTAATCAGACATTCTAATGCCTTGAATTTCTTCTATATTAGTAGAGGATGTACTAGGTCTACTAGGTATTGGATTTAATAACAGGACTTTGCCGGGATGACAATGACCTGGATAACCTGCTTCTATTACTAGAATTAAACAGGACTTCAACGTCCCCATCATCATTCTGTATTATTTGATCAATACTATTATCTAGTATTGGTTTTGGTGGAACAATTTCTTCTAAGTTCCATTGGGTTGGAAAATTAATTTCATTCCAAGTTATTTGTTTTGGTGTAGCAATATTAGTGGTTATACTATTGCTTTCTATAACCGTAGTTTTACCCGGATTACTCCTAAGTATGGCATTAGGACACATAGTATTCATAACTTTATAATGTAATCTATATATAACATTAATAGTCTCAGTTCCAGGCATAAAATTATAACCTGAAGTTTGGATATTAAGTATAACAGATTCAAATAAATTTCTATCAGTTAAAGATAGACTTAAATTTGGGAAAACATTAAAGTATACTGGTCCATGACATAGACTAGTTTGAGCAATTCCCATTAATGAAGGAAGAAAGTCTAAACATCTACCATCTCTAATACATGCAAGAATAGAAGCATTTAATCCAGATAAAGTTAAAGGTTTGAAAGCAATTTGGATACAACCAATATGCAAATAATTATACTTATCCTGATATGCAGAAATATCTTGAAGATTCAAAAGAGGTAATTTTAAGCTGTTATCATCTATGCTAACAGATTGTTCAAGAGTTTTAATATTTTTTCGGCATAAAAAATCAAAAGTGTCGATTGAATAAATCTTTTTTGGCTCAATAGACGGAATAGTCCATTGATTTAAAATCTGACTTTGAGACAACTCACTGGTCTCAACATTTTTTATCTTAATGGCTTTAGTATTACTTTTTCTGAAAATTTCCATTTTTTAAGAATATATCTCATAAGATTTAAAGTATAAATATAGTCATAATAGTTTTGTTTTAAAAATATAAATTAATTACATATATCATAATATTAATTCATATAAACAATAAATATGCTTTGACTCCTACACAAAGACGGATTACAGGTACATATCCTACCTCTTCTGGGATTTATGGACGAAAACCTAACTCTGATCTAAGAAGCTTTACAAAGCATATTTAAAATTTATATATCATAATATTTTGATATATATAATAATAAATATTTTATTATGAAAACTATCACATCTATACTCCCCTTCAAAGCTTATGAGATATAAAATCTATTAGCCACTCATGGCTCTGATACCAAATAGCAATTACAGGAAAATAAGAAAATAAAATAACAGCACACTTACTCTTTTAAGATGCAGCCAGAAAAACTGGTTTATTTATTTATGATGGGTAAATTACAAGGGGTATGATTGTTCAACACATGAACCAAAATAGTATTACAATCTGCAGAGAGACTTATGAAGAGAGAAATGAGGGTAGTAAGGCGATGCCTTTTCTGGACAACATGTCCTTCCCTTTTATTCTGAAAACTTAAAAAATCTTCGGCCATGTGTCCATGATAGAGTGGAGTCGAGCAAGGCCATGATGAATCGTGGGGCAGAGCACTAAGAAAAGCACTCAAATCATAATGGACTTCTTTTGAAAAAGTTGGCCAATTTTAATCTCGTGACAAAAAGCAATATTCTTCCAAAAGCAATATTCTCCATAATTGCTTTGTCTTCTGGCTTGACAGTAATCCCGTGACTTCATTTGTCTTCTGGCTTGACAGTAATCCCGTGACTTCAGATATTCTCTTTTCTGCTGATTTGACAGCTACTTTTCTTCAATGGCAGACAAAGGTAAAAATTTATTCCTCCATCCTATCCTTTCTTTTGGATTGTTGCACTTTCGCTTGAGTGATGCCAACCATAGTATCCATGTAGTCTTCCAGAGATGGAGACTCGTCTTCTTCTTCTGGCATTTGTGATTCCCCGGCCAGGATGGCAAAATTTGATCCTGTTGCTGGTGGAGAAATTGGTGTTAATTCTGGTTGAGAAGCAATAAATTGCTCCTTCATGGATTCTAGTACCTTGAGTTGACACTCAATAGGAGTTAGACCTGGATGTTCTTTTTTAACCATATTCATCATATAGGTGAATACATTTTGAATTCAGTGGTGATTGATCTTTTAGTGGCTTCTTCAAAAGCTGTGACATAATTTAAAACTGTTTCTTTTAATTTAGTAACAGTTTCCTCATATTAAAACCTTCCCACCATTTAAAATGGAATGTTCTGTACAGAACTGGGATTTTGAATTCATCAAAAGAGACTTCTAAGTCCCATTTCCAGATCCAAGTGATCTGTAATTCTGTAAAAAACCATAAGGTATTTCTACCTATTGGTGGGTCAACTGTAGTTTTGCCTTTTAATTTAGGGTGGTAATGATACCACGGGGTGAATTGTTCTGAAATTTCCTTTGGAAGTACTTCCAAAGTAGGGCCAAATCTGTCCCACCATCTAAGGAACCAAGTGGGAAATCCATAATGCTCATGGATTTTTGGATTGATTACAAACAACCAAGTATGCTTACGCATAGGATTTTGGTAATAGAAAGCATAGAACCATGCTTGGATATAATCCCAGTAGTTATATTCTACTGCTTTGTTAATCTTCAAAGCCTTAGGTTTCGAAGGGTCAAGCATACTCCATTGATGGGGATGCAAGATTTTTATAATATAACACTTTGAATGTGTTCTTATATATATATATATAAAAGACCGTACAATCACACCCACTTTTTAACAACCAACCATACACGAAACCCAACAGGAAAATACATTACCCCCCACAGTAACTGTGCCGCCTCCTTCCAGCTCAACTCTCTGTTGGTTGCTTCTCTCTCTATTTGCTTTTCCCTTTTTTTTAGAGGTGGTCTCCTGTAAGACGGTCTTACTGATCCTTATCCGTAAGACGAATCTATTCAGGTTAAATGGGGTAAAATTCAGAATCTCAGTGCAACCCCTTAGTTTTTGAAAATTACACCGTCACCCCTCATGTTTATATATGTAGAAAACTATTAACAATGTCACTTTATAGTATAAAATGTGTCACTTTTGGCCTTAGAAGTGTCACTTTGCATTTTTAATAAAATTTATAATTTTTCCCTAAAAAGGTGTTACTTTTTGGGCTTAAATGTCACTTTTAGTCTTAAATGTGTTACTTTCACTTTGAAAGTGTCTCATTTTTTATAAATAAAAAACATTACGTTTGACATTAAAGTGTTACTTTATAACATTAAAAATGTCACTTTTTATAATTAAATGTGTTACTTTTGACCGTACAAGTGTCATTTTGTCTTATAAATAAAAATCGTCATTATTGACCTTAAAAGTGCCACTTTTTAGCATTGAAAATGTCACATTTTAGTATTAAATGTGCACTTTTGGCAGTCAACGTTAGTTTTAAAGTGACACTTTCTAGTATTAAATAAATGTGTCACTTTTTAGTTTTAAGAGTGTCACTTTTTATATTAAGGGCAAGTCCAATGGTAGGAGTCAAAATCAAAATTTGATACTTATGTAAGAGTATTAGGCTCTCCAATGGTTAAAGTAAAATGTATCAAAATTAGGTGTGATACTAAGGAAGGTACCAAATTTGATACCTCTCTTAGTACTGCACCTAATTTTAATATCCTTCATTTTGATACATATGGTTGGAGATGATCATTTGGTACCCATGAATAATAACCAAGAGTTATCAAAATTTGGTTTTGATACCTGTAGGCAAGTACCACCCTTGGACTTGAGAGTGTCACTTTTTAGTATTAAATGTGTCACTTTTTAGTATTAAGAGTATCACTTTTTAGTATTAAATGTGTCACTTTTTAGTATTAAGAGTGTCACTTTTTAATATTAAATGTGTCACTTTTTAGTATTAAGAGTATTACTTTTTAGTATTAAATGTGTCGTCTTTTAGTATAAAGAGTATTACTTTTTTAGTATTAAGTGTGTTACTTTGTATTTTAATGAGAATTATAATAAATTTCTTTTTATAGTCACTTTTAACATTAAAATGTGTCATTTTTGTGTTTTCAATGTGTCACGTTTGGCTTTAAATGTGTCATTTAGCATTTCGTCAAAGTCCGTTAGGATCCGTCAAGTATCCCAAGGCAATTGATGCTAACTGATGGCTAACGGAGGTGACAAAGGATTAAACTACAAGGCGTGGGAAACATAAGAATTTCGGCGGCAAACATTGAAAGTGTAGGGGCACCGGAGCAAATAGAGGAACTTCTCATTAATGAGCATTAAAACTAAATAATGTAGTTGGGGCATGTCAAATCGACGACCTCCTTGGGCTAAACCTTTAAGTGTTACCTCTAACCAACTCAACTAACCTATTATTGTAATTTTTATTAACATGTTTAGTTATTAACCCGCAAATTCCTAAATGGGGCTCAGTTTTACGGATTTAGGATCCGTAAGACCGTCCATCCTACATAAGTCTTTGCCTTTTTTTATATCGTTGTGGTATTTGAGGTTTGGCTATTGATGAGCCCAATATTTCCACAATTTTTTCCGGAATTTTCTTATATTTTGTGCTATTTTTGAGTTAATTATGCTTTGGAAATATTATTATTTGTGTATTTGTGCTTAATGTAGGTTTTCATGCATAATCGAGCTTTCTTATGGTGTTTAGCATGAAGTTTGAGGCAATTTCGGGCTGAAAAGTTGAATTGGAAATTATTTGGTCAATGCCCGTTAAGTCCGTCAAGATTCCAAGACAAAAGGAGGGCTAAAGGCAACTAACAACACTAACAGAGGACCAATATGAGAGAGCTGGGAGGGGAAGGATAAACGACGCTAATTCCAGAAAGTCTAGGGGCACCGGAGTAAATATCAGGCATACAGGGGAGGCCAGCGCATTTCCAGATTCTCTTATTTGAGTTGTCGATCGCTGGTTGATCCACGTGTCACCTCCCTGCCACCTTATCCATTAGTGATGACCCGCGATCCCCCTCTTGGATCCGGGTAACCAGCAGCCCATTCCAGCCCACCTGCCCGCCATGCAACCCATCTCCCTTTCTCATACCGCCCCATTGAACGCTGGGTGACCCGCGAGCTTCTCACATGGGCTGCCCCTGCTCCTGCCATGCCCCATCTCCTTATTTCTTCCCTTTATTGCCCCTAAATCTCCTATTCTCTTCCTAAAATACCCCTGCCTACTTGGTGCTCCCATTCCCTTCCCATTTAATCCTACAACCAGCCTTCGTTTCAGTTTACAAGCCCCCATTTCGGGACATTGCTCCCAAATGGGGCACCAGCCCCATTTTTACCAAAAAAATCCTCAATGCCTCCATTGATTGATCACCATTGAAGGTTTGGAGCTTCAAATCAAGGACCAAGGATGCATCTACAAAAGATTTCAACCCCGGATTCACGATTCTTCGGTTTAATTATTCCAACCTATCTTTTGAGATAATTGTTATAATTTCTTGGGTTGATTAATTTTGTAAATGAAGAATTGGTTTATGCTTAATTTATTTATGGAATGCAATGATTTTTCTATGTCCAATGTAGTGTTTTAATTTAATCTATCTCTTTATTTAGTACACATTCATGTTAGGTTATTATTTTGTGGGCTTAATGCTTTTAATTATTTGACCAATAATTAAATAATTTTAGAAATATTTAGGATCCGCGAGAGCTACCTTTATATCTCGGACCAATCAATTTAATAGTTGGTGTTTTGTGACACACACCGATAGTCATTATGAGACTAGGTTTGACACGCGATCGAACCACCTTAGCCATTCGCGAGGTCGGGGAGGTTAGGGTTGACTATAAGATGCGAGAGCCCGTAGTTAACCAATTTTATTTGTCTCGGCTACCAATATGATTTGTAGAAAAATTTAGAGAATTTCTTTTTGCGAAGTATTACCCATGTGCTTGGTTATTATTGTGTGTTTTTCATGCTTTTAATGGCGTAGTGAACCATTAGATGAACCCTAGAATTATAGGATACGAAGTCAAAGCCCTTCATGTTATTCCGAAAATCACAATAGTAGTTTGCGTGGCGTGAGACAGAAAGGAGATCGTGCGTAGATAGTCATTGGATGCTTGTTTTGACATGCAGTTATTTTTCCCCTATGTTATGTGTTGCAATGATATGAACCCGTAGCAAGGTTGAGGGATAGCTAGATTTGTTATACGTAGTGAAAGCCCGTAGTGAAGAAAATAGTGCGTCCGACTACCAAGACTTGAGTTAAAGAAAAGTAAAAAGAGGATTAAATTAAACACCGGCTAGACTAGAAATATTGCACTCCTATATTTTTATCTTGATTTGTTGTTGCCAAACCACCTCCGCAGTAGTGTAAATTTAATTGCTTTCTAGGTTGTCTATATTTTTAGATTTTAATTCATTTTCTTTTCGCTCAAATATAATTAGTTAGCATAATTTTGGTACTTAGTTGGAGTGAGAATTACGTACATTCCCTATAGGATCGATAACTCGTACTTATGTACACTTTATTACTTGATATGCCCGGGTATTCTTGCCCGAGTTACGTTTTTTGCACATCAACTATAACCGTCCCCCTTTATAGATTAAAACCCTAATGCCTATTTCCTAACCCTAGCCGAAAGTCCCAGCCCAACATTAATTTAAGAGAATCAATTTAGTACTCCATTCTTAATGTAATTATTGAAGGTGGGCCTAGCCCAACTTAATTTTATTGGTTACTAAATGAGTTCTAAAATAATTAAATTAACTCAAACAATTATAGTATTAATTAAATAGGTCTAAAACAATAATAATATTAATTAATAAGAATTAATATTTTAACTAAATTTATTGAGTTATTACACTCTCACCCCCTTAAAAGAAGTTTAGTCCCTAAACTTAACGTACCTAATTAGTCGAAGATGTTTGGATGTCTTTCTCGCATATTTTCCTCTAGTTCCCAAGTAGCCTCTCTTTCGATGCGATTAGTCCACTGCACTTTCACGTACGGAATGATACGTCATCACGAAGCTTCTTGGGTTTAGCAGGATATTCAAAAGCTATCACGTGGCTTGGATCTGGGACGTATTTCCTCAACATTGACACATGGAACACATTGTGGACTCGAAAGTGTAGGTGGTAATGCAAGCCTATATGCGACTTCCCCCCACCCAATCCAATATTTCAAAAAGACCTACAAATCTCGGATTGAGCTTCCTCTTAATGCCAAATCTCGTAACTCCCCTCGTCGGTGAAACTTTGAGAAACACATGATCTCCCACTTCAAATCCAAGTTCGCGACGACGCTTATCGGCATACGATTTCTGTCTACTCTGGGCCGTAAGGAGTCTCTTCTTGATCAATTGTACTTTATCCGATGTAATCTGCACAAGTTCTGGCCCCAAAAGTTGCCTCTCGCCCACTTCATCCTATTACGTAGGCGATCTACATCTCCTTCCATACAATGCTTCGTACGATACCGTACCAATACTTGCATGAAAGCTATTGTTATACGTGAATTCAACCAATGGCAGGTGGTCATCCCAATTCCCTTGTAAATCCAAAGTAAGCCCTAAGCATATCCTCCAATATTTGTATGGGTTGTTCTGACTGGCCATCTGTCTGTGGATGGAAAGCCATACTCATGCTCGATTCGTGCCTAAGGCCTTCTGTAAGCTACTCCAAAACTTCGAAGTCAAACGGGCATCGCGGTCGGAAACTATAGAAACTGGGACTCCATGTAGTCTAAGAATCTCGTCAACGTACAACTTTACTAGTTTCTCCAAAGAGTCATTAATCTTGAAAGCAAGAAAATGAGCTGACTTGGTCAATCGATCTACTATAACCCAAATAGCATTGTGCCCCTTTAGCGTTCTAGGTAAACCTACCACGAAGTCCATGGTAATGTGTTCACACTTCCATTCGGGAATCGGTAGTGTCTGTAACATTCCACCAGGTCGCTGATGTTCACTTTTAACCTGTTGGCACACTAAGCACTTAGAGACAAATTATGCAATTTCGCATTTCATATTTTCCCACCAAAACGTCTCCATCATGTCTCGATACATCTTTGTACTCCCAAGATGTACTGCAAACCTTGAATTGTGGGCCTCTTCTAACACTTTCCTTTTTAACTCCGGGTCAGATGGAATGCAAATCCTCTTTCCAAAACGTAGAATACCATCTCCTCCAAGTCGAAATTTTATCTGAGCCCCCATCTCTACCCCTTCCCAAATTTTCATTAACTCTGGGTCAACTTTCTGAGCCGTTTTTCTCCTTTCTAGTAACGACGGTTGGAGACTCAAACATGCCAATAACCCTTTCCTTCTCTTACCCTCATTTCCAGACCTAAGTTCTCGATTTCTTTGAGAATTCTCTTCTCCTTTGTCAGCATCATTTCCAATGTTCCCCTACTCTTGCGACTCAAGGCATCAGCCACTACATTGGCTTTGCCTGGGTGGTATGAAATGGTGCAGTCATAATCCTTTAACAACTCTAACCACCTTCTCTGTCTCATGTTCAATTCCTTTTGAGTAAAAATGTACTTCAGGCTCTTGTGATCTGTGTAAATCTCACACGTCACTCCATATAAGTAGTGCCTCCAAATCTTCAATGAAAATACCACTGCGGCTAACTCTAAATCATGGGTCGGGTAATTCTTCTCAAAATTCTTCAACTGCCATGATGCATAGGCGATCATCTTTCCATCTTGTATCAGAACGCACCCTAGACCCTTCAAAGAAGCGTCATTATAGATCACAAACCCGTCTGTGCCCGACGGTAAAGTGAGAATTGGTGCTGAAACCAATCTTTTCTTCAATTTTTGAAGTTGGACTCACAGTCCTCCGTCCACACAAATTTCATGTTCTTCTGAGTCCACTTAGTCAAAGGTGTCGCGATCTTCGAAAATCCTTCAACAAAGCGACGGTAATATCCTGCTAAACCCAAGAAGCTTCGTACTTCTGTTGCGGTCGTCGGCCTTTCCCAACTCACAATAGCTTCAATCTTGGCTGGGTCGATTGAAATTCCGTCCTTGGACACGACATGTCCCAAGAAGGCTACTTCCTCCATCCAAAATTCACATTTCTTAAACTTGACATACAACTTTTTATCGCTTAATATTTGCAGCACTGACCTCAAATGTTGTTCGTGTTCTTCCCGAGTCTTCAAATAGATCAAGATGTCATCAATAAATACGATCACACATCGGTAGAGGAACTTCTGGAAAACCTTATTCATGAGATCCATGAAGGCAGTTGGAGCATTTGTAAGTCCAAACGGCATCACAAAAATTCATAATGCCCGTAGCGAGTTCGAAAAGCAGTCTTTGAAATATCCTCTTTCTTAACTCTCAACTGGTGGTACCTCGAGCGAAGATCAATTTTTGAAAAGTAACATGCTCTCTTGCAATTGATCAAACAAGTCATCAATCCTAGGCAATTGGTACTTATTCCTTATTGTAACCCGATTGAGCTCACGGTAAGCGATGCACATCCTCATACTCATATCCTTCTTTTTCATGAATAACAACGAAGCGCCCCAAGGTGAAATAGTTGGTCTAATCAGATCTTTCTCCAACAATTCATGTAACTGTTCTTTTAATTCCTTAAGTTCTGTGGGTGCCATTCTATATGGTGCTTTAGAAATAGGCATCGTCTTAGGTGCTAGATCGATTCCAAACTCTACCTACCTATTCAGGTGGAGGACCGAGCAAGTCCTCCGGGAATACATCCTCAAACTCCTTAACCACGGATAGGGACTCCAACTTGACCCCTTCTTTTCGATTATCGATAATGGAGGTTGAGTAGCCCTGGCAACCCTTCCTTAACAATCTTCTCGCTTTCCAGGAAGAAATAATACAAGATGAAACTTATGGTTTAGACCCCTTAAGCGAAATTCTGCCTCACCCGGTATGCAAAATACAACTTCCTTCTTAAAACAGTCTACCTTAGCATGAAACGCTGCTAGCCAATCCATGCATAATATTATATCGAAGTGTTGGATATCTAAAAGTAGCAAATCATTAGGCATTTCTTTATCCTCCAATTTCAAGGAACACGACTTATACACTATGGTTATAGGGATGGATTCTTTAGTAGGCGTGCCTATAACTAGATCAACTTCAAGACTTTGGGAGACAATTTCATACGATGTGCAAGTGTGGTACATATAATTGAATGTGTTGCACTAGGATCAATCAATGCATATACATCATGAGAGTAAAGCTGAACGGTACCTGCCACCATGTCATTTGTTGCTCTGGCATCTCTAGTTGTCATTGCAAATATCCTTCCCTGTCCCCCCCCCTGTTTGGCCTTATCCTCCTCCTTTGCTCCTTGGTTAGCCCACCCTTCTGTGGTTCTGGGTAGTCCCTGGACTTATGTCCCACTTTGCCACAATTGAATCAGGCCCCCTAGTCCAAAAGCATGTCTCACTCATATGTTTCCCTCCACATCTACCACAAACCTGGTTAGTATTCTGATTTACACCCATGTCTTGATTACGCTATTGATTCTGATTTTGATCGCCACTAATTCTGCTGATGACCTTGATTCTGATTCCGCCACTGATTCTGCTGGTGACCATGATTATAGTTTCGGTTTGGCTAGTTGATCCCCTTGTTATTGTTGTTCTCTGTGTTCCTTCTCTTATTTCCATAGCTATTTCCCCCTTGATGGTTACCATGATTCCTATCGGAACCATCTTCAGGACCCCTCTTTATCTCGTCCTTCTTCCTTTGATACTCGGAAGACTCTAGTTCCATCACACGGGCTCTGTCCAGCACTTCAGCATAGGTTGGTAATTGAAGAGGAGTCAACCTATCGCTAATCCGGCATTTTAGATCTCTCTCAAACTTCTTAGCTTTTTGACTTTCATCAACAAAAAGGGCATGAGAAAATTTTGACAACTCGATGAATTTGGCGTTGTACTCGTCAACCGTTATTTTCCCTTGCTCAAGGTTAAGAAATTCCACCAACTTCATGTCCTTCATACTTGGTGGAAAATACTTTTTATTGAATGCCTCCACAAATATGTCCCAAGTGATCACTTCAACACCCCGAGACTCTATTGTAGTCTTCTCGGAATCCCACCACTGACTAGCCTCTCCTTGAAGCACAAAGGTTGCATGAAGTGTCTTGAGAATTTATATGCACTTTAACATTGGTTGATGTATGGGGTAAGCTGGCCATGGTGTAGGGTAGCAATTCTGAATATTTCTACATGCGTGCGCGTGTGTGCATTATCTAGAAAACAGTAAAATCTTCTTTTTTTCCATATATAAAGCAGTAAATAAAACAGATATGGCATGTCTTGATTTTCTTTGTAGATTTTCTCGGCTTTTTAGTTTGAGCGTGAGCAAGCAACCATTTAGATCAAGAAATAGAAAGAAAAGTGAGAAATCTATCTATTCCTATTAATTACATATTGGTCCTAGTCCCCAAAATAAAATGACAGAATGAAATAATATTTACATATTTTGTGCGATGAAAATAAAGCACGCAGAATTAAAAATATAAAGCAAAATAAAGCAATAATAAAATAAAGCCCCAGCCCTTTCATTATACTGCCCGGAAATCTACTTTATTTTTATTTTTTGTAAATATATCTGTAATGGTAACTGGAACGAAACTGTTGCAAGAGGAGGATCATATCCACAAATATATACACAGATATATAAGAATGCAATATTTAAAATGCTAAAGAAATATAATAAGCATATTTTAGCCAGAAACTAAAGAAAACTGAGTCTAACCCTCTATTTTTATTTAAAATAAAAACGACGTCCCCAGCAGAGTCGCCAATGTGAATGCCCCGGAATCTCCCGAATCCCGCGCTCTCCTTTTTAGGGGAATGCGAGTTGCGGAAGGACATCACTCTTTTCATTCCATCCTCCCTTGTTTAGGGGAAGACAAAATTAAAAGTGCAAAAGAGTGTTGTCGAAAAGCGCGTTGAATACGCCTTGGTCACTGAGGGTGCTTTAGTCCACTATGAGTGCATTAGATTTTTCCGTATCTCATCCTCCCTTGTTTAGGGGAAAACAAGATACAGAAAACACATCACCTTTTTCATTCTCATCGTCCCTTGTTTAGGGGAAAACAGAAAAGTGCAAAAAAAGGATGTTGCGAAAGCGCGTGGGAACACGCCCTGCCTCACTGTGGACTGATGTACATTCTGGATTACTATGAGTGCTTTGGGTTTTTTTGTAGTTCATCCTCCCTTGTTTAGGGAAAAACAAGATACAGAAAGTATATCACCATTTTCATTCACATCGTCCCTTATTTAAGGGAAAACGGAAAAGTGTAAAAAAATGATGTTGCGGGCCTCATTGTAATCCAAAATGTTGTAACAGAGTCGCCATGTTTATTTTAAGGAGAAATAAAGAAAAACAAAAAATAACAAGAGTTTGTAAAAAAGGGGTTCGGAGGCTAAGTTACGAGGTGAGAAGGTGTTAGGCACCCAACTCGGCCTTTTGGTCTCAAAAATAGTTTTTGGTTAAAATATGCTTTTACTATATTTATTCAGCGAATAAAATAAAGCATTTAAACAGATATATCTGTATCTACAGTATTACAGACTTGCAGCCGCTTCCTTCCAGAAATTACAAATATATTTATAAATATTTGGCCATAATAATGGCTCTTTTTAGTTCTATTTTCTATAGAAATCCGGGCAGCATAACTGCTTATATTTTTACATTGGGCCGGCTTGAAAATAGAACTTTTTATATAACCTCTTAAAGGCTTACCTTTAAGAGCGTAGGTTGTGCTCGCTCTGTCCTTCCGGTTAAGGGAGTCTTTTGTTGTTATGGAGATTCGGGCAGAGTAACTGCTTCCGAAAGCGGCATCGTGAAACGAGCGGAGCAACTGCTTGTGTGTTTTGTTGTTGTTTGTTTGCTCATAGCGGAAATCGGGCATAGCAACTACTTGCTTCTGGTGGATTTGGCCTCTGGATTTGGGCAGAGTAACTGCTCTTTGTTGGATTTTTGGACCGGAGAAATAGGGTGGAATCCTAGCTGGAAGGCTAAGGTTCACTTTGACCGGTTGGATTTGTGTTTGGAGGAGATTTGACGGAGCTTCGAGGCTTTTTAGGAAGAGGGGTTCTCTCTCTCTCTCTCACACTGCGTAAACTGAACGTTGTTTTTTAACTGTGTGCGATGACTGTGTGTGCGAGAGTGAGAAGTGATTTCTCAGCCCTTAATTCTGAAGTCGAAGCCCTCTATTTATAGGCTGAATAAGAGACCTTGTTGTCTTTAAATTTTCTTCTTTGTGTTTCATCAACTTGTACCGTACGCTTTAGAGATTGTACAAAATGTCAAAACGGAAGTGCATAATCACTGTTTGGGCGCCACCCACATTAGGTCTAGGCGCCACGCCTGCTTGGCATGTGGGTGGCTCCTGGGCCTCTTTTTGGGGTCATTTTTGACACTTTACCCCATGTATTTTACTGTTTTACGCATCCTGCTTTTCCTTTTGCATTTTCAAACCCTGTAACTTGACATTTGTTAAGTTTCAACAGGTCTTGATATTTCATGTCATGTCACATACCAAGGGTACGAAATTGGGGTGTCTATAGAGATCCTCAACGATGGATTTTACGAGTAACCCGCAGTTTACCGATTAAACGAATATCGTTGATAAGAAATAGACTCCCAAATTTCGTGGAAATTATAATGGGGAGTGATGGAACAGGTAGCAGGTATAATGCAATAGTTTATAATGCATGTCAAATCTCACATATCCTAGACATATTTAGTCGGTTCTAGCATGTAATCGTAGTTTTTAAGCAGATATGCAAATTAAGTGCTCTGATGGTCGGACCTATCGAAATAGGCTGCCTACATATCCCTTAATAAAATGAATAAGACCAAACGTAGTTCGGCCCGATGCAAACAAACAACGCTATGTGGGATACCAAGATCAAACATCGTATCCTCAAAGGGTCGAACCCTTTGCCGAACACGATGGTGGGATAGATCGCATCCTTAAGGCAGGGCCCTTCGTCGGAGTACGATAACCTTTTCATTGGCCGGGGTATGCACCCCCTCGTAGAAAAGGTTGAACAACTTCGGTGGGATAGATCGTATCCTCAGGGTAGGACCCTTCGTCGGAGTACGATAACCTTTTCACCGGCCCGAGGTATGCACCCCCTCACAGAAAAGGTTGAACTAACACAAGTGGGATAGATTTTCATGCAAAAAGGTAAAATGCAAACACTTTACCTTTTTCTTACCATTGCCTTGCTTTTGCTTCTGCTTCTGCTGCTGATTTTGCTTCTCTTGCTTTGGCTGCTGATGCTGCTCTTTTGCTTTTGCTTATATTTCTGATTTTGCTTTGCTGCTTTTGCTTTGATTTCTTGATTCCTCCTTGCTGCATTTTTTTTTCTTTCTCTCTTGCTACATTTTTTCCTTTCTTGCTGCATTTTTTCTTTTTTGCATTTTTTTTCTTGGGGATTTTTGCTTTACGTTTTCTTTCGCTGCTGCTTTTGCCGTTGCATTTTCTTTGCTACTGCTGCTAATTTCTACTCTTCTGATCTTCTTGTGGCTAACCTACTGGAGATATGAACTTCATTTTGATTTCTGATGGATGACCGTCAATTTTAGTTAATATAGCTAGCTTTGTTAACTTTCCGTTAAGCTTTCAGGGCCTTTTTGCAATTTGGGCAACTTGAGGACTTGAGTGCTGAACTTTGATTTTTGAAGGGGGAAAGTGAAACTTCTCCCTTTTCATCTTCATTACGGGAGACGAAGGCAGTAGCCTTCATTTCTTCATCTTCTTCATCATTTCTTTTCTTCATTGCTGCCGACAAGCATATCTCCTTCATTTCTTCGCCTCTTCTCGATTTTCTTTCACCAAATTGTTTGTTTTGCTTAATAGATGGCTTCTTCCTCAAGATCTCGAAGGGAAAGGCACCGATGTATCCAGATTCTAGCGAGGAAAGAAATGAACTTCCTCCCTTGGTCCGAAATCACATAAGGTATCTCTTCTCGAAGGACGACTGGGGCAACATCCTTCATGATCGGAATACACACGTGTCTAATGTTCCGATTCCGCTATAAGTCTCTTTTCTACCAACCCATTTGGTCGATTTTTCAGATCTGTTGAGTTTCTTTGCTGTTTTGGATTGTTGGAGTATGCCTGCTCTTGATTTTGATGCTTATACATGCAATTTATGTGCTAGAATGATGCAATTTGGTAATTTATTCATAGCAAAAATAGAAATTTATGCTATTTATTTTTGCGATGCATACTTGAACAATTGGCACTATTTGACTATGCGATGCATATTCCATGTTACTGATGTAATTTGACTATATAATGATGCATGCTTGAACTGCAAAATATTTTTTATAATGCATGCTCATGCGATAGACTTTTCGGATACGTGATGCATTTTTTCGGATATATTTTTGGACACATTTTTTGATGCATGCATGCAAAATGTAACATGAATACTTTATGCAATAATATACATTTTTACGAATGCACATGCTGCAGAGATGTATGCCAAATGCAATAGAAATACTTTCTTTTCAATATTTGCAACATTTTTACTTAAGTGAATGCTAAAATGCAATTATTTGGAGATACTCATATATGATGCATGAATATATCATTTATCACTTTTTCATCATGGAAATGCAAATGCATTGTAGAAAAATATTTACAATGCTTGCTAAAATGCTACATGGGTATATATTTTCTTAAACATGCACATGTATTTCCCTTTTTAACGTAAAAAGATGCAACATTATTTTTTTTATGCATTATGCAAAATGTAGATATTATTTCTTGATTTTTTTGATGATGGTTATTTATGCATACAAAAATGCGATATATGCAACATGCTCTTTTTTTTTTTTTTTTTTTGGTATGCAGGATGTAATATTTAATTTTGCATGCAACATATATTATATGTTTTTCTTCTTTTTTTTTTTTTGTTTATGGCATAATTTAATGACATGCATAGAGGCTTTTAATAAAAGATAGGAATTTTACCTCCTCCCTTTTTCTTGATACTGAGATGCTGAGATGCTGCCGTCTTCCTTTTTCTCTTTTTTTTTTTTTTAATTTTTAGACGCGCATGACCTTGACTAAGATTCAGGCAAGCTGTGATAAAGTTTTAGACATTTATAACTCAATGCCCTTGCCGACACGGGTTTTGGTGGAGTCCTCTGGCTTTAGTGAGTTCCTGCGGGCTTTCCGTCCCTTCCGCAGTTATTTGCCCATCTTTGACATTTTGCGGGACTATTGGTGGGACACCACCCACACTTTTCATTTCAGTTGGGGGAAGGCTACTTTGACCCCATGTGATTTTTCTGCTATCACGGGTATTCCTACCAGCATCGGCCGGACTTTGGAGCCGGATTATACCCTTCGTCATCATCACGACGTGGTGAAGGATCTCTTGGGTTTCGAACCCGAATGTAAGTCTACAGATGAGATCTTTATTGGCAGTGTCAAGAGCTGGCTTCTAGCAAATGCCGGGAAAGTTAACGAGAATGATAGCGAGGTCGTAGCTTGCGTTGCCAGGGTGTTCTTGTTCTTCTTTCTGGGGATGTCACTTTTTGCCAATTCTTCCACCACTTTGAGGGTCTCCCTCCTGGGATGTCTATGGGACTTGGACCATGTTATTGACTATGACTTGGGGCAGGCAAGCCTGACCGAGCTTTATGCTTCCATGGATCGGGCCAGCCGCAATGATTCGCCGACTTTTTACGGCTTCGCTCCGGTTTGGGAGGTATCCTTTCCTTTTTTTTTTTGCTTCTGTTTGTTTTTTTTTTTTGATTTGTCAGCATTTTTTTTCTTTTTTTGCTGATTCTCTCTTCTTTTCTTTTTCTGCAGGTCTGGACCTACTTGGTTTTTCATTTTACTCCTGGTCCATTGCGCCAACGTATTCACGAGCCACCTTTCTTGGTTGAATTTGTGAATGCCAACCGAGTAGGGAAGGATGGAGATGGCCACTGCTTGGATACGGTGATGATGCGAGACAGGATAGCCAGCTCGAGCTCAGGCACTGTGCATTTATTCCCCTGGAGGGGTCTGGTGGGGCCTTATATGATTTCTCTAGAGATGAGCCATTGCCGAATATTGATGGTGTCTATTATGGTTTATTCGTTGTATATGGGCAAACGGGTCAACCGCCAACATTCTATGCTTCTGACATTTCCAGTGACACCTCCTGCACCTCCTCCTTGGGTGATTGTCCCGGACTTCTTCCCGAACATGTATCTGTACATGTCGAGATATCTTATGCCTCCGAGCGATTATCCAGTCATGGCATATGAGGAGTTCACGAGGACGCTCCATCCTGCCCCTTTTTAGGCGTCTCGATAGGCTGAGGCCTTCTTGTCCGGCTCTTGACGTGCAGTTAGAATTGTCTGCGCCTGCAAAGGGTTTTCCACCTTCCGTTATCGTCGTGACGGAAGACTTGTTGAGGAAGTTTTACCCGATGTGGACATCCCTAAGGAGTATCATGTTCCAGAGCAAGCCCGCTTGGTAAATATTTTTCTTGCCTCTCTTTTTTTTCTTTTTTTTAATGCTTTCCTCATTTCATTTTTTTTTGGAGACTGACATACTTTGTTTTGCTGTCTCAACACCTTTTCCCTGGTTAATGTATCGTCGTACAAGAGGCTGTTGAGGGGCTTCTTCAGCATCAATAAATTGTATTAGCGGCTGATGGACGATTTTTCCTGTCGAGGGAATGATGCTCTGAGGCAGACCAGGCGCCGGGATGATGATGATGATGATAATGATGCGACCGGATCAAGTCGTGCTCGAGCGAGGGGACGGGAGTACAGGATTGGCGAGTCCGGCCCTCGAGTCATGGGTGGCAACCTTGGCAGGAGCAGATCTTCTCGCGGTCATTAGCTCCATTTACCTGCATTTATTAGCTTTCTTTCTTTTTCTGTACCAGACTCTGTACATATTTCTAAATACAATGCGATATTATTTTATATGATGCATGAATTAAAAATGCAGACTCAATTATTCTAAGAATAAAATAAATCTAAGCCATTATCTAGGGGTAACGACACACTGCAATTATGGATGGAATTTTAGAGGGATACACCTTCAGATTTAAAACAGGCTTTCTGGCATTCTGTGGGGAAGGAAAGGCAGCCGCCTCTTCCTGTGTTTGATATTTCAATTAGCAGGCGAGGCTATGGCCTAGCTTCTGCATTTTCTCCCATTTCTCGTGATCAAACAGAGACAGTAGTGGAATGGTCGGGGCCCGAAGCCAGGATACCAGGCAGTATCGGGGAACAGTGGTGGGGCTCCTAGCGCCACCCATGATGGAAGTAGGCACCGCGCTAGGAGTGGGTGTGGGTGGTGCCCCAGATTTCTTCTCTGTAGTCCTGTTTCAGCCACTGTTCATGCACTGTGCGCTAGAATTCGTCCGTTTCTTCAGCTTTCAGTATAAATGGAAGCCGAGGCAGCGTACATTTCATCAGTCATCTGCTTCTTTCCTTTTGCTTAAGTCTTTTGAGTTCTCTTTTTGTAACGACCCGACCCGGATTCCAACACAAAATCCTAAGGTCGTGCCGCTGGAACCAACTTAAGAAGAGGACAAGCACTTGTTAAACAGTAGTGCTAGTCAAACAGTCGAGCAAACTCGCTCTAAACATGAACATAACGCCGCACTAAAATACGGTATTTCAAAAATCGAATCAACGGAAGCAATATAAGAAAAAATTCCCAAGCTATGAAGCTCGAAACCAACGACAATGAAACCAAGAGAGACATTATCTCTCAAAGGAGGAAAAACAAAACTTCGCGTGCTTAACATTGCAGACAGCTAATCAAACCATCGGCACTCCGGGGCGGCGTTTCAACCAAGAACCAACGATATAACAAATACCCAACGGCTAAAGCATACCGGGGTTAACCAACAACTATGAAAATTAGAATAAGGAAATTTCCCAAAGCTATTGCGTGTCCGGGAGACAACTGGAATGAATACTAAAACCACAAACAAGGCACGACACAACACGTCGGCCCAAGAAATAATCAATACAAAAACCCAAGTATTCTACCGATTTGTAAAGTCTAAATAACTTTACAAAATTTTGATCTCGCAAGAATAGCAAAGTACATGGAATCAAAGACAATGCTAAAAAGGGAACAAGACTCCACAAGGCGCTACTTGGAAAAGTGCTGCTACAACCACGAACCACGATCTAACCTCGGTCTATCGACCAGGCTGCGCCATGCTACGATCCGCGATCTACTCGACCTCGGTGCGGCGATCGATTCACGCAACTAAAAACAAGTACGGGATGAGTCATAATGACCCGATGCGCTACCACATATATATGCAACATATAATTATGTAACATAAACATAACCAAGGTGTCATTTATAAATGACGAAAAACCGTGAAGAGGCGCCGTATCGTTTCGATACTCCACAAGATATCCACTCCTTCTTATTTACTAAACCGTCCAAATGAACCAGGGTGTAATCCCCTGTTCACACACAAATCAAATGAATTAGAAGGTAGTTCCCACAAAACATCATATGCAAGTATACATATCATAATATATACAAATCAAGCTATTCACACTGTTACCACGTGTAAAGGGTGCATGTTTATATATATACACCTATATCAGTATGTATATCTCTAAATATACATATCAAATCTCCCATAAAATCATCATGCATAAGTGTGCATATCTATATATATACACATCAAGTCTTTCATATATATCTTATATACAAGTATGCATATATCTATATATACATATCAAATCTCTCATATATCATCAGCTAATACAAACATGGTCAATAAGATCTCATGTTCAACTAACACTTTGTTATCACATAAGTGCCGATAGTAGGCCACATAAAGGATAGAGAAGATACCAAATCACTTTCGTCGTATTGCTCCGCAATCACAAGCTGATTAATCATATCGTGCGGTGATACGTGTTCGGGTATCAAAGTACCGAGCTCTCTCTCGGTGCGAGCTCTCTCTACTCGGGAAAATAGCACTAGCCAATGTGCTCAATTGGTTACGACAAAGGGGCTACTTCCCCACTGTAGCTAGTGGGGAGGTGTGTGTGAAACCCGAATCCGATGCGGCGATACATTACAATCACGAATCCCATAATTCGGTAAGGCAATGCATCGTCCCACCATCATCATCAAAACTCAAGTAATGCCAGCTGGACTTATATGCAATGCACAAGTAGATGTTTACTTGCTAATTCTCAAGTAGATATAATGATCTACTAAATTCATACGATTATGCACATTGTTACAATAATCACAAAACCACAACATGAACTCATTTGAGTCTTAAAATCCCAAGTGTCAAGTTGTCCACTCTATCCAAGTCAAGGTCCAAAAGCTAGTAATCTAGTCAATGGATTCTAGGAGTCGTAGGGTCTCGTTCTACGTTTTCATTTAAGGCATTTCTAGGATCTCATTCCATTTAGGAACCCTAGTTCACAAGTCACTAAGTCAAGTATGAGTTGGTAGCCTAAGTTGATTTCAAGTTCGCAGTTCCACTTGTTAATGTAATAAAATTTAAATACAAGTTAGGAAATTAACACCAATAAAACCATCAAGTAATCAGAGGAAATATATGCTTCATGAGTCATATTCTCAAATGCATACAAGATACAAATCTCAACAAAGGTAGGAATTATGCATTTTGTCATAATCTAAATCAATCATAGAATTTTATATTCTAGTATACAACCAAGCTAAGTTATTTACTTAACCATTAACCCATCATATATTGACCAAGACTACTTTGTTAGTCTAGGGTACTTAATCAACAATGGTATACGCCTTACAATATTTCTAGAATGATAAATCATTTTATAGTCTCAACTTATTAAAGTTCATGTTAATTCATAAACTCATCCCATCATATTCACGTGAATAGAATCGTTTATTAGATACAAATTCACTATGCTCTAAGAGCATCTAAAGGGTCTCTACGTCGAAATTGAGGATACACTCTATAATATCCCTGAATGGTAATCCATTCTTCAAACCAAGTCAATCCTTCTCTACTCGATGTTCATGCACCGAAAGATACCCATTCTAACAGTTGGAATTCCAACTTAGTAATAACTCATTCTGCGCAGCCATTTTGTAAAATTGACCAATAACTCATCATAACTCTAAATTTCATGAATCTTACATATTCAGAAACTAGACTTTTCAAACTATAACTTAGCCTTTTAAATCACTTCATTCGGATTTATATTCATCCAAATATAGTCACTTCAATTTCATGATAACAATCAGATTTACTGCTATTACACATTCTGCCCAATCAACTTGTAAATTAAACCATTACTTCATCACAACTCCAAATTTCATGAATTTTATATATTCCAAAATTAGACTCTTTAAACTATAATTTAGAACTTTAAAGTACTCTATTTGTACTTGTATTCATCAAAATACAGCCCCTCCAAGTTCATGTCAGAAATCTGTTTTTCTGTTATGGCCTGTACTGCATGTCTATCATACAAATTTCACCAAAAATTCCTCATTGATCCAAATGACACGTATTTTACATTTCCAGAAACTAGACTCTTTGAGCTATAGTTTAGCCTTTTAAAACACTCAATTCAGACTTGTATTCGTCAATTTATGATCACATCAAAATCATGTTAACAATCTGACTTCCTGGTAGCAGAGTACTGTCACTGTCACATTTCATGATTTATTTAAAAATGCTTCCCGAACTCTAAAATTAATAAAAATTTACAGATCATTTCTTCTCTTATACACGTACAACATATAATATTTGTAGACAATTCCCTATAGTAGATTGCTCCCAGTAAATTCCCGAAGTCAGCTCAAAACTGAGACTGAACTTGTAAACTTGTTAAACCAATTCTCCCCAAACAATCTAGCAAACTACCATGGAAGCATGAGAAAATGACATAATAGTTCTTACCACAAGAGAAAGAGGCTTAGTAACGTACCTTCATCCTTTAAACAAGTAAAGAAACGAAATTACAACCGGAAGGAAGTAGACTAGTCGATGAGATCTTCGATTCTACGGTCTCGGCTTGAAGAATGAACAAGTAGAGCTAAGGAAACCAAGCTCAAGCAGCCAAGAACTCTCTTAATCTCCCATGGAAGTTCTCTCCACGTTTTTTTTGGTGAAGAAGGCAGAAAATGAGAGTCTCCAAGATTGATTTGTGGTGTTGGTGAAGTCAAATAGGTAGTGGGACATGTGTCAAAACATTATGGTAGATAAAAATATGATTTTTGGTGGTTAATTGATCTCATTACTCCCATTTAGACCACACTTAAATTTAATTAATCATGTGAGGACTAATATATTTTTCCTTCAATCAATATTTTAACTATCATACAAATTAACCCTGTAGGGTCAATTAAAATACTAAAACACTTTGGGGTCACAACTCCCAATTATTTATTTGCCTCTTAATGTCAAATAATAATTTCTTATTACTATCTAAATTTATATAAGGGTATAATCATCTCCTAAATAAATTACCAACCTCATAGGAGTTAGTTAAACTACTTCATATAATTTATTTCACTAAATCTGACTCCGTAGAGTCAATTACAAAACAATTAGATCTCAGAAATATAATAATAAAATTACATAATTTTTGGGGCCTTACACTTTTGCTCAATCTCCATTTCCTTTTATCAGATATAAGTTTTTCTGTTTCTTTTCAGAGATGGCTGCACCAGTTCATACGGCTTTGGAGATAGAGGTTTACGAGAATGCTCTGGATTTTTGGGTACTTTCTTTGCAGGCAGATGAACGAGAGTGGTTTGAGCACATCTACGGGCATCGGTGCCTGCTGTCATGGCGGACCCTTCGCATTAACTAGGACATGCTGAGGGGAGCTTCCAGGTTCTGGTCAGCATAGAGCCACCTTTTTAACTTTTGCCTGAACGAGATGTGTCCCACCTTCGAAGAATTTTGCGCTATGGTGGGGATGCCTGCCGCTGGACCCATTGCTGTGCCATCTGCACGGAGGCGTCCTTTCATGGCAATACGGGAATTGTTCGGCTCAACCCGCGAGGCTACTCCGGGTTTCTATAATGGATTCAACTTTAATTTGGTTGTCCTTCACGGTGCTTATACTGAGTACATGGAAGATGACCCAGTTTACTTGCAGCGTTGGCTGGCTGCTTTTTTTCTTTGCCTCATGGGACGGTACCTTCTGGTTGGCCGACCCGGATTTATAGATGTGCGGGTTGTGGACCTGGTGCTGCAGGCTCGGGAGCGCCAGGTAAATATCATCCCGGTCATCCTCGCTGAAACCTTGTTTGGCATGGATGCCTTTGCGCCTTGTAATGAGATGTTTCCCTCCGGTAGCCCTCTTTTGATTCACATGTGGCTGGAGGAGCATTTTAACTGGTTTATGGGCCCAATGCCGATGGGAGGCATGTATGATCTTGGGAGCTATGGCTCTCGCGGTCATTATCACCAAACCAACTTTTCAGATCATGACTGGATTGAGTATTTCTTACGTATCGGCTCCATGGAGATCATATGGGTTGTCAGCCATTGGCGGATCCGTAGCTTCTTTATGTTTACCGGGGTCCACGCCCAGGTCATTTTGTCGGGTCACGAGTAGACCACTTTCTATCTAGCGTACAGGGTTCTTCGCCAGTTTGGTAGAGAGCAGGTTATCCCAGATATGAACCGTCCTCTGACTGAGGATCTGCAGATGAATAGGGACGTAGGTGAGCTTATCTGGGACATGTGGCAACTCGACTTTGATTTATGGATGGTAGCTTACGCCTTTTTTGAGTATATGCTTTTATCCCATGAATATCTATCATGGGTGCTGGTAGCTGTTGAGGAGCATTCCCGCGTTACTCGGCATGTACTGAGGCGGATGCTGGGCCGGCGAGTGAGCAGTGGCCTAGATGCTCACTTGATGGAGATAGGCGAGGACCTGTAAAGCTCGGGGTTGATAGTCCCTCAGGTTCTGCAGGAAGATTTCAGGCGAATGCATGGCCTTGGTGCCCGGATGGCTCATGATCCAAATGAGGCAGGTCCCAGTAATGCGCCTCCCCGATTGAGTAATGCAAGTCGGCGGAGCAATCCCTGATAGGCAGATGAGGCTGATCCTCCTTAGGCTGGCAGGCGAAGTACTGCCCATAGAGGTGATGACACTGGCCCAAGTCGTCGTGCTGTTCAGGACAACGACGATGCTGATGATGAAGAGGATGAGGACACTTCTGGTGGTTCTCACGCTGGTGAGACTGGAGCCTCTTTTGCACCTTGCAGAAGTATATGGTCATGGCTGGGCGGACGTCGCAGACGCTGATGGACCGTTCCGAGGCTTTACTGCAATAAAAGAATAGTTGGGGGGGGGGGAATGGAGGGATATAGGTAGCAGGTAGTATGTATATAGACAAATGTACATAAATAAATGCTAATCTTAAATGTCTTAGACACTTATTCCTAGGCTGCACCTTATGGACTGTATTATGTTATATTTTGATGTTTTATGCGAGCTCTGTCGTGGTTTTTCTCTTTAGTCGGTCAAGACTCTACATATACTGAAGATTTTGGCAGGCTGGAGGTCAAATGCTAAGGATTTGGAAACTGCACTCCCTCTCCTTTTCTCCTGTTTTCTTTCCTTTTTTTTTTTGTATTATTGCTCTAACTTTGGCCTAGGTTGCCCTTTCGGGTTTTCAACCTAGCGAGCCCTTATTTCTCATTTTTTGTGCTCTAACTTTTGCCTAGGCCTCTTTCGGGTTTTCAACCTAGCGAGCTGGAGAGAGAAGCAATTGCAAGATATATTTTTCGGCTCACGCATAGTACCTTTTAAGCTTATCGAGGTTGAAGGGCTGAATAAGGTCTTCCTCATCTTGATTTGTGAGGAGTACTGCACCTCTTGACCGGATTTGTTTGACAATGTATGGTCCCATCCAGGGAGACTTCCAATTTCCCCTAGTATCGACATAACTAGGGGGTGCGAAGTACCAGGTCTCGACTTGGATATCACGGCCTTTAATTTTCTTATTGAATGCCCGAGCTATTCGCTTCTGATATGCCCGAGTGTGTTCCAGGGCTAGCAGTCGACGTTCGTCGACCATGGCTAATTCTTCGTAGCGCTGCTTGACCCAATCAATTTGAGATATGTCTGATTCCATCATTACTCTTAATGATGGGATCTCAACTTCAATAGGCAGTACAACCTCCATGCCATATGCTAAAGAATATGGGGTAGCCCCAATATATGGCTAGCGGTAATTTTTCGGTTACGATTATATTTTCTAGTGTTTTGTTGGTCGCTTCAACGACACCATTTGGATGGGGAAGATTTATGCCTTTGACCTTTCGAGTGTGTGTCATTTTCAAAAGGTATATTTTGTAGAAAGAGGCTTCCACCCACTTTGTAAAGTAGTCGACGGCTACCAGGACATATTCATGACCATTAGATCCCTTCGGATGGATTTGACCTATGAAGTCAATTCCCCAAGTTGAGAAGGGCCAGGGGGCTGTGGAGTTGTATAAGATATGCGGGGGCACGTGTTGTAGATTTGCGAAGCGCTGGCATTTGTCGCAATGACGTACCCACCAGATACAATCAGTTTCTAGCGTACTCTAATAGTACCCCTGCCGGATGACTTTCTTTGACAGCATATGTCCGTTCATGTGTGGCCCACAGGTACCACTATGAAGCTGGTTCATGATCTACTCAGCTTTGGCCTATTCGACGCATAATAAGTTTAGGCACCTGGTAGTGCCTTTTGTACAGGCTGCCTCCGCTGACTACAAATTGTGATGCCCATCTCCGTAGGGAGACTTCCCCCTTTTGTTTAGGCTGGGAGGATAGATTCATTTCTGAAGCATATTCATGATGTCTGAATACCAGGGCTCGTTGTCCTTTTCAGGAGAAGCATTGATTTTGAAATAGTAGGCCGGAGTGACCTTTTTCCCAACTATAAATGGTTGGACATTGATTTATGTGGGAATTTGAACCAATGATGCTAGAGTGACCAAGGCATCAGCGAATTGATTTCTATCTCGCGGCAAGTAATGGAACGAGATATTATCAAATTCACTGGCTAGTGCTATCAATTTGGCATGATATAGCTGCAGTCGGGGATCCTGGGTTTTCCACTTCCCTTCGACTTGGTTTATGATTAAGGCGGAGTCACCATAGACTTCCAAGTCTTTGGCTCCTTTTCGGAGGGCTTCTTCTAGACCGGCAATACAAGCCTCGTATTCAGCTGTGTTGTTTGAGCATTCGAACTCCAACCTTATGGCCAGCGGAGTGTGGGAATCTGCTGGATCAATTAACAAGATTCCTATGCCAAAGCCCCTTTTGTTGGTGGCTCCGTCAAAGAACATTTGCCATTTGGTGTCATGATCGGCAATTTCTAGGATACCTTCGTCTGGGAAGCTGGGCTCAGCTGCATCTTCTGCTTCTAGAGGGAGATCAGCTAGATGGTCCGCAATTACGCTGCCTTTGATAGATTTAAGCGTGACATAGGTGATGTCAAACTCGTTGAGGAGAAATGACCATTTAGCTAGTCGGCTACAAAGTGATGGCTTGCCGAAGATGTACTTTATAGGATCCATCCTGGAGATGAGCTTGATGGATCGAGCTTGCAGATAAGTTTTAAGCCTCTGGGTTGCCCAGACTAGACTAGTGCAGCTTTTCTCCAATGCTGAGTAATTAAGTTCGCTTCCTTGCAGCTTCCTACTTATGAAGTAGATGGCATTTTCGATGTAGGAATCTTATTTTTTTTGGGCGAACATAGCCCCTACTAATGTATCTGTGATGGTTAAATATAAGAGGAGAGGTTTATGTGTATGGGGAGGAGCTAGCACTGGTGGATTGGCAAGGTAAGCTTTTATTTTTTCAAAGGCTAGTTGGCATTTTTCGTCCCAGATTCGATCATTATTTTTCTTTAGAGCTTGAATAGGGGCTCACATATGGAGGTCAGCTGTCTGATGAAGCGACTGATATATTGCAATCAGCCCAGGAAACCTTTGACTTTTGTTGGAGTTTTTGGCTGCGGCATATTTATGTTGGCTTTGATTTTGGCCGGCTCGATCTCGATGCCTTGCTCGGTCACCATGAATCCCAGGACCTTGTCCCAAATGTGCATTTGGTGGGGTTAAGCTCCATCTGATGCTTTCTTAACCTTTCGAAGAATTTTCGAAGGTCTTTGATATGGGCACCGTTGGCATCGCTGGAGTGCACGATCATGTCATTTACGTACACTTCGACCTCTTTATGGATCATGTCATGAAAGAGGGCGGTGGCAGCTCTTTGATATGTAGCCCTAGCATTTTTAGCCCAAACGGCATGACAGTATAGCAGTAGGTTCCCAAGGGGGTGGTGAATGATGTTTTCTCTTGGTCTTCTACCGCCATTTTGATTTGGTTGTAGCCCAGCATGCCGTCCACAAAGGATCTTATTTTGTGAGAAGTCCACAACGTCTACCACAATATCAATGTTGGGTAGAGGGAAATCGTCTTTGGGCGATGCCTTGTTGAGGTCACGGAAGTCTACGCAGATCCAAACCTTTCCGTTGGGCTTCGGAACAGTCACTATATTTGATAACCAGATCGGGTATTCAACTACCTGAATAAATTTGACATGTAGCTGCTTCATGATTTCTTCTTTTACTTGTAGTGACCATTCTGGTTTGATTCGGCAGAGTTTCTGCTTGACTGACCGAGCATCAGGATAAGTAAGGATCCGGTGTTCAACAATGGCTGGGTCCAACCTAGGCATATCTTCGTAGGACCATGCAAAGATGTCCACGAATTCTTTGAGGAGGTCAATAAGTGCTACCCTTTCAGAACCTTGCAGGTAGCTGCCGATTTTGACTTCTTTGATTTCATTGTTAAGCCCTAGATTGATGGCAGACAAGTCTTCATCTGCTGCTGCTGATTGATGCTTTTCCTGGTGCTTGACTGACTTTACGAGCTCAAGCAGGTAACTTTTATCTTTTGGGTCCATTTCATCAAATGACTCATTATTAAAGCTAATTAATGTGTCTTTTAATGAAGGTGCAACTAAGGAATACACAAAGACATCTATATTATTATTAGCAAAATGTACAGGGTTATTTACATTATTGAGGACCTGGGGTTTGAGATCCTCAATTTTAGGGAGCGGATCGGAAGATAACCAATCCGTAAGGCTATAGGAAGGATGGGGAATAGTATATTCGAAACGGTCCACCAGATCTGCGGATGTTAAGAGGGGCCGGTCGTAATATACCAATTCTGCAAAGGCTTATCAGCAATAGACTCAAACTCAGCAGGGAGCTTTTCATAGCTAGTGCCTCTATCTATCATTCCCAAGAAAATTGTCTCCTAGACAGTTATCATCTAACTCCTTTTTATTGAAAGGGATATTTATAGCACCTTTATTTTGGCTAAATAGGTTTCTTTGATCTTTAAACCTTTTTTGTTTGGTTGGCCTCCAAAATTCGTGTGCCTGCCACCGTGATTACTTCATTGTCGATGAGGTCCTGGATGACATTTTTGAGCACATAGCACTTATCGGTGAGATGCCCACTCCAACGATGGTATTCACAAAAATGAGCGTGATTCCATGTGCCAGGTAGTGGGTTGGGAGGCTAATAATTTGCAATGGGTTTAAGCATCCCATGGACCCATAGTGTTTGAAAGATTTCAGATGCTGAAGCTTCAATGCTTCAAACCATTCAGGAGGAGAAGAAACATAGAGTACGTGCTGATGCATACTTGGCTAAGAACAAAATTCTCAGACAAAGACTTGGTCTTACACCTTATTAGTTAGTAACTGAAGCTGAAGCCACAAAGGAAGCTAAGAAAGAAGCTGATGATGCTGACAAGGAAGCAAATGCGGAAAAGGAACCTGAAGCTGATGTTGGTCCATCAGTTGCTGCTCAAGCTGGAAAGCCCACTGAAGGATCCACATCAATAGCCGAATGAACATTGCACTCTAAATGATCCAAATTCTCTCTTAAACCTCTTAAACAATTGTTTTACTTGTAGTAGACAATTAATTTCTGCATGGTTTTTAATCTCCTGCTACTGCACTTATATATTATCTGCTTGGCTTACTAACATTTACTTTGCAGGCACATAAGTTCTTTAATTGCTCTCTGCTTTCAAGTGAATGGATTTTAAGCAAATAGGAGGAGATTGTTGAATCTTGAATTAAAATTAAATTTGCTTAAAATCATTCTACTTTTTGTCAGCCAAGAACTTATAACATGCTATATTATTTTGGTCAGCTTGTTGCATTACTTTCGTCAGTTACTCTTATCAGCTGACCACAGTCTTTAAAGTGTCAGTTTCTTTACCTCATATAATTGAACATTTCCGTGTACTGACACTTTCTCATTTTGTGTTGTGATAGATACTCTGAATATTATCTTTCTAACAGGATCCATGAGATCTTGTGAAGATACACCTGCATTGTTCAAACACATTTCAAATTCAAATGTGTTCCTAACGAGCTACACTTCAAGCTCAACTATAAATACCCAACAGGAAGCATTTGAATATATAGAAGTCTGAAGCTTTCAAATTTAAAAGAAATTTTCTATGTGCCTTAGTCTTCTTGAAAAAATTTAGCTAGATACTCTTCTTTGAATATTTCTTTCTAGTTATTGTTTAGACAAACACTGAGTGGTTCATTTCATATTCTTTAGAAGTCAGTTAGTTTGTCTCAACGAGTTTGATTGTTATTCAATCATTCTCCATAAACACTGGTCTTTTGTTGTACACTGATCCATTAGAGATCAATTAGATTTTTAATAAAATTAGTGCACTTAAAAAATCCAAGTCTGACCAACTTGGTAGTGGACGTAGCAGTTTTATTGTGAACCACTTCAATTCTCTTGTCAGTTATTTCTTCAGCTCTTACAAACTGATCTAACACTTAAGATGTCTTAATCTACTTAAGTGTCAGTCAGTTACTTACATTAATTGTTTAATTATCTGTTTTGATAAATTGTTCTTCAGTTCATTCTTTATATTTAGTGATTTGTTCTCAAAAGTTATTTCTTAAAAACAATTGTGTCAGCCAGCTGACCAATATTTATCAGCTTAAGTTTCATTAAAAATATCAACTAGCTGACCAATATCAGCTGACTGACAAAAATCCAATTTCCGCTGTCATCTTTCATAAGTTTTTAAGTTAACCCTCAAAGTTTTTAAAAGGCTATTCACCCCCCTCTAGCCTTGACAGTTGCCTACTAGACTTACAGATTAGTTTGAATCCCCAAAAGGACGGAGCGAGCATGCGAGACGGCCATTCAGATCAATAAATAGAAAGAAAAGTAGGGAATCTATCTATTGCTATTAATTAAATTTGGTCCTAATCCCCAAAATAAAAATGACATAGTGAAAGAATATTTACATTTCCAACAGACATAATAATAAATGAAAATAAAAATGCTCCCACTTTCTTTCTTTCCTTTTTTTTTTTTTGATTTTGCGTGATTGGCACCATTACCAAAATGAAACTGCTGCAAGATTTTCAGATCGCACGCGCGCACACACACACACACAATGAAACTGATACACACACACACACACACATAAAAAAAAACAAATGAGTCTAGCTCTCCTTTTTTTTATTTTTTAAAAATAAAAAAACCAAAATTTCCATCAGAATCACTACTATGAGTGCCCCGTTCTGAACATGTTCTCGCTACTGAAAAAGCGGGCGATGTTTCAAAACTTTGAACACGTGGGAATACGGCCAGCCTCGTTGCGGACTCAAAAAATGTGTTTAACAGAGTCGTCACCTCTATTTTATGGATTAAATAGAGAAAAACCAAATATGCCATAAAGTAAGGGTTCAAAGGCTAAGTTACGAGTTAGGAATGAGTTATGCACCCAACTCTCTCTTTCGGTCTCAAAATGGGGTTTTAAGCTAAATATGTTCTTTTTATATATTTAATCTAAATAAAACATTAATAGATATATAAATATATATGCGACAAGAAAAATAAAAGAACTTGCAACAACTACATTTTAAAGTTGCAATAAAAGCGTATATAAATTAGACTATAATAACAACTTACTTTATAGCTATTTATAAGGAAAAATTAAACCAGCATAACGACTTATTTTGTATTATTTAAACTAAAAATAACTTTGGTACCTACCTCTTAAAGCGTGACGGTTTATACACGGGACAACTTTGCTTAGGAAGGCTTTCAGGTGCGCTTCATCTGTCCTTCCAAGAAAGGAAGTCTTTTTGTTTGTTGTTGTTGTTATTGTGTTGGTTGTTGTTGCTTAAATTTGGGCAGCGTAACTGCTTCCCTTTGTTGATTTTCATGCCGAAATTTGGGCGGTGTGACTGTTGTATTTGTTATTTTCCACCTCTTTATTCGGGTGGAGTAACTCCTTGTTTTTGTTGATTTTTGCTGATGTCGTGTCTGAATTTTGGTGGTGCAACAGCAGCGTTGGTGGCTTTTTGGAGCTGGTGTTCAGGACGAGAACCTAATCAGTTAACTAGGTTTTCATCTGGATGGTGAGCATAAGTGTTTAAGGAGGATCACTCGGCCTAAAGGGGAAAATGATTTCAGCAGCTTAACAGCGCTCTGAGATTTCTCAGTGCAAACTCTCTCCATAAATTTATCACTCTATAAAAATTCCTCTTCTTCCTCCGATCTCTTTTGCACTGAGAGGAGCCTCGTATTTATAGGCAGAGAAATAACAAACTTAAACACGATGGAAGCCTCAGATATTTTACTTTTGTGCTTGAATTGGTTGTACCCTACACTGAAAGAGTTGTACCAAAGAAGGAAAAACTGGACGGAGGAAGCAGAAATGGGCGCTGCCTTATACAAAAATGTGGGCATCGCCCATTTTTGTAGTGGGCAGCGCCCAAAATTGTTGTAGGCTATGCCAAAAAGTGTTTCATGCTTTGGGAAGTTTCACGCTGTTCATTGTTTGTCCATTTCCTTTTCTGATTCTTCCTTTGACACTTTGGTCCCCCTGCAATTAACGTTCATTAGTCTTTTTGATTGGATTTAACATTTTATAGAATGTTGCAATTAAGGGTACGAAATTGTAGTGTCTACACACACATGACCACAACTCACATTTAAAACAAATATTCACAAGCCTAACTTACAAAAAAAAAACAACAACAACAACAAAAAAAACAAATACACTTTCACACACACACACACACACACACACACACCTACAGTTATACATTTATCCAAATATTCATGGCCGTAATGTACTATAAAGAAACAAACTCTGTCTCTTTTTCTCACACACGTACAGACAAACACCACATATAAACAAATATTTGGGACCACAAATCACAATAAAGAAACAACAACTTCCGTATACAAAGCATAAAATGAAAAGCTGTCAAATTTGGGACCACATGGACATCAAATTAAATTTTCGAAAGGTACTTCAAAAATAAAACTTTCCAACATTATTCAACAAAAAACAGACATCAATTAACATAAATAAACAAGAAATATGATTAACAAAGAGTAAACATCATTTAATTAGTCACATACCTCGTCGTACAACTTTATACTTCAATGAAGAACTCTATTTTCTTCTATTTGGAAGCTAGATGTTTACTTGATCAAGAGATTTGGATCCTAATCTAAAAATCAAAACCCCAATTTGGAAATCGAAACCGTACTCAAAACCCTAGTTCCTTTCTTTCGCTCAGTGCGTTTCCTCTTCTTACTTTACTAGTTTTGACTTTTGTTTTATTTCTCCCCTTATATATTTCATCTATTAAACTTCCCTATTTTCCATCTTAGCAACCACGTGGACTCTCATTAGACTCAACTAAGGGCAATATTGTCATTTTAATTTTTTTGTAACGATTCTGTTTGAGATAACGGTTTAAAGGACAAATATGCAAGCTAAAGTGAAGTCCAAAGACCAATATAGGAAATGAAAAACATATATCTAGCACCTTTATAGGAAGAAAGGTGAAGTTCAGGGACCAAATCATATATTAATCCTTTCAAAAACAATATCTAGCATCTTTTTCGGCTTCCCACGAATATCTTTGAGTTGTGGTGAATATTTAGAAGCTAATTACATCAGCGAAAAAAAAAAGAGACATGACTTCAACTTAATATAAAATATATTATGTTTTATTTGTAATTTTTGCAGTTATTTATGAATCCCACAATAATCATGCTTGCCAAATATGATGTTCTCATCCTTGACTTCAAGATAAGAGACTTCTTCAAATGTTACGAAGTTAAAAATATTCCTTAGGAAATTTTCTTAATTATCTTGGCCATAAAAGTAATTTTATATTTTGCCATGGTAGGGTTGGTTTCATTAGATAAGTTTTTACTAGAATGTTTCAACAAGTGAGGCTTTTATTGTTGCATGAATTTGTCATCCTTGAAAAATAATAATTTGAAATATGTTAACATTTTTTTTAAAAAACACATAGTTACAGCGTATCAACAAACCCTAACATCATGTAACTCACATTCAACACTTCAAATTCTTGTGTTAACTTTAAATGATTGAAGAATGCACATTCTTCAAAGTCTCAACTTCAATACCCATTCAATCTTGATGGGGTTGATGTCAATAATAATCATACAAAAGAGTTCTAAATTTATGTTGGAAGTTAGTAATGAATATGTTTGTAATTTCAACAGTCATTGATCAACATGCATTTCATTTAATATTGTACATTAATTAATGTATGATGGTTGGCCTTCCCAAACTCTTCATCTTATGTATGTAATTCATGAATGTAAGTTATGTATATATAGTCCTTTATTGTATCATCAAACTGTGGAGTCTTCAATATTATAATAAAATACAACTCTTGAATTGATTTGGTATCAGAGCATTGTCTGTCACATGGCGTCCTCTTCATCTGCATCAAAACTCTCACCCATCACCCTTAGCAATTCCCATCATTACCTATCCCTTAAACTAACCTCCACCAATTTTCTATTCTAGAAAACTCAACTTCTTCCTCTTCTTAGAAGCCAAAATCTCTTAGGATTTATTGATGGTTCCAATCCAGCTCCACCATCTAAAATAAAAAAAGATGGAAAAATTGAAGCTCAACCAAATCCTGATTTTGTACTTTGGAGTCTCCAAGACCAAGCTATCTTAACCCTCTTAGTCTCCTCCCTAACTGAAGAAGTCTTACATCTTGTTGTCGGCCTCAACACCTCTCATTCTGTTTGGACAACCCTCGAATCAACATTTTCCTCACCATCAAATACTCGCATCATGGCTATCCACAACAGTCTCCACAACCTAGAACAAAAGGAAGATTCTATCACCACTCACCTTTAAAAAGCCAAGAGTTATGCAGATGAACTTGCTGCAGCTGGCAAACCAATTGGTCTTGTAGTTTTTAATATACATGTGCTTCCACGGTCTTCGATCTGAATTTTTTGACATAGTTGCAACTCTCTCCGCTCGGTCTGAACCCGTCCTATATCCTAAACTTCATTCTGTACTCCTCTGCCATGAATTTCTTCATGCTCGAAAATCTCCCGCTTTGCCTGCTCTACCCATGTCTTCCGCTAACATCCCTCTCCAACAACCACCACCTACAGCTAATTACTCTCAAGCCTCTAATTCTGCCTTCCATCATGGGGCTCCTTTCAATCAAAATGGTCGAGGCCGTGGTCACGGTCGAGCTAGCAATCGCTCCCGTCCCTCTAACCATTACCCCCCTCACTCTATCACGACCACTATCCAATCCACGAATGTCAAATTTATTACCATCAAGGTCATCACACCCGATGTGGCTAGTCTTTCACATTCTGCTGATTATTTCAGACTGGACCAAGTAACAATTGGCGATGGTAAGAGTTTGGACATTAAACATATTGGTTTCTCCTCTCTCTACACTCCCTCTCGTAACTTTACATTATCAAATGTCATTTGCCATCCATTTCCAAACCTTTACTTTTAGTTAAACAATTTTGTCACGATAATAATGTCTTTTTTGAATTTCATCCCTCTTATTTTTCTGTCAAGGATCGGAACACTCGAGCTACCCTCCTCACTGGTTCGAGTAACAACAGTCTTTACTCGCTTTCTCTGCAGCACCTACTACCTATGTATCTGCTTTCTCTGCAAATAAAGTCTCTACCGAATGTTGGCACCATCGGTTGGGTCATCAACATCTTTGTGTTCTTCATCAAATCATAAATTACAACAAACTGCCCTGCTCATCTTCAACTATTTAGTCTCTCTGCTCCGCATGTCAATTGGGAAAATCAGCCCGTCTCTTTTTACCTCTCACTCACCATCGTAGTCCCTCATTGTTGCATCTAGTATTTAGCGATGTATGGGGTCCGTCCCCAATAATGTCTTTTGACGGACATCGCTATTTTGTAATTTTTGTGGATGATTTTTCCAAATATATATGGTTTTATCTCGCTGTCTCAAAAATTAGAAGTGTTTAATACTTTTCTTCAGCTTCAAGCGGTTTTTGAAAGACAATTTAATACTAAAACCAAATATGTTCAAACAGATTGGGGCGGGGAATTTCAAACCTTAAATAAAATCTTTACCAATCTTGGCATCGATCACCGACTTTCGTGTCCCCATACTCATGAGTAAAATTGAACTGTTGAATGTCGTAACCGTCATATTGTCGAAACTAGCCTTTCTTTGTTAGCTCATAGTTTGGTGCCATATCGGTTCTGGCAGTTTGCCTTTGAAACCGCTGTGTATCTTATCAATCGAATGCCTTTCGTCTGTCCCCAAAAATGTCTCTCCGTTTCAAAGAGTGTTCAAATCCTCACCGGATTATTCATTCCTCAGAGTATTTGGCTGCTTATGCTTCCCATACCTTCGGCCATACAATAAACACAAAATTGAGCTTCGTTCGTCACCATGTGTGATCCTTGGATATAACCCCACCCATCTAGGCTACCAATGTTTTGACATGAAAACTAATCCCATGTATATTGCTCGACATGTTCGCTTCAATGAGTTTTCATTCCCTTTCTCCGGTCCCTCAATTTTGGGCAGTCCACCACAAACACCCACTCCACAATCCTTACCATGGGCATTGTTCCCTCTGCCCACTACTTCTATTTCCTCAAATCAAACTCCCCCTCCAATCTCTCACCAACATCAACCTACTTCCCCTTGCACTAGATCACTCCACGGTGCTACAGCTCCCTCCACTACAAATCCTCCTACCCATAACTCGTCTCGTCAACCCAGTACCACCAGCTAATACAACCATTTCTAGTTCCTTACCTTCTCACAACCAACCTTCTCCTCCCTCACCACAGCCTCAACGAACTTACCCCATGTGACTTCGTCACATGGCCATTAATAATCCATCTCCCCCTTCAGCAAACCTCACTGAAACCACACCACTCGTTGAACCCATATGCTTCACCATAGCTAACAAATTCCCTCCATGGCGTGCAGCTATGTCCGATGAGATCAATGCTTTACTTCAGAATCAGACGTAGACCCTAGTTCCACCATCTCCGTCTCAAAATATGGTTGGCTCCAAATGGGTCTATCGCATCAAGTATAAAGCCGATGGCACTTTTGAACGTTACAAAGCATGACTAGTCGCAAAAGGGTTACATCAACAATATGGTTTGGACTATGATGAAACATTGAGCCCCGTCGTCAAATCTACTACCATCCGTATAGTCTTATCTCGTGTTATTTTTCGGGGTTGGCCTATTCGTCAACTCGATGTCCATAATGTGTTTCTTCATGGTGTTCTTACTGAGGATGTTTACATGCAGTTGCCTCCGGGCTTCGAAGATCCACTAAGACCACATTACGTTTGCAAACTTCACAAATCCTTATATGGGCTAAACAAGTGCCTCGTGCTTGGTTACCGACTCACCCATTTTCTTGTGTCTCAAGGTTTTAGCTCCTCCAAAACAGACTCCTCTCTTTATATCTACTCTCGTTGCACTGTCATTCTCTATGTGCTCATCCATGTTGATGAGATACTTGTCACAAACAATTGTCAAAAATCTGTTTCATCCCTCCTATAAATGAAGGTGGTACAAACGGAAACACAACAGCAGCTAGCAAGGAACAGAAGGACAAAAATGCAGAAATCAATTCAAGTCGTAAAAGGTTCGGGGTAGCGAGTGTTATAGTGCGGAAATTCAAGGGTGTCGAGTGTAACATTATGCGAGCGGTTAGTTGTTTTGTTTACGTGATGTATGGTTCTTTGTGTTGAATTAGTTAGGAGATATTATTCTAACAAACTGATATATAGGCTTGTAACTCCTTACGTAATTCACGATTGCATAATGAGAATCTTCAAATTAAGAGAGAAACATTCTCTCTAGATTCTTCCAAAATTCTGATCTCCATCTTCTCTCTTTTGTTCATGGTATCAGAGCTATCATCTGCTTCCGCATTCCATAACCAAATCCAATCACTCTTTCAGAAATTCGAAATCACATATACTTGTAGAACAATCAGAGATGTCTGAAGATAGTCGAAATCCTGAAGAATCACAGCAAAGATCTCCAACACAGAGACAAGCGAAGAACCACAACCACAATTTCCAATGCAGCAGGAGACTACGAAATTGATGAATATGAATCTGTTGAGGTACACATTGCAATTCCTTCATCACATCCTCTCTACTTGCATCCGAATGATCATCCAGGAATGAGTCTAATTACTCATGTCCTTACCAATAATAACTACAGTCAATGGAAGAGAGCAATGATAATTGCTCTATCATCCAAATTAAAATTAGGATTTGTGAGTGGTGTCCATAAGAAACCTAATTCCAACTCTAAATACAGTTCCTTTGGCGGAGGTGCAATGATATGCTTATTTCACGGCTTCTAAATGCTATCTCACACGAAATTAGTGCCGGTCTAGTATATTTAAAAGCGCTAAGGAGATATGGGAGGATTTAGAATGTAGATTTACTCAAGGCAATGGCACTCAAGTATTTGATTAAGAAAGAGATGATGAACTTACAACGAGGGAACTATGTCCATCACAACTTACTTTACAAAGTTCAGATCTATTTGGGATGGTTTTGAAGAAGCAAGTAATATGCCAAAGTGTAACTGTTCATGTTCATGTGGTCTGATTAAAAGAATGGAGGAATATAATCAGGTCCAAAAAGTTACACAGTTCTTAATTGGTTTAAATGAGGTTTACTCTGGCATTCGTAGCACAATTTTAGCCATGACACCTTTACCAAATATAAGTACCTCCTTGTCCTTATTAATGCAAGATGAAAGGATTAAGGAATGTTCAATCTTACAAACACCTAATCCTATTGCTATTGATTCCAATGTATCCACTGCATTGTTTACCAAAAGTTCATCTGGTAATGGAAAAGGATTTAATAATGTTGGTAATGGTAAAGGAACTAACACTTCTGGATATGGTAAGAAAGGAAATTCCAAGGCGCCTATTACGTGATCCTTTGTGGTGGCACAGGTCATTCAAAGGTAACTTGCTTCTTTCTGTTAGGATTTCCAGAATGGCATAAACTGTATGGAATTAAACCAGATCCAGCAAAGATGCCCAAGAACTTGAAGAATAAATCAAATGTGAATTCTTCTTCTAACCCTACTCATGTGAATCTTTACGCGATGCTTGAGAATCCGACAAGGGTAATGTTACCATGACACAAGATCATTATAATCGGCTTATACAATTGATCAATCGGGGAAGTTCTACAAGCAATGCTCTTGTTGATCATGTGGTTAAGAAATCTGTATATCCAAGTATTCCCGATTCTGCTTCAATCGTGCATAATAATCATACTTGGATTATAGACTGCGAGCTACTGACCATATTGTTTCTTACGTTTCTTTCCTAATTAACCCTAAGCCATTTTCTTCTACTATTTTACTTCCAAATGGTCTTACAGCTCCAGTAACTCATGTTGGTCAGGTTGATCTACCTATTGGTATTACACTCTTTCATGTGCTGTGTGTACCAGATTTTTCCCTCAATCTTTTATCTGTAAGCAAGTTAACATCTCACAGTCAATGTCACTTAACTTTCTTACCTTCACATTGCATCTTCCAGGACTCAATCAACAAGAACTTGAAGGGGATTGGTAAGCTGGACAATGGCATGTACAAAATTTGGATCTACATCTTCTTTGTTTTTTTTGCGACCTAGTTTTTCTGCCTCTGCATCATGCTCAAATTCTGCCACTCTTTGGCATCTTAGACTAGGTCATGTACCTATACAAACTCTATCACATTATCCTATAGCTTGTAATAAAAAGGACTCTATGACTGTATGTGATGTTTGCCATATGGCTAAACAATGTAGAATACCATTTCCTCTAAGTTCTAGTCACACTTCCACTCCTTTCTCCCTTATTCATTGTGATATATGGGGACCCTACACACACAAAACCTATAATGGTTTTAACTCTTTTCTTACTATTGTAGATGATTTTTCAAGAACCACATGGACATACCTTCTTTCATCTAAATCTCATGTTCTCTTCTATCTTAATGCTTTCTTAAAAATGGTCAATAATCAGTTCTCTACAACTGTCAAAGCCTTAAGGTCTGACAATGGGACTGAGTTCTTCAACTCTTCTCTATCATCTGTCCTAACAAACCTTGGTATTGATCATCAGAGTTCTTGTGTTGAGACTCCTCAACAAAATGGCAAAGTTGAAAGAAAGCATAGGCATTTGCTTAATGTTGCTAGAGCACTTAGATTTCAAGCTAATCTTCCTATTAAATTACAGGGGACTGTGTTCTTGCAGCCACATATCTTATAAACAGGACCCCTACACCTATTCTTTCCTTCAAAACCCCTTATGAAACATTATTAAATCAAGCCCCCTCCTATTCTCATTTAAAGGTCATTGGTTGCCTTTGCTTTGCCTCTACTCTCAAGTCTCAAAGAGACAAATTTTCTCCTAGAGCCACAAAATGTGTTTTTCTTGGTTATCCATATGGAAAGAAAGCCTACAAACTCTATGATCTCACTACTCACAAAGTTTTCTTTTCAAGAGATGTTCAATTTTATGAAGATCACTTTCCTTACAAAACAGCCACATATTCTACTCCAGACTCATCTATTCCTATGTTCTCTTCTGTGATTTCAGATCCCATTAATCCCACAGAATTCCCAAAATCATCTCCTACACCACAATCATCTTCTGCCACAGAATCATCTTCTGTCCCAACTACACCTGATGATTCAGCCCCTTCTTCCTCTACTACACCTTCTACTCCCCTATCCCCTCCTACAACAAATTCATCTGCTCCTCCCTCAACTACTGCCAATTCTACACCATCACCATCTCCTGCATCACCTGCTTCCACTTCACACTCACCAACTACACATCCTTCTCTTAATGATTCTCCTCTAGACAATGCCTCACCTACACCTCCTTCACCTAGACCTGTTAGGGAGAGACATGTTCCATGTAAATACCAGGATTATACAGGCCTTCCTTCCAAATTTTATCAACTCGCCGGTTCGAAGGTTTGTCTCCTATATCTTACTCTTCCATCTCTCCATCCTACTTTTCTTATATTTGTAATATATCTTCCTTGGTGAACCTACCTCCTATTCTCAAGCTCTTAAAGATCCAAGCGGTGTCAAGCTATGCATACATAATTGAAGGCTTTAGAATTAAACAATACTTGGCAGCTACAGGAATTACCTTCCAACAAGAAGGCAGTGGGTTGTAAGTGGGTCTTCAGATTGAAATACAAAGTTGATGGGAGTCTTGATAAATACAAAGCCAGACTTGTAGCAAAGGGATTTACTCAGACTGAAGGAGAGGACTACTTTGAGACCTTTGCTCCTGTGGCTAAGATGACTACAGTGAGGGTTTTCTTAGCTCTTACAGCTATTAAAGGTTGGCAGCTTTCCCAAATGGATGTTACCAATGCTTTTCTTCATGGTGACTTAGAGGAGGAAGTGTACATGAAACCACCACCTGGCCTGTTACTGCCCCCTAGTTCCAAGCCTCTTGTTTGTAGACTGCTCAAGTCTTTGTATGGACTTAAGCAAGCCCCAAGGCAATGGTACAGCAAATTTGCCTCTGCCCTCCTTTCCTTTGGATTTCAAGCCTCTAAGAATGATCATACCCTCTTTACCTTACAAAGATCTGGTTCTTTTCTCGCCATCTTGGTGTATGTTGATGACATTCTCATCACGAGTTCGACTCTTCTACTATTCTTTGCGATTAAGGCCCATCTTCATGCTCAATTTAATATCAAAGACCTTGGTCCTTTGAAGTATTTTCTAGGCATAGAAATTGCTAGGTCTGCTACTGGTATTTGCATCCACCAGAGAAAGTACACACTTGAAATAGTGTCTGATGTGGGGTATATGTCAGCCAAAGCTTCTAAAATTCCTATGAAACAATGCCATGGCTTGGCTGCTGATCAAGGTGATTTACTGCCTGACTCTTCTCAGTACAGAAGGCTGATTGGCCGTCTCATTTACCTCTCTATCACCCGACCAGATATAGCTTATGCTGTTCACATTCTCAGTCAATTTCTATCTAATCCTCGCAAACCACATTGGGAAGCTGCTTTAAAACTGGTTAGGTATCTCAAAGGTACCATTGGACAAGGTTTACTATACTCCTCCTCTAGTTCCCTATCTCTCTCTGTCTATTGTGATGCTGACTGGGCATCATGTCCTATGACTAGAAGGTCCCTATCAGGTTACTGTGTGCTCCTTGGTTCTTCTTTGGTCTCTTGGAAAGCCAAGAAACAAGGTATTGTGTCCAGATCTTCCTGTGAGGCTGAGTACAGGAGTCTAGCAAATGCTTCATGTGAAGTTACTTGGTTGGTTTCCCTGCTTAAAGATTTTGGGATTCACCAATCTTCACCTGTTCCCTTGTATTGTGATAATCAAGGTGCTCTAAGTCTAGCCTCTAATCCTGTATTCCATGAACGTACAAAGCATATAGAGATTATTTGTCATCTTGTTAGGGACAAGATTCTTCTTTGATGCAGTTATGCCTATCTATGTTTCAACCAAGTTTCGACTTGCGGATCTTTTTACAAAAGCCCTTGCTTCTCCTCGCTCTTCACTTTTACGTCAAGCTCAATGTCCTCAATCTCTTTCACATTGGGCTTGGGCTTGAGGGGGCTATAAATGAAGGTGGTACAAACGGAAACACAACGGCGGCTAGCAAGGAGCGAAGGACAAAAATGCAAATCAATTCAAGTCTGTAAAAAGGTTCAGGGGTAGCGAGTGTTATAGTCTGGAAATTCAAGGGTGTCGAGTGTAACATTATGCAGGCAGTTAGTTGTTTTGTTTCTGTGATGTATGGCTGCTGTGTTGAATTAGTTAGGAGATATTATTCTAACAAACCTGATATATAGGCTTGTAACTCCTTCTGTAATTCACGATTGCATAATGAGAATCTTCAAATTAAGAGAGAAACATTCTCTCTAGATTCTTCCAAAATTCTGATCTCCATCTTCTCTCTTTTGTTCACCTCCTTTCTTCGCTCGGCAATGAATTCTCAATCAAAGACTTGGGTCCACTCAAATACTTCCTCGGCATCAAAGTTACAAATTTACCCAACGGTCTTTTTCTTTCTCAGCGTCAATATATTAGAAACCTTCTTGTTAAAAGTGGCATTTCTACCAACAAACCTCTTCTCACTCCAAGCTCTACCACCGCCAAATTGCGCAAGTCAGGGGGTGTACCTCTTCAAGATCCCACCATTTATCGTCAAGTTGTTGGTTCACTCCAATACTTAACGCTAACTCGCCCCGATATTGCTTTTGCTGTCAACAAAGTTTGCCAATACATGCACCTCCCCACCGATGCACATTAGGTTGTTGTAAAAGCGTATTCTGTGTTACCTCCGCTCTACAGAATGAATCCCATGGTCTCTTCATTTCCAAATCCACATCACGTGCAATACAAGCGTTCTCTGATGTTGATTGGGCAGGGGGAGGTTGTGTAGATGATAGAAAATCGACAAGTGGGTACGCAATCTTCCTTGGAAATGATCTCATTTCTTGGTTGTCTCGCAAACAGCGTACCATCCTTTGATCCTCCACAGAATCTGAGTACAAAGCATTAGCTGATGCCACAACAGAAATCACATGACTTCAATCACTTTTATTTGAGCTCAAGGTCAATGTTTCTCACACCCCAATTCTTTGATGTGACAACATTGGTGCCACCTACCTGTCTGTAAATCCTGTTTTTCAGGCTCGTACGAAACATGTGGAAATCGATTTTCACTTTCTTCAGGACAAAGTTTCTCGTAAGGACTTACAAGTTTGGTTCATCTCCACCAACGATCAATTGGCTGCCATCATGACTAAAGGTCTATCATCTGCTCGTTTTTAATTCCTCCGTGACAAGCTCAAGGTCCGCAGTCACTCCCCTTTCAGTGAGGGGGTGTATCAAGACATCAGTATGCATTTCATTTAACATTCATTTAATATTGTACATTAATGTATGATGGTTGGCCTTCCCAAACTCTTCATCTTATGTATGTAATTCATGAATGTAAGTTATGTATATATAGTCCTCAATTGTATCATCAGACTGTGGAGTCTTCAATATTATAATAAAATACAACTCTTGAATTGATTTTAACATTCATCTATTCAATGTATTGGAGATGCATGAAAAATCTTAAAAGTTTCAATAGACCATTTATTTAATATTTTTGAATTTAATTCTCCAAATTGAAAAAGACATATGAATCAAAATTCTAACACATACCTTTTTTATGTATTGACTTTTCTCGGTTTAATTTTCAAAGAAATTCTGATTTTTGACACATAAGAAGGAAATAAGTGTTGTCATTTTCGGAAACTGCATGCTGACGGGAACTTTTCTTTTTATATATTTATAGATTATAGATAGATCTATAGATTATAAATTATAGATAGATGGGAAAATCGCAGAAATGGTCCCTTGACTATAATCCTCTCACAGTTTTAGTCCCTTAACAATTTTTTCTCAAATCTGAGTCCTTTAAGTATTAATTTTTTTTAGAGAAAGTCATTTTGATGGATGTTGTTTGCTTTTAACCATTAAGTATGGCATGTGCCTCCCACGTGCAGTTTGTCAAGGGCTAATTTGGTATTTCTCAACACCCCTGTTTGTTAGTGCCCCAAATTAGACTCGTCTCTCGTTAAATCCATTCTACAAAATGACCCCTACCACAACAAACCCCATCCATCTCCTCTATTTTTGTCCATCTCCATCACCTTTGGTCCGAAACTTTAACCCACACACGGGTGCTCGCTCCATCTCCATCCGTGCCCTAAAAAATTCTGGCGTCACACCCAATTCCGATCTCTATCTCCGGCCTCGCCTCTCCGTCTTCAGCCATAGCAGCCTGCCATGCATCTCTCATCGGGAATCATCTACATCTCTCATACTCAAGCTCAAGCAGAGAAAGACCTCAATCTCTCTCTCTCCTCCACTCATCTTCCCCCAGTCTAACATCCTTCGCAATTTCATCTCCTTTGCCGCCCTAGAGACATTGCACCGACAAAACCCGCCCTCTTAATCTAACTCCACCCCCAGCTTCGGCCACCTACCAATTGCTCAAGCATAATTCGAAGGGGGTTCTCTGTTGCGAAGCATGACCAAATTCAAACCTATGGGTTGTTTCTCGAGCTCTAATTCGACAATATAAGGTAAGATGTTCAAATTTTTCGACATTTGATTTTGGTAATTTTTTGATTGGAGATTGTTTCACTCTCTTCAAATTAGTTGTTGCATTGGTGAACTTCTGCCTTCACATTGTTGATTGCATATGAGACTTGTTATACTCCTGTGAACTGTGAACTAGTACTACATGGAGAGTTGAATTTTGAGAAAAATCAAATAAGTGCTTGCTTAGGAATTGTGTTCAAACTGAATTTTGGTTATCAATATTGCTAAAATTTGTGGAGTTTAGAGAATATCTGCACTCCAATAGGCCTTTGAGTGGTATCAAATTGAGAGTACTTGTTACTGTTGCTTGGACTGTGGGTTGGGCAAATTGATTACAACACGTGTTTCTCTATTGGAATGAATCTATTTTGATTTTATTATGTGATTCAAAATGTTTGCCATTTGTTCATGTTAGGATTTTGAATTGAGTGGTTAATTTATTTCCCTATTGTGTTGTATTGCATTCACTTCGCGCCAACAACACCAACAAACAAATCGATCTTGTTTGATTAATATATGGGTTGTGAGAAATACCAAATTAGCCCTTGAGAAAATGCACGTGGGAGGCACATGCCAGACTTAATGGTTAAAAGCAAACAGTGTCCATCAAAAGGACTTTCACTAAAAAAAATTAATACTCAAAGGACCCAGATTTAAGAAAAATATATTAAGGGACTAAAACTATGAGAGGCAGGGACCATTTCTGTGATTTGTCCTAGATAGATTTAAAGATTTCAGTGGTATGTTAGAGACTCCTCCCCCAAACCCAACCCCCTTTCTAAAATATTGTTTATGTTTGGTCAAACTAAGTGTTTTTTAAACGAAAATTGAACATTTGTTATTATAATTTTTTCAAAATCACCAAACACGAAATTCGTAGTACCAATAGAAATATGAGAAAATTACATTTTATGCAACATACAATTTGAGGGAAATCAATTTAACCTCATATGTTCTATATTCTAAATGTTGCCAATGTACTAATATTGAGGACAAAATGTTAATAGTGTACAAATAATTTCGACAAAATGTCGCCAATTATGTTAGCACCTCGTTCGAATTTGTTAATGAACAACCAATTTCGTTAACAAAATGATGACATGGACTTTTCAAATGGGCATTTTTCGTCAATTACTAAATTAACTTCATCTTCTTCCATCACCCATCTTGCATCTAACTATACTGTAAATTTTGAATCGATTACTATGTTAAGTTGATTATTTGAATCCATTCAATTGTTACAAAACAATGTGAAATATATTTAACTTTAATTTTGATTTTTTCATTTACAGGTTATCGCATTAGTAAATAAAAAGTTCAAAATAACTTTGTTAAAAGAATTGGATGTCTGTTAACAGTTTGGACGGGGACTTGATGAAATTGATAACATTTTGTTCAAATTATTTGTACATTCTTAACATTTTGCCTCTAATATTAATACGTTGGCAATATTTGAAATGTTTAAAATATAAGGTTAAATTGGTTCCACAAATTAAAAGTCACATAAAAAAATAATTTTTTCCTATAAATAAATACACAAGTACACTATCCAAACGCGGTTTCAGTTACATGATGACAAAAGATCATTTTCCACCCTCATGCAATGAGTTTCCTCTTTCTTTTCCTTTATTTTTTCTTCACGGCCTATTTCCTTTTCAAAAAGGTAAATTAAAGTTATTGAGAATTTGGGCCAAAAGCTCAAAGCCCAACTTTAAAAAAACATAAATCATTATTCATTGCTTTATTAGATCTCATCACATCCAAGGCAAGGAACAAAAAAAAAAAAAAAAACTCTACTCTCTCATTTTTCCCCATCTCTACCGTAATCTCTCCATTTTCTACAAACCCCGAATTGAAATATTTTGCCTCAAACATGGCACTAAGCAACAATGTCATCGGAGCCATCAACTTCGTTGCTATGCTCCTCTCGATTCCCATCATCGGTGCGGGAATTTGGCTAGCAACGGAAGCCGATAACTCTTGCGTAAAAATCCTACAATGGCCGGTCATAATCTTGGGTATTTTGATCTTAGTTGTGGCTATTGGTGGCTTTATAGGAGGGTTTTGGCGCATCCCGTGGCTACTTATTTTCTACCTCATTGCCATGCTCGTACTCATCATTTTATTTGTGTGTTTGGTTGTTTTCATCTATATGGTAACCATGAGAGGGTCCGGTCACCTCGAGCCTAGTCGGGCTTACTTGGAATATCGCCTTGATGACTACTCCGGGTGGCTTCGTCGAAGGGTTAGAAGCTCTTACAAGTGGGATAGGATTAGGAATTGTCTTAGCTCTACAACTTTGTGCGCGGAGTTGAACCAGAGTTATCGCATGGCTCAGGATTTCTTCAATGGACATCTTACACCATTACAGGTACAATTCTTTGTTTTTGCTTTTCTTTTTTTAACATTATGTAAACTTCCAGATTTTTCATGATTTGTACAAGGGAACTTCAATTTCTCCATTCTTCCTAGATTAGCCAAATGCACATTGCCCTTGAGAGTTGGCCTATTAATAGAGTTAGGGCTTCACAAAATATATGAGGTCTCTCGTTGAATCTTTTACCAGGCCCTTAAAACACACACACACACCAAGAACTACTTTGGATTCTCTTGTCCATGATTAGTATGTTACCAAAAAATTGATGGCATTCATGATTAATTTAATAAGACACCCCTAATATTTTTATGGCATGGTCATTTATACTCATTTTTTCCACATTGTACTCCACTTTACACAGCAAAAATCATTGTATACAAATAAAATAAACTACTAATAAGAAATAGTTTTTTATGTTTTAATAATTATTGACAATATATATTCTTCATCACAAAAAGATTTAACACTTAAAAAGTGACTAAAACTTCGTTTGTTTCACGAAAAATAACTTTTAAAAAACTTTTTTCTTATTTTTCGGTGTTTGGTAAGTTTTAAAAAATGTAGAAGTATTAGTTTTTTTAACACTTTTTCCAAACACCCTCTTATGCACACTCTCAATTATTCTTAGAGTAATGTCCATGTCAATCTAGATTTTCTAGGCATACTAAATTTTGATTAAACGAATCCCCAAACTAAGAATCTTTCCAACTCAAATCCATCTGTTACAACTTTCTTTTTAATATACCTCAATCTTTATTCTTCTTTTTTTGCTTTACAGTCAGGATGCTGTAAGCCACCCACGCAATGCGGGTACACATTTGTGAACCCAACATATTGGATAAGTCCCATAAACAATGCAGCCGACATGGATTGCTTGCAATGGAGCAATGAACAAACCCAACTTTGCTATGCTTGTGATTCTTGCAAGGCTGGCTTACTTGCAAGTCTCAAGACAGAATGGAGAAGGGCTAACATCATATTGATCATCACACTTGTTGCTTTGATTTGTGTTTATTTGATTGGTTGTTGCGCTTTTCGGAACGCTAAAACCGAGGATCTCTTTCGCAAATACAAGCAAGGTTACACGTAAAATGTACGACTTTTTTCGATCGAGTTTGTTGCCCTACATGTTTTAATTGACAGATAACCAAGCTACTTGAGCTAGACTTATTATCAATCGATGTATGATTAATTGGTGTTATATATTAGGATGGAAACTTACCTGAACATCACTTTTACCACTTTACCCTTACTTTTCACTCTACTTTAATTATGACATATACATGAACATTAATTACACATTAAACCAATATAAATAATCAAGTCAGTCAGAGGACAATTGTATTTGACAGTAGACTCTTAATTCATAAACAGTCTCATTATCTTATAACTCAATTCACCAACACACGATAAATCGGATAAAAAAAATTCATCATACAAAAATATTCATAAAATCATCTACCTAAATTTCTCCCATTGTATTTTTATTTTCATCTTCTTCTTTTTTTGTGGCTCAATTTGTAAAAGAATGTTTTTGGGAGATGCTTTTGCATGTTGCAGTGGATTCTTGCATTGGGTTTGATGACTTAATTTAGGGTACAAAAAATAATAAAGGTACGAACGTGATTGGCGGAAGAGAGCACCGAAAGTTAATCTCTTTTTGGTAGGGAACTTCTAGATTGATATAGGTTTAGAAATTTATGGGTTGCTCAATATACTATTGTAGATTTAGGGATCGATTGGGCGACAGTATCTTCACTTTGTTGGTTCGTGATTATTGTTTTGTTTGATTTTATAAAGTTAAATCAAATATTTTTTAAATGAAAATTTAATGTATGTTTATTTTTTTGTTACATTATCATAAAATAAGTAATTCGTAGTGTTTTGAAATTAATATGAATCATGTCTTTTATGATTAAAAATTTATGTTCGCCAAAAAAATGATTCAAGAAAAATATTTGTTAAATTTTCATTTAAAAACACTGAATTATTCTATTTTAGTAACATAGAGAGTAGCCTCAATTAGTTAATTCCTAAATAATCGTCATTTTTGACCCACCATACCATTTAAGAAAAAATAATTAAATGTATTATAAATACAAAAATTAGTGTAATGTGTGGTTTCCTTTTAACCCTTTTATGTATGTGACCCTAATTAAAGTAAATAAAAAAGTGAGAGTAAATTGAGTAAACATCTATATTATAATACATATCAGACAGTTAGAAAAGTTAACTACTGGCCAGGATTGGTTTTTACTAAACACAATTACTATAGAAACTAATAAAATTTTAGAAATAATGACATAGTCTTTCTATTGATATGTTGAATATATATATAGGAGTACAATACTTGCTACACAAGTTTAACCTAGATAGTCTAAATACAAGAGGATTAGGAAACTTAAATACAAGTAAATTAGAAAAGTATAAACTAAATATAATTATAATATATTACAAATATATTATATTCACTAATACAATAAATATAATATATTACAAATATATTATATTCACAAATATATTATATTCTCTTCTAATTACTGGTCAAGATTAAATCTCAGACCGTGTGTAATCACGTTTGTGTATTCTTCTCACCCTATTCCTCTTCCTAATCTCTCTCTTCCTATTCCTATTCATATTCCTCTTCCAACACACTATCTGGGTTTATATATCTCGATTTCTTCCTCCTCGCCATCACGCTCTCTCAATCTCAATCGGTCAGTTTATCTCTCAATCGGTTATCATCCTCACCATCACTCTCTCTCAATCTCAATCGATCGGTTTATCTCTCAATCGGTTTGTAAGTTCTCATCCGGGTCCCTTAATTCACTTTTCTGATTTGTGTTGTTTGATTACTTAATTCACTTTTCTGATTTCTCATCACAGACGGCTATAAATAAATTTCTCTCTATTTGCATGTGTTACACTTTTCTGATTTGTCTGTGTTAAAAAAAACTTTGTATTTTAACAAAAGTTTTCTGATTTGTCTGTGTTAAAAAAAAAGTTTTTATTTTAACAAAAGATTTGTAAGTTCTCCTCTGGGTCCCTTAATTCACTTTAACAAAACCTAAAAAAAAAAAGATTCCTAAAAAAAAAAAATGTTTGCATTAGCATGTGTCTGATTTGTGGGTTTAATTTGAGGTTTTTGTTCTTCCAAGTTTTTGATCCGGGTCCCTGTTGTTTGATTAGCTTTCTCATCACATAACGATTCTGACGGAGGAGGCCAACTGGCGGCAACGTCGGTAACCGCTGATTTGCTACTTCAAAACAAAAAGGAAGAAGTTAAAGTTTGTATTTTAACAAAAGATGAATAAATTTCTCTCTATCTGCGTTAAAAAAAAGTTTTTATCTTAACAAAAGATGAATAAATTTCTCTCTATTTGTGTTAAAAAAAAGTTTGTATTTTAACAAAAGATGAATAAATTTCTCTCTATCTGTGTTCAAAAAAAGTTTGTATTTTAACAAAAAATGAATGAATTTCTCTCTATCTGTGTTCAACAAATATATATCGGAAAATATTTGAACTTCTAATCATTATTGATCGACAGTAAATTCTATTTGAAGTGGTTTAGTCATACAGAAAGTAATAGTCAATGTAGGAAGACCAAGTCGTGATCTCTCTAATACAGTACATGTAGGAAAGATTGGTTTGCGATATATGAAAACATTGTGGGATTCCCTTGATGAATGAAGATTAAGTTTTCAAACATGATATTCCTACCACTATTGGAGAGACAATTTATCATGGGTGTATGATCAAATTGGGCTCATAAAAAAGATTTTGACCTGATAATCTCTTTCAAGAAACCCAAGTAGGGTTAGATCTGTGTAGTGGTTGGGTTCATGGGAATTCTTCCAATTTTTTGTGTTCTTGTTTTTTTTTTTTTGAACATTGTTGTCAATTATGAGACGTATCAGTATTCGAATAAATCAATATATGTTTGAATTTTGTAAAGGTCGGGTCAATGTACATTATAAAAAAACCCATTTTAATGACTTCAAAATTTTCACACACAAAAAAAAAAACATTTTAAAGGTACGACACTTTTGTAATAATTAAGAAGGGTGGAATCATCTTTTTAGTTTAACCATTTTTTTTGGACACTTTTGTAATAATTAAGAAGGGTGGAGTCATCTTTTTTAACTTAACCATTTTTTATTATTTAATACACAGTTTAAACCGTCTAAAACACAGTTTAAAATATGTAATGTTTGGTTTTTGTTACAAAATATGTTAATATTGGGTTTTGGTTACCCATTAAAAATATTTTGATGTTGGGTTTTGAAATTTTTAGATTTACCCTGTTTCATTTAGTAAATTTTTTTGTAATTATTTTATGTGATTATCAATTTTTGCATTTCAATTTCTACTTAAATTATTTACAAAATATATTCAGTAACTTTCACTAAATGGACTAACCTTCAGCTTCAAGAAAAAGAAAAGACTGGTGCCACCATCTTCACAAGAGGTATGATTATTTAAAACCCCCCTCAATTAGATCGTCCCAAATATTATCTTCATAATATATATATATATATATATATATATATATATATATATATATATATATATATATATATAATTTCCCTTCAAAGATAACTGAAAACTATTTACCAAATAATATTTGATCCTAGATCTATGTTACATACGTATATTCATATATCTATTGTCTCATACCATAGTTCAATGCTACATACATATATTCGACTAAAGTTCTTATAGATTTTATTTAGTTACATTTATTGATCTAGGACGATGATTATAATTTCGTTCGTGCGATTAAGTCAACAGCGAGTCGAACAAATGTTTCGACCTTCTTTGAATATGGATTGGGATAAAGTTCAACTTCTAGACTTCATATAACCAACCATAATCGACCACCCCGTGGTAGACGTGGAACTGGACTACCAATACGTACGTCTATAAACATTGTCTTCCCCCCTTCAAGACGTGTATTGGGACAACGGAGACGACGACTACAAACCTCACTACAACCCGCTCCTACTACTATGTAACTTAATTTCTCTTTCACCACTCTTTAATTCAAATAAACATGCCTTAAAATCTTATAATTTACCTTCCAAATATAGGCAATCTCAAACAACTGGAGAAGAATATGACCCCGAAGAGGAACATAACCATAGCAAAAGAGTAAGAACTTACAAAAATAGCGCAACCCGTTCTGTAAACATTGTTTTACCTCCTTCGAGACGTGTATTAGGATAAAGGAGACGGCAACTGCAAGCCTCACAACAAAACAATCATACTTCTTGCGTAACTTAATTTCTCTTTCACTACTATTTAATTCAAATAAATATTAATTTAAAGCTACTAATTTATTTTCCAAATGTAGGACACTTATACTAGAAGAAACTCAAACAAATAATGAAGAACATGACGAGAGAGATGTCTTTGAAGATGAATATAACGACTTAGGTGGCTTTCAAGCTCATGAGTTCATCTACCAGCCATCGAGAATCAACAACTTTTGAATCAAAGTCATCATTTCATTGGCATAATGGACATAATTTGTGAATACTGTACAACAATGCACTGGATTGATGAAAGATTGGTTCGGTTTTCTAAGTCTCATCGCAAATTTGGAATGTGTTGCTCTGAAGGTAAAATCAGGCTACCTCCACTTCGTGATCCACCCACTATCTTCAGGGAATTATATGATGGTACTAGCATTCGATTGACATCGTTTTTACAACATATTCGACAATATAATGTTACACATGCGTTTACAAGTCTTGGATGTAAAATATATCGAAGTGTCCTTATTGGAAGGGGTCCTTATAACTTCAATGTCCACGGTAAGTTGCGACATCGTACTGGTGCTTTATTACCACAACCAAATACAAATCTCGTCTATGCCCAGCTTTATATATATGATCCGGTGACCGCCTTAGATAGTCGTGAACGTCAGAATCCAACATTGAATCGAGAACTTTTGGGGATCATCCAAAAATGTTTGTTAGAAAACAATCTATTTGTATCTTTGTTTCGTCAAGCACGTGAAATATTTAAACAACAAAATCAAGATCAATCTAATCAAAATCAAGATTAATCTAATCTGTCTGAATCTTCTTTGTCTCACGTGTAGGTGGAAATACTTGACAAATTTATTGTATCTCGCGTTTCAAAACCAGTCATTATTGTAAAGCAAGAGCCTCCAGAATAAGATCAAGTTGTCATTAATAAGAAAAAAACAATACAATAGTGTTTCTACATGTCAAATTTCTTTTTATAGATGACCAAGTATACTTCAGATTCAAATTTCTTAGTTTTTATTTATAATTAGTATTTCATTTTTGAGGTCAAGATCCTCCGTCCTCCCTCTTATAAGGGCAAGGCTGGTTGTCTCCGTCAAGTTTGTAATTTTATTTCTATTAATAAAATATAGCAGGGTACCGCCCATCTTTCCTTAAAAAATATTTCAAAAGTAAGTTTTAATTTTTTTCCACTGTTAGATGATCATATTATTTTAATTGATTACTGAGAGGTGTTCATTTTTAATTTGTTATTTTGTAAGTTTGAGTTTCCTTTGTTTAACATATTCATAAACGCTTTGGGCTGGAGTACATATATGTATGTCATCATACCCAGAAAATGTTTACTCTTTTTGAGACATGATTAATATATATATATATATATATATATATTTATTTATTTATTAAATATTGACACCCTCTAATAACAACTTCCCCTCCTCGCACCGTGCCATGTGAATGAGCACAAATACTAGTGTTTTTCTAAAAAATAAAGTTTTGAAAGAGGACAATTATTTTGGAATAGATAAAAAAAAGAAAGGAGAGAATTATTTCGAGGGTGGGAATACTGTTTTTGTTTTTTTTTTTTAATTAGCCAGATTGTTTTTTTTTTTTAATTGTCACATTGGCAGAAAAAATACTGTTTATACTATACTATGGCTGCTCAATTTACTCGCCATCCATCCATACGTGGTAGCAACTAGCAAGCCATGACCTTGACTTTTTAAGGGCCCAAGCCAAAAGACTGTTTCTACTATACTATGGCTGCTCAATTTATACTATACTTTGGAATTAGAGTTGACAATGGGCATGACTGCCCGGCCCGGATCGAGTGAGCGAAAGCTATTTTTTGGGTTGGGTCGGCCCGCCTCAAAAATCAGCAGGCCTATCAATTTGCTAGCCTAGCCCGGTCTGTCTTACGCCCATGGGCCATTGGGCTTTTTGACCCGAAATAAAAGCAACCATAAAATTATAAAATTTACAACTCAAAATCCAAAATATATGATGAAAAGCCCAATATATGTAGCACCCGAAAAAATATCACAAGACGAAAGCATTTATAGAATAGAGCGATTGGCTTTAAGTCATTTCTTGAGGTCGGTCTACCTGGATTATGCGATATGCCGTCGCTGATATTGTGAGCAAAGTTTACGTTTCTGTCTATACGATATGCCGAATGATTTACAATTTTACATTTTACCAATTAATTAATTACCCCGTAACTGTCCAGTCTGCCTTTGTTGTATTTGTATATAGTATACTAAAAATAAAATGTACTCCCTCCGTCCCAAAATTATTGTTTGTGTTGACTTGGCGCACGGTTTAAGAAAACACATTTGAATGAATAATTAATATTAGTTTGATATACAATTTACTTTAAAGTCCATGTGTATGTGACACATAACTAAAGTAAGATGAAAAAGTAAAGGTAGAGTGGTAAATGATTTGTCTTAAAAGGAAAGTTTCAAACAAGACAATTATTTTTGAACGAATGAAAAAGGAGAAAGCATGATAATAATTTTGGGACGGATGGTGATTTTTTTTACTAATTTGACAGGGCTGGGCCGGCCCAAAAAAGCTCGAGCCTTTTTGATCCGAGCTATAAGAACCCATGGGAATGTTGGCTTGGGCCAAAAAGACCCGACGTTTTTTGGATCATTAATATCTGAAGCTCGACACGTCAAAATATTAGATGGGTTGGACTGGCCCATTGGACTGTGGATTTTTCGCCAGCTCTACTTGGAATATATTTAATAGGGTTAATTGCACCATAGGTCCCTTGATTTTGGGTCATTCTCACCATTAGTCCCTTATGAAATTTTCGTAACTTTTGGGTCCTAAAAATTTTAAATTTTCACAGTCTTAGTCCTTTTAATGGATGTCGTTAAAATAATTCCATTAATTACCCATGTCCCAACCACGTGAGTTTGGGTTAGGGCTAAAATGTAATTTCTCACACCTCTCAATAAAACCTTCTTTCTCTCTAATCGCTCTCATGTGCCTCTGTCTTCCCCGTCCTATTCCCTTCTCTTTCTCTCACAAGCTCCCTTCTATCTATCTACACCACCAGAGTCCTCCACTGGCCATTGCTTCAATATTTTCCCCACTACTACCACCACCCACCAGTCCCCATCGATCCACACCTCTTCAACTTCGATTCCACCTCTAGTACCATTACTGTCGCAAAGAATATGAAATTCAATTTTAGGATAGGGAGGAGAGAGGTATAGGAGAGTAATTAGAGACACGACAATCTGATTGAGGGGTGTTAGAAATTTCATTTTAGTCCTTACCCAAATGCATGTGAGCGACACATGGGGTACTTAACTGTATTTTTCTAACGACATCCATAAAAAAGACTGTGAGTGCCCTATTTTTTGACCCCTCTCCCGCTACTGAGAAGCGGGTGGTTTTAAAACCTTTCAAGCGCGTGGAATACACTCGGCCTCAATTGTGGACTCAAAATATGTATAACAGAGTCGTCATCTTTATTTTAAGGATAAACAAAGAAAAACAAAAACTAACCAGATTTGTAAAAGGGTTCGGAGGCTAAGTTACGTGTTGGGAAGGGGTTAGGCACCCAACTTGCCCTTTCGGTCTCAAAATAGGTTTTTCGGCTAATTATGCTCTTTTATAAAATTAACAATATACAAATACAAATACAAAATAGGTTTTTCGTTATAGCTAATTATCCTATTTTAAATAGCACTTTTTAACCCGTGTGAGAGTTTTATCCCGAGGCTCAAACACAACCAATTTTGGCCGGTTTGATATTCGTGATCTAACGGGTTTTGACGCTTTCAACTTGTTACCAACAACCTCAAATTGTCGGGCCTATTTATCATGATGCATGCTTTTATGCATCACAATGTATGACTTAAAGTGCCTTCTTTTGATTTAAAAAATCGTAGTGTTAAAGCGAGAATTGAAAATAGAAATAATTGCGTCCTTGGCCTATGCGATCCCCTTTCTTGGGCCAAACCATTAATGAAGAAATAAAAGGTTCAAGCCTAGGCGATAAGCATGCCCTGAAGGTGGGCCCTTTTCAACAATTTTTGACCGTTTATAAATAGTTAACCGCTAAAATCTATTTTCATGGTTCTAAAATACCCGGGGAAATTACACTGAAATAGCAGTGGTGAAGAACACCACTTCTTTTTCGTCTTCGCCTATAAATGTATGGATCCTTGGGGAAAATTCGGGTTAAAACGGGTCAACCTGTTTTAACCCGTTAGAGACCCGATCAAACACAACCAATTTTGGCTGGTTTGATATTCGTGATCTAACGGGTTTTGACCGTTTCAACTTGTTACCCAACTCACCCAATTGTCAGGCCTAATCATGATGCATGCTTTTATGCATCACAATGTATGACTTAAAGTGCCTTCTTTTGATTTAAAAAAATCGTAGTGTAAAGCGATTGAAAATAGAAATAATTGCAGGCCGGTCCCCTTTCCCAAGTTTATAACCCCTTCAGTCCCTTTTTTTACCGAAAAAATTACTTTTGGGGGCGAAATGGCTGCATTACCCTTAATCAACCGAAAACGCGCTACGGAGGTCACTTACATAGTGCATCGCGCTTGTAGACACCCCAATCTTATACCCTACTTTATATTGTCCCATAAAATATTATTATAAATTAAATGGACTAAAAAAATCACTTTTTATATATTTCAAAGACGAAAAATAATAAAAGAAACTCAAAGAAGCTTATAGGACCAAAGGTAACAAGAAGGAGAAGGGATTGCACAAAAAGGAAAGAATGAAGGAAAACTGCACCTTAATAGTGTGCGACGCCCATTAAGCTATGTGTGGCGCCCATTTTTGTCTGGTGTGTGACTTGCTTCTGCTCCTCGACGATTTCAAACACACGTTCATTTACTCTGCCGCCACGCCCATTTTGCCAGACGTCGCGCCGACTTTTTTTATTACCCTTCTCGAAATACTATCAACAGTTTCTGGCGGCTGGTCCCTATAAAGTCTACGATGTCCCCTAATTTATTTTAGTGTGCCCATTGGTAGACAACAAGCTGTCCCCGCGCCTCCGTATAAAAGAGCCTCTCAAATTATTTGAAAGACAACTCTCTTTATCGAAAAGAAAAATCTTATCTCTTCTCTTTCTTCCTAAGCTTCTTCTCCGTCATGGGTCAAGCAACAAGAAAAGAAACACATAAATAAATAAAAAACAACCAACCAAACAAACAAAAGTCTTCCTTTCTCGGCAGACAAGGGAAGCGCAAGAAGACAGCTTAAGCCTAGGCGTACTGGGTACAGAAATCACTTTCCAAAGGTATCAGATCTTTGATATTCTACCTCACTTTTTTGTCTTTTTTTGTTATGTCTCCGTAAATATTTATTTTTGTTCTGTAAATAAAATGTAATCATCTATATTCTTGTAGATCTTGTGCATACTCTTACCATTTGTATATTTAGTTAAAATTTGTTTCGTCTTAATAATTTTTTTTTTGTTACAATGTTTATTGTTTTCATTTTTTTAATTTCATTTTCACTTAAACAATTTTTTATGGTTTTCCCTATTATTTACACGTATGCTTTTTTTTGACTTGATACTAAGAAACTGAGCATGTTTAGCAAACCCTTTTGAGACTGAAAGGCGATGAAAGGCGATTGCCTAACCCCTAACCCCTCGACTCGAACTAACTAGCCCTCGAGCCGAAATTTTAGTTTTCTCGAACTGTTTACCCTTTAAATTTTAGTTTTCCTCTGTTTACCCTTTAAATGAAGGTGGCGACTCTGTTAATTATATTTTGAGAGTCCACACTGAGACCGAGCATATTAAACGCGCTTAAATTTTGAAACCAACTCATTTTTCACACGAGGAGGGGTCGAAACGGGGTTCTCACAGTGATGACTCTGTTGGGAGAGTGTTTTTTAAGAGGGCTAGACTCATTTTTTTAAAATTGCTATCGTGTTTGTGTGTTTTTGAGTTGATATTCTTTGGTCTATTTATTTTGCGTGTATATATTTGGATCTCTTTTGTCTCCTTTGTTGTTACTAACATTTTCGCAGGAAGCCTAAAAATAAAAAGCTTTGATATTTACATTTCCTTTGGACGGCGTTGACATGATTTATTTATCTGTTTTACGGGGATCAGGACAAACTTGTTCCATCCCATTTCCTAGATCGCAAAAAATAAAACAAAAGGAAAACAAAACAAAAGCAACACAAAAAAAAAAGAGAAAGAAAAAGAAAAAAGTGTTGTTCAAAAAAACAAAAAAAATTTAAAAAGAAATAGAGAAAAAAATGTTTTCAAAAAATTACTTTCCTTTTTTGCTTATAGTTTACATTCAAAAATCGTTTTCTCAAAATATAGACGACTCACACACGTGCACACGCACGTAGAAATACCGAACTGCTACCCTTCAACCTGGATAAACACGTTGGGGGAACGTAATTAATAGAACTTGGATCCCAACGGCCAACATTATCCCACTCCGCATTGTTTACAGAATGACCAACGAGGTGTAAGTCAATCTAGCCATGCATAGTCGTGTAAATACATGCATATCTTCTTGGACACTCTATGACGAGGTCGGTTTTTATACCCCAAAATTACTCATCAATCATATGTGCATGCAAGAGAAAAGAAAAAAATCGAAAGAGAACCATTGACCAAAAAGAATTCAAGTGATCAAATATAAAAATTTAAAAATAAAAATAAAAATAAAAAAATGATCGCATGGTCAACAACAACAACAAAAAAAAAGCACTTGGATTGATTAGTAAGTTTGTTGGTATCCCTAGATTGTTTGAATAGTGGATCCCTAAAAGGTTATAGGTCATTCACCCAAGATTTGTCCAATCATTGGGGAGTCGAAATACAGGTGAATAATGTTGGTCCTATACTTTGGATAAGGAATACACTATTCCAGGATTAAACAAGAATGTCAAAACAAAGCTTTGCTTGTCCTACCATTTCTAGAGAAAAAGATTGTGTCTTTAAATATGAGTCAACTCTCCCCCAAATACACTTCTAGAGCCTAACCCTTTTCCATACACCATCCTCAACCCTTTCTCAAAAATCAGACCCTGAACTTGAAAAGAGGGGATAGCACCGCCGTCTGACAAGATACTCAAGTTCAAGCTCTGACACAAGTGTAGAAGGCAGTGTTCTAAAAATCACCCTAGGCGCCGCAATTAAAGACAAATCGGACAAAAAGTCGTCGGAGTAAAAAACCGCCGACTTGGTGCCTTAATCGTTGACTAGTCGCTATAGAACTCCAGACACCGACTAAGAATCAAAATCGTTAAACAGAAGAGAGAGGATCAAACTTTGAAGAGACGATTGATATTGCCTTAATTCCTTCAAAACAGAAAAGAGACAAGCACATAAGGGTTTGGATCTGATGACTAAAGCACTGACTCTTAGATCTCTTCGGGGGAAAATCTGAGCTCGCAGTCCAGGTGGAGGTTTGAAGAAATTAGGGTTGAGGGGGGAATAAGAATGAATAGAGAATAAGGTTGAAGAGACCGGGGGAGGGGTTTAAGAGAGAGAGAGAGAGAAAGAGGCGAGATGGAAGGAAATGGCACAGGGGGAGGGGGGCTTTGTTCAGGCTTCAGAGTTGGTGGTGTAGACAGGAAGGCCGAAGGGGTTTCCCTCTTTTCGATGTTAAGAGTTGGACAGCATGTAGCTACTAGCTAGTGAGTAGTTGTTGACTTTTTTGTTCTAGATATATATGGTCTCACCATTTAATAAATAGGTTATGTAATTTTAAATTTTTATAATAACTAGAAAAATAAAATAAGAAATAGAATTGTTTTTTAAAAAATAAGGGTAATTATGTTACATTAATTTTTTTTAATCAAAATAAGGGTAATTATATCTTAATTCTAGTCCCCTAGGCGCTAGGCACTGGTGTGCCGTCTGGAAGTCGCCTAGCAATTTTTAGAACATTGGTAGAAACTACAAACCTGAGATTAATGGCTGAAGAAGAACATACCTTTAGGGGAACTGTTGATTCCTATTTTTTTAGATTTGGTTGAGTCATCTTCTAATTCTATTGGAGGCTAAAAGAATCGATTAGTGTGTGGCACTGTCTTAGAATCACTGTTTTTAGAATAGTTTCTTAGTGTTAGTTCTAGCGCCTAACTTCTACAATGTCCTAAGAACAGACTTTGAAGAAAATCCGAAAAATCAAATTTGGCCAAAATCAAGAAACAATGACATGTGTACACCTACTAGTCATTATGTCTTCAGGAAGTCAACTCGCATGATGACAAGGGCTCCCGGATTACAAGAAGACTCCTACTCAAACATTACTGCTTTAGTAATATCTTCAAAATGACCAATGCAAAGGAACGTTGGACTCAGAGTGCACTCTTCCTAGTATATATTCAAGTTTTGAAGATGAAGATATAACTCTTGCACATTAAACTCTCAAGCTTCATCTTCATCATTCAAGCATTCTCTCACGACCGCCATCTTAAGCTTCATTTAGTTTGTCTTTAAATGCAAGAGAACAATTATTCATTGATTGACCGAAAAACTCATTTTGTACACGATCCATTAGAGATCTAAATCATAAACCTCAAGTGCACTCCAAAGCTAACCACTTTGGTAGTGGACCTATTCACCGAACTCTTCTTATCAGCTTGCTCACCCGCTTTAACAATATAATCTCCTTATTCAAACAAAATCCTTAAGAAGTGTTCCATAGGCTGCCTAGATTGAGCCTAATGCCAAGGGCTCTCGGATACATACTTGGATGGACCAAAACCTGAGTGCATACACTGAGTGCCTGATGGCTCACATGACAACCCTTGACCAAAGCTTGAGACCGAACCATGGAAACACTCATCCCCTTGTGGGACCTCACGAAGCGTCAACCTCAAGAGTCACCCCGAACAATACTCCTCCTCCAAATACCAACATGCCCAATGCCAATCCTCATTTCTCAAACACCAACTCCCCTTTTCCAAATATCAGTGTCCCACAGCCAAACCTAAGTGGTCTTCCTATCCTCATCATCAACAATTCAAAATAGCCCACATGGGGATCCAATAAGCTATGCCTCATAGAGACAAGTCACGACTTACTCTTTATTTAATGGTTTTGGTTACGAAGCAGGAGTAGTAAATATTGCGTCCCCCTACAATGCCTACCAAGTAGCACAATCTCCATCGACTGCAGAGATAAATCTTAGCGAAACAAATCCCACAGGTGTTTACAATGCACCTCCAACTCCACCTCTCTCGAAAAATGACTGGGAAGTTAAGAAACTCAAAGTGTTAATGCTCAAAGTCTTGAACAAATGAGAGTTTTTTGCATGGTCATTGACTCTGCAATCCTTAGCTATTCTACCACGGATATTTAAAATGCCAGATATAGAGAAATTTGACGAAACTAGATGTCCTTCCCACCTAAGGTCCTATGCCATTGCAATGCAATCAAGGGGCGCGAGTTTTGAACCGATGGCCTCTAATTTCCACTTGACCATAGACGAGGCAGCAAAACAATGGCTCATGTTAGCAGATAACAATGCAATTGCTACTTGGGATCAAATTGCTGAAGAATTCCAAAAGATATATAAGGATAATAGCAGCTCGGAAAATCAGAGAGATCTTGAATCATGCACTCAAAGAGAAAAAAGAGACATGCGCGGACTTTGTAGCAAGATGGAAAATAAAATTTTCTCAAACTCTGGAGAAACCCGACCCGGATGAACAAGCTCAGATTTTTCTAAATAATCTCTAGCCAGTTTATCTTGAACGCATGAGGTACCTCCCATATGGAAATTTTAATGCCACTTTCGATGTTGGAATCCGCATAGACGAGGAAATACGTACAGGGTACCTAAAGGTTGATACAACCTCGAGTTCCTTCCATTATTCTAAAGCAAGTTAATCAAAGGTAGCACCGTGGCAACAATTAATGTTGTTGGAGATATTCTAGCGACTACACCACTGATTGTCTTTCCTAACAAGGCACACAATAATGTGCCTTTTTCCTATGGAATAGATGGGTCAATCAACGTTGTGGGGGGAGGCAACAATTCCAATCGCAACACAAGAAGTAGATATCAGTAAAATGAAAGAAAATTGGATGAAATCTATGCCCTAATGTCAATAATCTTTTGAAGCTTTCTAGCTCAAGGAGTATTGAGACCATTGGAAAGTTACAAACCTCCAAACCCATTACCCGCCAATTGGGATCACTCCCAATATTATGAATACCACCGATGTAGCGGCCATCCTACTGACAATTGTTGGACCCTTAAATGAGCCATTCAAAAACTCATCGATAACAAAGTCATCGAAGATCTGTATCCAAGGTCCTATGTTATAAATAATCCTCTATCATGTAACAATCAAGTCAATATGATTGACTTAAAGGAAGAAAACGAAGTTGTCTTCCTGCCCAAGTTTGAGAAGATTGAAACTCCTTTGTCCTATATCTTGATTCCTCTGTCTTCAAAGAAGGCAGATTTGCAATATAAGATGATTTCATGGGACGAAGTTATGAATAACGGCAAAATTTCTTCGTATGGAAGTGTGTTGAACCTTGAGGAGGCTATCTGGGTAAGAGGTGATGTAAGCCATCTGACTCTCTCAGGTCGGGCATATCAACCAACAAAAGAAATTAGAGATCACTCTGGCAAAGACAAGAAAGTTAGTACTGAGGCTAAAGAGGTTGAAGACTCACTGCTTGCCCAAATGAAGAAAGCTCAAGCTAACATTTCAATTTGGGGCTTACTCTGATCTTCTAAAGCTCATCGTGACAATCTTGCCAAGTAATTGTACCTATTGTAACCTCTCCCAATGATTTGATACAAATGATTAGGAACATCCATTTTGGAAACGTCATCATGTTTACCGACCTCGACTTGCCAAAAAGGTGTGCCAATAATGTCGATCCACTGCACATAACTGTCGGGATACAAGAAAAAAGGGTACCAAAGATGTTGATAGATAATGGCTCATCTCTCAATGTTTGCTCAATAAGTACATTGACTCTTTTTGGGACCAAGCTTTCAGATTTAGCTCTATATTCATAAACGGTGAGGGTGTATGATAATACAAGCCACTATATGATAGGGGTGGTTACGCTAATGGTGACCATTGGTCCACTCATAATGCCAATTGAATTTCAAGTCTTGCACATTTTGTCTACTTTCAGTTTGCTATTAGAGCGTCCTTGGATCCATGACGTTAAGGGAGTGACTTCTTCACTTCATCAAAGGATCAAGTTTATCCATGACGATTACATAATGGTCATTTTTGTTGACAATCTCCTGAAAGGTAATGAGAATGAAGACATTTCAATCCTTGAAATACGACACAAAGATTCTAGTCTCTTTGAGCGAATTTGAAGTAATTCCTCAAGATCGGAATAATGCAATCGAGTATGTGCAAGAAGCAAATATCATTAGGAAAAAGGCCACAAAATTTGGGGAGATGGTTTCACTAAATATCTTAAGAAGATGAATTACATGTCAGGACTGGGGCTTTGAAGAAATCGGCAAGGGATGGTGGCTTGGCGAAGAAGTCAAAGAGTATATCACCCCTTTTGGCCTAGGATATAATCCTTTTCCCGCTAAAATTAGGGCAGTTATAAAAGAGAAGCATGAAAAAGCAAAAGCTCTGCGCAAGAACCGTCAATATGATGGACCCCCGATGCGCCCATATAAAAAGACCTTGATTAGGTATTTTATGAAGAAAGGGGAAACGGTGGCTTACCCCATGTTCCCTGAGCCTTGGGTCGATGCCAAAAGGACAACGCAACCCGGTTTTGAGATCTTTGATGACATAACCCCCATCATAGAAGAGATGAAACAAATGATTCTGGGACACCCCCGTGATCCCCATTATAAGATAGTGACCGGTGAAAACACATGGACCATCGATAACGATAAAGACGTTTTGGCCCTCCTTGGGGATGATCGATGAGGACTCTGACAATGAAGAAATTCCAAGTGAATTCGGGGCTATCATAGATAACCCCCTGAAGAATTGGTACACCACTACGAGACTCATAGTGGATGTTGTTTACCTTGTAGAGCACTTTGGCTACTTTTTGCCTTCCCCTCCTCATTTTGAGTCAGACTGGTCATCTACCGATTCCATCAGTGGCACCAAAATCGAAAACCTCACCCCCGACGAAATTTATGAGGTGACCAAGTCTATAACCTCTATCCCTATCAATGAAAATTTCGATGTTTCTGCGTACTCCTTGGTTGCCAATTTGTTAGATGATTAATTAACTGAATAAAATAAAAAAAAATGATAAATGAACCTGTTAATAATGACTTACTTAACAAAATGGACCAAAAGGTAAGGAATATTTAATTGAACTTGCCAAAATGGTCAAGCAACAAGGGGAACGCAGGTTAAAAGTAGGGTGTAAATGGTTCGACTTGGAACAAATTATGAGCTGAACCGCATGTTATCGGTTTGAGGAAAATCAAAACGGAGCTAAACCGTTTAAAGTCTTGAGCTGAACCGAACCGAACCATGATGGTTCGACTTGGTTCCGTGGTTCGGTTTCATGGTTCAGTTTCACGGTTTGTGTGAGTTCCTCGGAATGCTCCCGAATCCCGCGCTCCCTTTTTTAGAGGAACGCGAGTTGAAGAAGGACATCAGTCTTTTCATCCCATCCTCCCTTGTTTAGGGGAAGACGAAATTAAAATTGCAAAAAGAGTGTTTTCGAAAGCGCGTTGAATACGCCTCGGTCACTGAGTGTGCTTTAGTCCATTATGAGTGCTTTGGATTTTTCTGTATCTCATCCTCCCTTGTTTAGGGGAAAACAAAATATAGAAAACGCATCACCCTTTTCATTCACATCTTCCCTTATTTAGGGGAAAACTGAAAAGTGCAATAAAAGGATGTTGCGAAAGCGCGTGGGAACACGCCCTGCCTCACTGTGGACTTATGTACATTCTGGATCACTATGAGTGCTTTGGGTTTTCCATATCTCATTCTTCCTTGTTTAGGGGAAAACAAGATACATAAAGTACATCACCCTTTTCATTCTCATCTTCCCTTATTTAGGGAAAATGGAAAAGTGCAAAAGAAAAAGATGTTGCGGGCCTCACTGTAATCCAAAATGTTGTAGCAGAGTCGCCATCTTTATTTTAAGGAGAATTAAAGAAAAACCAAAATAAACCAGAGTTTGTAAAAAAGGGTTCGGAGGCTAAGTTATGAGGTGGGAAGGTGTTAGGCACCCAACTCGCCCTTTCGGTCTCAAAGATAGTTTTTGGCTAAAATATGCTTTTATTATATTTATTCAGCAAATGAAATAAAACATTTAAACAAATATATCAGTATCTACATTATTACGGACTTGCAGCTGCTTCCTTCCAGGAATTACAAATATATGTATAAATATTTGGCCATAATAATGGTTCTTTTTAGTGCTATTTTTTCTAGAAATCCGGGCAGCATCACTGCTTATATTTTTACATCGGACCGACTGAAAATAACACTTTTTATATAACCTCTTAAAGGCTTACTTTTAAGAGCGTGGGGGGTGCTCACTCTGTCCTTCCGAGAGAGAAAGTCTTTTGTTGTTATGGAGATTCGGGCAGAATAACTGCTTCCGAAAGTTACTTTCTAGCACCGGGAAACAGGCGGAACAACTGTTTTCTTTTATGTTGTTGTTTGCTTGCTGTTGGCGGAAATCGGGCAGAGCAACTGCTTACTCCTGACGGATTTGGCCTTTGAATTCGGGCAGAGTAACTGCTCTTTTTTGGATTTTTAGACCGGGGAAATTGGGTGGAATCCTAGCTGGGAGGCTAAGGTTCACTTTGATCGGTTGGATTTAAGTTTGGAGGAGATTTGACAGAGTTTTGAGGCTTTTTGGAGGAGGGAACTCTCTCTTTCTCTCAAGACGATCGCTCATTGCGTACTTTGAAAGCGGTGTGTGAACTGTGTGCTCGTGAGTGAGCGAACTGTGTGCGTTCTTCGTCCTTTTTTTCACTGCCGAAGGCCTCTATTTATAAGCTGAATAAGGGACCTCGTTGTCATTAAATTTTCTTCTTTGTGCTTCATCAGCTTGTACCGCGCGCTTGAGATATTGTACAAAATGTCAAAACGTAGAGTGCATAATCACTATTGGGCACCACCCATAGGAGGTCTAGGCGCCGCACCTGCTTTGAGTGTGGGTGGCGCCTGGTTCCATTTTTAAGCTGTTTTTTGACACTTTGGCCCCCTGCATTTCACTGTTTTACGCATCATGCTTTTCTTTTTGCATTTTTAAACCTTGTAACTTGACATTTGTTAAGTTTTAACATGTCTTGATATTTCATGTCATGTCACATACCAGGGGTACGAAATTGGGGTGTCTACAGTTTGGTTTCATGGTTCGGTCTGAATTTAGAAAGAGTTCTAATCATTCAAAATTTAAGTAAACCAAGAAAATATTATAAAAACACGCTAAAGAAAATACTAAAAAATTAAATATAATACATTTATATTCATAAACTCACTTTTAAAAAAATTGCACAAACTTTCAAATAAAATGATTAACATTTTTAATTCTTATAATCAATAAATTGAATCCAATATAATAAAAATACAATAACGTACATGATATTAAAAACGTTTATGTAAATTCAAAAAATCTAAAGTCAAATTCCTAAATATTAATATTAGCCTTATAGTTTATATAGTATAAAAATATTAATAGTATAAGAGTACTAAAGTATAAAGGTTAGGAATTCTAAAGAATTTGTTGTTTGGCTCGGTGGTTCGACTTGGTGGTTCGGCTCGATGGTTCGACTTGGTGGTTCAACTCAAAATGGTTTGGTTTGGTTCGGTTTGACTCGACTCGACATGTCAAGCCGCAAACCAAACCAAATCGTTCGACTTCCCAAAATCTCAAATCGAGCTGAACCATATATCACCAAAAACCGAACCAACCCGCATGGTTCGGCTTGGTTCGGCTCGACTTGGTGGTTTGGCGACTCGGATTGACACCCCTAGTTAAAAGCACTGAAAGAAGACTTATCCACCATTAATCTGGGGTTGAACAAGGAAGTTAAAGAAATCAAAATCGACAGCTACCTACAAAGGGAAAAATGGACAGTTTTGATCAACTTGTTGAAAAAGTTTGTTGATGTCTTTCCATGGTCTTATGAATATATGCCAAGTTTGGATCCATCAATAGTGGAACGTAGAATTCCCACTTATCCTGATGCAAGGCCAATCAAACAGAAGCTCCCCGGGTTCAAGCCTGAATGGTCACTAAAAGTGAAAGAAGAAATTGTGAAATAACTAGCTATTAAATTCATCTGGGTAGTAGAGTATCCAATATGGCTATCCAACATTGTTACGGTACCAAAACTTGGGGGCAAGGTTTGAATCTGTGTGGATTTCCGCGACCTCAATAAGGCATCCCCAAAGGATGACTTTCCGCTACCTAACATTGATATTGTGCTAGAAGTTGTAGCCTCACATAAGATAAGATCTTTTGTTGACAGAATGTTGGGATATAACCAAATCAAAATGGCAGTAGAAGATCAAGATATGACCTCTTTAATCACTCCTTGGGAAACATATTACTACATAGTCATGCCTTTCGGGTTAAAAAAATACAGGGGCTACATACCAAAAGGCTGCTACTGCCCTTTCCATGACATGATCCGTAAGGAAGTTAAAGTCTATGTGGATGATATGATCATTCATTCCATTGAAACAAATGGTGCTCACTTAAAAAATCTCTGAAAATTCTTCGAGAGGCTACGCAAGCATCAGATGAAGCTAAATCCGGCTAAAGGCACCTTTGGGGTCACTCGAGGAAAGGTTTTAGGATTCATGGTCACCGAAAAAGGAATTGAGGTAGACACAACAAAAATAAAGGCTATCATAGATATGCCTCAGGGACTCCAAGTGAAATCAAAGGTTTTCTGGGTCGCCTACAGTACATCAGTCGCTTCATCCGACAACTTACTATGATGTGTGAGCCATTTTTCAGATTGCTAAAGAAAGACACCGGTCGAGAATGAGACGAAGAGTGTCAGCAAACATTTGAGAAAGTCAAGAACCATCTGGCTAGTCCACTGGTCCTAGCCCCTCTTCATGGTTTAAAGTTGTTATTGATATACCTCACTGTCATAGACACTGTGGTCTGAGCCATGTTGGCATAAGAAAAGAAAGATTCTCATGTTGAAAATGCTATTTATTTTGTGAGCAAAAAATTGTGAGGAAGTGAGTTGAATTACTCAGCCTTAGAGAAAAGTTGTGTTGGTTGGATCTGGGTAACACAAAGTTTCAAGATATACTTGCAATCATTGCCAGTTAAAGTAATCTCAAAAATGGATCCTATCAAGTACATACTTGAGAAGCCTTCCTTGTCTAGCCGTTTGGCCAAATGGTCTTTTCTACTAAATGAATTTGACATCATGTATGTAACCTGCAAATCAATCAAAGGGGTAGCGATAGCCGACCAATTAGCAGAACTTCCCCTGGAGGCATAAGCAGTGGAAGAGACATATTTTCCCGATAAGGGTATTCGTGAGATCATAGATCATAAGATCAAGTGACTACTCTTCTTTGATGGGGCAGCTAACAAACGAGGCTTTGGTATAGGGATACTACTAATTGATCCCACTGATATGCACATGCCTCTTACCATGAGATTGGAGTTTGAATGTTCCAATAATACTGCTGAATACGAGGCATGTATTTTTGGGTTAGAAGAAACTCTTTGCAAATGCATAAAAGAATTAGAGGTATTCAGAGATTCTGCCTTGATTATAAATCAGGTCGAGGGCATGTGGAAAACACAATACTAACGACTACAACAATACCATGCCTACTTAACAACCTTGATGGAAAATTTTGAAGATGTATATTTCCATTACTTGCCTTGAGATCGAAATCGCTTTGCTAATGCGTTCGCAACTCTGGCCTCACTGGTCGAAGTTCCCTTAGGCATCGATGTCAAACCCTTCATAGTAGGGAAAAGAATTACTCTAGCTTACTATTTTGCCATAGAGAAAGATCAAGACAAAGCGAATGAGTCGTGGTATCTAGATATTTGGAACCTCTTAAAAAGGGGTGAATATCCTGCTTACCTGGATAAGAAGGGCAAAATTGTGTTACGAAGATGGGATTACAGTTCGTGATAAGCGGTAACCACCTTTATAAAAGGCATTACCAAGGGTTTGATCTCCTTTGTGTTGATCAAGCTGAGGCAGAACATATCATGGATAAACTGCATAGTAGAACTTGTGGACCACATATAAACGGCCATATGCTTTCAAAGAAAGTAATCCGCCAAGGTTACTATTGGAGTACACTCGAAACTGATTGTTCTCTACATGGAGGATTGATGTCATAGGGTGAATTCATGAGTATGTCTTGGTAGCAATAGATTACTTTATGAAGTAGGTAGAAGCTGCCTCTTACAAAGTGTTGAATGCCAAGAAAGTGACAAAATTTATCTAGACGAATATTATATACCGTTATGGAGCTCCCTTTGAGATGACCTTTGATAATGGGACACACTTTGAGGGATAAGTAAATCAAGTGTTGGATGAATTCAAGGTCCATCGACACAAGTCTTCTCTGTATCACCCACAAGCCAATGGAGCAGTGGAAGCAGCCAATAAGACATTAGAAAACATCATTAGAAAGATGGTCGAGACAGGAGGGGATTGACTCGAAAAAATTGTTGTTAGCAATGTGAGACTATCGTACATCGGTTCGCACACCTACATGAGCCACATCATACTCCCTAGCCTATGGCACGGAAGCATTCTTGCCCATAGAGGTTGAAGTCCCTTCGTTAATAGTAATGATGAAGGCTGAGATAATCAAAGTTTATTGGCTCAAACAACGATATGATGAGTTGGCACTCTTGGATGAGCGGAGACCAAAGGAGGATTGCTTGGGCATTCAACAAAAAAGTCAAAGACCAAAATATCAAAGTGGGTCACCTCGTCCTTCAAGAGAAGCCTCCAAGTTATGCCAACAACCGTGGAAAATGGAAGTCACCATGGATGGGACCTTACATAGTTAGGCATATACAATCTGGAGGCGCAGTCTTCCTCGCAGATGAAAATGATGAGGATCTCGTTCAGCCCTTCAACATGGAAAAGCTCAAGTAATACTACGCATGAGCCTTGACATCCTAACCTAGTTAGTCCTACTTTTCTCCTAGCTCGCTAGGTTAAAAACCTGAAAGGACGACCTAGGCAAAAGCAAGAGCTAAAAAAAGTAAGAAGCTCGCTAGGTTGAAAACCCGAAAGAGCGGACTAGGCAAAAGTTAGAGCTCAAAACAAAGGGGGGGGGGAGAAAAACCTTCTTCTATTACTCTAAACTACGATGACATGGGCCTCTAATCGAGGAACGTAGGTAGCCTTCAGGTGCGGTCGTATATCTCAAAAAACTTGTTCCTCCAATGAATTTTTTTGTCAAGAGAAAAACCACTACACGATAACACATAATAAAACACAATCATTAAATGGTCCACATGGAAACCATCGAGTACGTGCGTCGAACATAGAAATGGTCAATGACTGTCCGATAGAAAAACATACCCTCCGGGTTCTATCAAATTTGCTTCATCCTTTCATATCTCACATGCTCCAGCATCCAGTAGGTCTCCATCACCTTGAGAAATATTCTCAAATTTATGTTGTTTTGTCTGGAAGGAAAGAATCGAAATATCTGCTTCATCCCCAACCTCAAACACATAAGGGTCGAAACTTCGGCTACACTTTGCACAAGAGTGCTCTCTTAATGTTGATTACGTCAGGTGTTATGTCTCCCTCTTTCCAATAGCGAAAGCAAAAGAGAGAAAAAAACGAGAGAGAGAGAACACATCTCCTGTCCTGACTCATGTTTTAAGACACAGTCAAATACAAAATATTCTCCATTAATGGAAACTTTGTCTTTTCAAAATCACATGAATAAAGACATATATTGTTCATCATTATTGCAATATTTGTTTCATGCAAAATCTTCTGAAGGTATTCCCTAGGAACATGTCGAAGATGGCACAGCAGTCCAACCTGCCGACAATGGCACGTCAATCAAACATGCCGACGATAGCACCTCAGTCAATCCTGTCGACGATGACACATCATTCAATTTTGTCGACAATGGCACATCATCAATCCTGCTAAAGATGGCATATCATGTCCACGGTAGATCAAAGCATCGCCGACGAGACCTTAGAAGATACAGTTGTCGCGTATCCTTAAAATTACATGCTTTAATTACATTTGACTTTTATCATGTTTACGAGGTAGATCCCTAGAAGCATTAGATTACTCAATCATGTTTACTAGGTAAATTCCTAGGAACATAGATTTTCATTATCATGTTTACTAGGTAAATTCCTAGGAGCATAGATTTCTATCATCATGTTTACTAGGTAAACTACTAGGAGCATATATTTCCATCATTCAAACTACGTTTGGTCTGATTCATATTGAGGATACGTAGGTAGCCTCTCAATAGGCACGACCATCTCAGTCTGTTTTACATATCTGAACGACATTTTGGCTTGCTGCCTATTGAGGATATGTAGGTAACCCCTCGGGGCCCAGGCAATACAACTTCATTTTTACCCAAGTCTATTTTATCAATGACGTTCGCTTACTTCAAAGCGTCGTCATCGAGGGGCTCTGTAGACACCCCGATCTTATACCCCTACTTGATATTGTCCCATAAAATATTATTATAAATTAAATGGATATATATATATATATATATATATATATATATATATATATATATATATATATATATATATATATATATATATATATATATATAAGGGATGAAAAATAATAAAAGAAACTCAGAGGGGCTAAAAGGACCAAAGGTAACAAGAAGTGGGGATTGAAAAAAAAAAGGAAAGAATGAAGGAAACCGATACGACAGCCAACTTTTTGGGTGCGGTGCCCAAACAGCAGTGTGCGACGCCTATTTAGCTATGTGCGGCGCCCATTTTTGTCTGGTGTGTGACCTGCTTCTGCTCCTCAACGATTTCAGACATGCACCCGTTTACTCCGCCGTTGAGCCCATTTTTCCAAACGTTGCGCCCACTTTTTTTATTACCCCTCACAAAATACTTTCTACGATGCCTGGCGACTGGACCCTACAAATATACGATGTCTCCTAATTTAATTTTGAGTGCCCATTCGTAGATAACATGTTGTCCCCGGCGCCTCCGTATAAAAGAGCCTCTCCAATTATTTGATAGACAACTCTCTTTATCGAAAAGAAAATATTATCTCTTCTCTTTCTTCCTAATCTTCTCCTCCATCATGGGTTAAGCATCAGGAAACGAAACACATAAATCAAAAAACAACCCTACTATCTCTTCCATCTACTTACAGATCGGACACAAAACACAACATCAAACAAAGAAAAAAAGTCTTTCTTTTTCAACAGACAAGGGAAATGCAAGAAGACAACATAAACCTAGTGTAGACACCCCAATTTCTTACACCTGGTATGTGACATGACATAAAATATCAAGACCTGTTAAAACATTAACAAATGTCAAGTTACAGGGTCAAAAGTGCAAAAGGACAAAGCAGGATGTGCAAAAGGACAAATTGCAGGGACTAAAGTGTTCAAAATGATCAAGGTTTGAAAATTGGGCGTGGCCACCCATTGATTTGGGCATGGCGCCCAATTTGGAGGGGGTTGGAGCCCAAATTCCTCCCCGATCACTGTTCATGCAACGTTCTGCCGTAAAATGCAATCTTTCCAACACATGGTACAATCATTTGAAGCACAAAAGAAGAAATGGGCGTGGCTCCCATCCAATTTGGGCATGGCGCCCAAAACTCTATATAGTGGCGCCCAAACTGCTTTCCTTCAGCGCACAGTTGCCGCAAAGCACAATCCATCCAGTGCGGTGTACAATCAAAAGGAGCGAGATGAAGGAATTTTAATTCCATCGATGTCCCTAAATTCTCCTATAAATACTGAAGGCCAGCTCCTCATTACAAAGACTCCTTCTTCGTAAAGCTTCTCCGTTAACGTTACTGGAGAATTGAGAGCGGTGTGAGATAGTGAGAGATCACCTCCAAAGCCTCAAGCCCCGCCAAACCTCTCGCTAAACACAAACCAACCGATAGAAGTGTACCTTAGCCCCCGCCTAGGTATCCACCCTATTTCCCGGTCCAAAAATCGTGGAAAGAGCAGTTGCTCTGCCCGATTTAAAAGGCCAAATCGCCAGTAGTAAGTCGTTACTCTGCCCGATTTCAGCCTTCCAGTCAAAACAAACAACCAGAAACAAACAGTTACCCTGCCCCGATCCCGAGGCCGAAAAGTAACTTTCAGAGCAGTCACGCTGCCCAAATTCACACAACACACAACACACAACACACAACTTCAACAACAAAAAAAAGACTCTCTCTCCCCGAGGGACAGAGCGAGCACACCCTTTCGTTGTCTGTAAGTTTTACTTTTAAAGTCTTTCATTTCCATGTAATAGTATTATTTCCAGTCCGGCCCAATGTAGCCATATAAGCAGTTGTGCTGCCCGGATTTAATTAGAAAATAGTACTAAATGTAGCCGTTATTATGGCAAAATGTTTTTAGAGTAGGTTTGTATTTATTTACTTCATTTATTCAATAAAGTCTTTATTTGTAAATGTATTATTTCCGGTCCGGTTCAATATCAATATATAAGCAGTTATGCTGCCCGGATTTTGTTAGGAAATAATACTAAATGTAGCCGTTACTATGGCCAAATATTTTCAAGTATATTTGTAATTGTTTGTAAAAAAGACTGTTGCAAGTCTGTAAATAATATAGATGTAATGGATGTATTTGTAGGAAGTTAATGCTTTATTTATCTGTTTAATAAATATAACAAAAAGCATACGTTTGCCAAAAACTATTTTGAGACCGAAAGGGCGAGTTGGGTGCCTAGCACCTTCCCAACTCGTAACTTAGCCTCCGAACCCGTTTTCTTCATCTCTGGTTTTCTTTTTCTGGTTTTGCTTTATTTTTGCCTTAAAATAAAGATGGCGACTCTAAAAACATTTTGGATCCAGTGGGGCCTCGCAACATCTTTCTTTGCACTTTCAATGCTTTTCCCTAAAAAAGGGAGAATGAGAATGGAAAGGTGATGTATTCCTATGTCCTGGTATCCCCTAAACAAGGGATAACTTGACGTAGAAAACCCAAAGCACTCATAGTGATCCGAAATAGGTCATAAGGCTATTTTCATAAAATCCATAGTGGGGGCGCTGCAACATCTTTCTTTGCACTTTCACATTCTCCCCTAAACAAGGGAGGATGAGAATGGAAAGGTGATGTTTTCCTATATCCTGGTATCCCCTAAAAAATGGATAACTTGACATAGAAAATCCAAAGCTCCCATATTGGATCAAAATCCACTAAAGGCAACCGAGGCGCATTCCAACGCTATTCGACAAAGACTCCTCCCGCACTTTTGATTTCGTCCTCCCCTAGAAAGGGAGGTGAACGGGGCAATGGATGTCACCGCATCCGCACGCACGCACCCCTATCCAAGGCGCGGGAGCATTTCCCTGAACCCACAAGTGGCGACTGCTGGGAGATCGCTTTTATTTTAATGAATAAAAATGGAGGGCTAGACTCATTAACCAAAACTTTTTTTTCTTTTGTTTCTGGCTAAAGTATGCTTGTTATATTAATTTAAAACAGTCTAATATTGGGTTCCTTTAACATCCATGTCTATATTTGTGGATATGATCCTCCATCTTGCAGCAGTTTCATCTCAAACACTGTTACGGATATACTTGAAAATACTTGTATTTTTCAAAAAAGAAAATCTTCAAAATATATATATATATATATATATATATATATATATATATATATATATATATATATATATATATATATATATATATATATATATTATATGATATATATATATGTAGTTTTTCTTTTTATTTCCGGGCAGCACAACAAAAGGGCCGGGGCTTTATTTTTAAAATCTTTTCATTTTCGACCTTACATTATTTTACTCTCCTTTATTTTCATTCTGCAAAATATATGTATATACATGCATTCATTCTGTCATTCTATTTTGGGGATTAGGACCCATTTTCTAAAAATAAATAGATTCCCCGCTTTTCTTTCTATTTTTGATGGTATGCTTTATTGCTCGCGCTTAAGCTAAAAAGCCGAGAAAATCCATACACAACAAAGAAGACAGCTATATCTGCTTTTATTTTCTATTTCTATATCTAAAAAAAAACTCTTTTTTTTTTTAGACGCCGCACACACGCACATGCATATAAATATATTCCGAATCGCTACTACACCATAGCCACCTCTACCCCCCGCATAAGCCAACGTTAGATCGCATATAGTTTTTCAGACACTTCAAAGACCGACCGGTTTTGCATTTTAAATTGTGGGTCAGCCCACTCAAAAAAAAATGCAAGTAAAAAAAAAAAAAATATATATATATATATATATATATATATATATATATATATATATATATATATATATATATATATATATGTGCAAGTCAAAAAAAAATGCGCAAGTCAAAAAAAAAAAATACACTGGGGCTAACTTATTATTTTCTAATGCTCGACCTAGATCATTTCGAATGGTGGATCCCTGAAAAGAGTATAGGCCCTTCGCTGGGATCATCCGATCTGGGAGTCGAAGCCGTGTGGAACACGTTGGTCCTATACTGAGAAAGAATCCACTGCTCCAGAAAAGTCCCGAGATCAAAATTAAGGTGTGCTTATCCGGTCATTTTGTAGGAAAAATAATAAATAATAAAATGTACTAATAAAAAGCACGCTGTACTCCAAGCCTGTAAAGCCTTCACCAAATTTCTTCGATACCAAACCCATTTTCCCGTAAACCCGGCCCGAATTTGGAAAGGCGAGACAAGATCGGCCGATTGATACTGAATCAAGTCGTAAATCGATCGTAGGGTATCGTAAAACAGATCGTGACGTAAAACGCCGAGGGTACGATCCGCACAAGATGGCAGAAAGTGAAAAGTCGCGCATGGTACAGATACAGGGGCTCCGTGGTATGCTCGACTCAAAGAATGCAAAGAAGCAGCTAGACCAATTTGGGTGCACAGCCGAAGAATGAGCCAAATGGCTAACCCGGTACAAAGCTTGAAATCTAAGTGGTGAGGTAATTTCTTTCCCTACAGTCCCACAAGAAGCATCAACTTCACATACGCTTCCAAACCCAAACCCTCAGCCAAACACTAACCCACCAAACACTACCGTCACTCCAAATCCTAACCCTCCACAAACTCCCTACTACCCAAATGTCAACCCTTACCCATCATACCCTCCATATCCTATCCCAAACACCAACATTCCCCAGAGTCCAAATGACCTCCCCTTTCCCATAACCAACCCGCTCCAAAACAAATTTCACATATGGATCCCCAAAGCTATAACCCGTCAAAGCCAAGTTACTACCTACTTACCTCCGATGATCCGGCCATCCAAATTAAAACCATCCAAAATCCACCAGCCTACACTACCCAAAACCCGTACTCTGCCAACAATCCACCAGCCCAAAATCCACCAACTCAAAATCTCTATCCAGCCCAGAATCCCTATACTGCCCAACATCCCTATACAGCCCAAAACCCATATCCAGCTCAAAATCCTTGCCTGGTCCAAAGTCCCTATCCAGCCCAAAATCCATCAGCTTATATAGCCCAAAACCTATATCCAGCTCAGAATCCGTACCCAGCTCAAAATCCGACTCAGAATCCATACCCAACCCAAAATCCCTACCAAACACCACAGCCAGAAATCAACCCAGCTTTTCCTAATCCTGCCAGCATATACCTAAAACCAACTCCCCCAGCCACCAAAATGGAAGCCGACATGGAAAACATGAAAACCATGATGCTCAAACTTCTCAACAAAGGGGAATTTTCTACGCGGGCCCTGGCATTACAACCTTCAGCAGTACTGCCTTCAAAGTTCAAAATGCCCGACATAGAAAAATTCAACGGGACTGGATGCCCTATATCCCATCTAAAATCCTACTCCAATCGGTATGCACAAGGGGAGCTAGCTTTGAAGCTATGGCTTCCAATTTTCACCTCACCCCTAGTAGGGCGCCAAGCAATGGCCGATGTTGTCGTCGACAACTACGAATACCGGGACCTGATAGAAGAATTCCTTGAAAGGTATAAAGACAACACTAGCCCAGAAAACAAAAGAGACCTTGAGTCGTGCACCCAAAGGGAAAAAGAAACATGTGCTGAATTTGCAGTCAGATGGAAACGAAAGTTGGCCCAGACTTTTGACAGACCTGATCCGGCTGAGTCATGCCGGATGTTCATCAAAAACCTCCAGCCCATATACCTGGAGCACATGCGGTATCTCCCTTAATTACAGCTTTAGCCTTTAAAGAAGTAGTGGAGATAGGGTTCGTATTGATGAAGATATACGGACCGGCAACTAAAAGTCAATACACCTTCCAGTTCTTTCCGATACTCTAAAGGAAAGACAGCCGCACCAGCACCAGCTGTCAACATGGTAGGAGATGCATCTTCCACTCTCCCTACCCAAAACTATAGTGCTACTCCATGGTCCTATGGGCCAGACAGGTCTGTCAACTCAGTCGGAGGGAATAATGGCCCAAACAGAAATTTCAGAGGTCAAAACATGGTCGGCCAAGCACTTTGACAGACAAGCTCCTCACCGTGATATTACGGTAATAGCTCGGGGTGTTGACAGATGCTACACGTTCAAACATGCTATCCAGGATTTGATAGATGACAAGGTAATTGAAAAACCTCCTCCCGGACCGAATACAGTCAATAACCCTCTACCTCAAATCAACATGATTGAGGTTGATGAAAAAATCACTGTGCCCAAGTTCGAAAAAATTAGCCACCCATTACCATATATTCTCATCCCATTCTCTCCATCTACATCCATAAAAGAGCCTAGCTGCAATATGCTCTCTTGGGACACTATCCTGGGTAGCCAAAATACTTGCAACATCGAAAAAGCCACTTGGGTCGGTGGGGATGTTAGCCACCTTACTAGATCTGGCCGAGCCTACCAACCAAACCTGGAAAAAGGTGACCACTCAGGCAAAGACAAAGAAACAGATACTGGGGCTAAGGAGGTGGAAGATACTTTGTTAGCTCAGATGAAGAAAACTCAGGCCAACATTTCCATCTGGGGTTTACTTTGTGCTTCAAAAACCCACCGAGACACACTGGCCAAGTCTCTAAGTCAGGCAGTTGTTCCCATTGAAACCTCCCCGAATGAGCTTACTCAGATGATCGGAAACATTCATTTCGGGAATGTCATAATGTTTACCGATCTAGATCTGCCCAAGGAAGGAACAGACCACATTGATGCTCTTCATATCACTGTGGGAATAATGGAAAAGCGGGTCCCTCGAGTTCTGATAGACAACGGGTCCTCTCTGAATGTGTGTCCCGCCAACACCTTAGCCAAATTGGGAACAAAGATATCAGAACTCACTCCTTCTTCACAGACAGTAAAGGCATATGACAACACCAGTCGATGTGTCTTAGGAGTGGTCACTCTGATGCTGACTATTGGGCCACTAACCATGCCTCTGGTCCAATTCCAAGTTTTGGACATACCGCCCACTTCACTGTTCTTGGGGCGCCAGATCCATGGGGTAAAGGGGTAGCTTCTTCATCAAGCACCAACGTGTCAAATTCATCACGATGACCACATAGTAATTATTCTCGGTGACAAGATCGTGGAAAACAAGGAAGCGAGGATATCCCAATCCTCGAGATAGAGCATGAGGACACGGTATTTTCCCGGTGGCTTTGAGGTTATCCCCAGCCGTAGTCAACGCCTCTGCTTGATTTTGCGACGAAAGCTGACATCACTGGAAAAAAACCACATCCAGGAAACATGGTCCTTTAAACATGTTCAGAAAAATGAATTATATACGCTCGTTTGGGTCTTGGTAGAAACCAACGAGGGGCTTGTCAATCTAGTCGGGATGAACTTAAGGAATGTATCCCTCCCTTTGGCCTAGGATACACACTACTCAAATGAGATAGTCACTTGTCATGAAACAAAAGCGTGAGAAAGAAAGCGAGAGAAAAGGAAAAGCGTCCTACACACATCCTCCTCTCCAACCATACGAAAAACCTTAAATGGTTTACTTTATAAGAAAGGGGAAAGCAGAAGCTATCTCATGTTCACTGAGCCTGGATAGACAAAATGGGAAAAAGATGCCTGGTTGAAATCTTTGAAGATGTCGATCTTCTACAGACAACATGGAGCAGGTCACCACTGGAGCCCATGCATATAAAGCGCCACTTTTGAAAACACTTGGTCTATAGATCGGGATGACTATTCTCGGTCTTATTTGATGATGGCACGGGGAGGCGGCTTCTTGGGTATGATGAGGCGGAGGCAGGTATGCCAAGCTCACGATGAGTTCGAGCTTCTCATTCTGCTAAGCCTGCGTAAAGCGTGCGTTACGACCGGCCCGCTCTTGACCCTGCCCAGAGGCTGGTAGGCGGCCGGATATACTATCCCCCTTTCTTCTCCAGCTTTGCGGATTGGTCATCTACCGATCCGGCTCCCAATAATGAGGATCTCAGACCCGAGGTCCTCGATAATGTAATAACCCGATGCGGTTGCTATTAATGATAATATGAATGTCTTTGCTTATTCCTTAGTTACCTACATTAAAAGATACATTAAATAATCATAATAATGAGTCATTTAATGAAATAAAAAGATAAAAATATTTGCTTGAGCTTGTAAAGTCGGTTGAGCAACGAGGCAACATCACTCGGCGGTAGCGGTGAAGACTTGTCAATCATCAATCACGAGGGTGAACAATCCAAGTCAAAAGAAATCAAAATCGGCAGACTACACCGAGGCTCAAAAGGGGTAGCACTCATCGACCTCCTCGAAAGAGTTCGTAGATATCTGCTGGTCCTATGAAGATATGTCGAGGGCTAGATCCGACCATAGTTGAACAGGATCCTACTATCCGGATGCTCGGCCAATCAGCGAAACTCGCGGATCAAGCGAGAATGGTCCTTTGCAAGTCAAAGAAGAAATTATGAAAGCAGTTCCATGTCAACTTCATTCGGGTGGTTGAATACCGTCTGGTCGAACATAGTTGTTGTTCAAGCCAGCAGGAAGGGTCGAATGCGTCGACAGCGACCTCAACAAAGCGTCGCCCAAAGATGACTTCCGCTACCCAGCATTGATATTGTGGTAGATCTTTGTTCTTTGCTACAAGATCGATCAGCAAATCGGCATGCTTTCGACTACAATCAAATTAAAATGGCGGCAGAAGACCAAGAAGACTTCATTCACCACTTCTTAGGGTACTTCTTCTTCTTCATTAAATGCCATTTGGGCTCAAAAGCGGGGCTACTTATCAAAGCGCACCACTCTCTTGTGGCATGATCCTGAGGATCGAGGTCGTCGGCTTGCATGATCGTACATTCAGCGGCATAGCGGTGCTCATATCGGAGATCTTGAAAGTTCTTGAAAGACTTCGAAGCATCAGATGAAACTTCAGCCCCACCAATGCACATTCGGGGTCACGAAAGCAAGGTCACAGGATTCTTAGTGGCCAGCGAGGCATGAGATCGAGCGGA
>CM028378.1:100029047-100079465 GCA_013146195.2 Codonopsis lanceolata
CGTCTTGAGAAACATAGGATATATTTAGTTCCCAGCTTTTTACATGAGCCGCTAGCTAAGATGTCCCGTTTTTGCATATTTGGGTTGGGGTCGAGCTAAGGCCATTGGTACCCTTTGTTATTTTTGGGTGATAAGGAGCGGAGTTCCATTCTCCGAGTCGTTGATTGAGGTTGGTTGAGTTTGTTGACTTTTGATTTGGAGGTTTAGAGGAGATTAGGGGTCATTTTCTATACGTTGATTAGGCCAGGTGCTTAGAGTGGGGATAGGATATTACTCAGGGACGAGTAATGGTCTAGCGTGGGGAATTTGATGTGGCGGATTTCATTATATGTAATTCCCTAATTTTCTAGATATTTTATCATTATTTTAATGTAATTTAGATTAGTTTGATGTAATTTTGAGTAGACTATGAATTGTGAGTGAGTTTGTGGGAAATCTTTGTAATTTTGAAGACATATTTTGAGTAATTTTGTGTTTGTTCTGCAAAAGTTTATTAATGTGGAAGATAAAGTTGCTAGTATCGGGAGTGCAAGGATGGCCCAGCTGAAGTTCAAGGATGATTACAAAACGGCGAGTTCGAGGATCGAAGGAGAAAGGTTGGAGTTTGAGGACCAAAGTGAAAGATAAGGATTTGGAAAGCGGGTGTATTTTTGGCATTAGATGGTAGGAGTATTTGGATGTTTATTATTAAATATTCTCTTTCCTTTTCTTTGGAGATTTTCCTTTTTAGTTTAGGTTTTAGAACAAGTATATATATTTGTTTAACTTAATTAGGGCCGCTTTTCTACTAGTCTTCTTCCTTAGAGATATCATCGGGCCATGGAAGCTTAATTTCGTTGTTTCGGATTTGAATCTTGAACCGTTTATTTAATTCAATTGAGGTATTTATTTCTTTACTCCTTAATCCCTATTCATAGTTTTACTTGTTTTAATTGCTAGATCGATTTTAGGGTTTTGAGATTTGATCACCCTCTTTTCCCTTGCAATTGATTTAATGCTAGTTTAATCTTAAGTCTGTGTCAGATTAGGATTTTTCACAAGAAGCATCTTTGAGATTTATGCATGTGTCATGGTAAATTGAAAAGTGGGTAAAACTAGATTTTGTTCTAATTGCAAAAGATTAGTGAATTCCTTGATCTTAATTTCTTAAAGCTTTATCAATCGTTATTGTGAATCTAGACTGTGTCAGTTAGGTTTAGGTAATGATTAGGGGAATAGGTGAGTGTGTCACTGCTTATAACCATTAATAAGGAAGAAATAGGGATTGAAATACATCTCGGATCAAGTGAATAGGGAGGAAGGGAAAGGAATTATACCGATGATATTGGATTGATAAACGGGGACGGAGACAAATCTGAAGTGCTTGTCTTTAATTGTTTTACAACTTAGTTTTAATTCTCGTCTTAGGTAGTTAATAAAAATCACAAATTAAACCCTCAATCTTGTCAAGTGACAATTGTGCAGCTGAATAACCGTTCTTCAGTGGATCGACCCTGGACTTGTCCTAGCTGCAGTCTTGTAGCCGAGTCTTGTCTTGGTAATTAATTTGTAGGCGTGCGACTTTAGCCTATCAGTTTTCTTCGCAATTTGAAGAACAATTAACACTTTAATCGGAAAAATTATGAGTTCACAACTTTGCTTTACTACCACATGTGACGCAGCGGAAATAACAATAAGGGCTCTTACCATGAGAAACCCTTCAAAATAAGGTTGAAACATGTCAAACATTAACTTACCTAGAATCCACTAGGAAGAAATAACTGGAATCCACCAGATAAAAGAGAAAACTCTAATTTTATTAAAATAATCAATTAATTCAGAATTACACTGAAGCTTATTTTTATAGGACTGGTAATGCTTGGAAAATAAGTTAAAACCTTCTAAAAAATAGTCTAATCTTTATAGTAACCTAATACGACTTAAATTCATCGCTTATATACCTAAATCTACTTCTAAATATAAAAATATTACTCTATTAAAATTAAATACGAAAATTACAATAAAATAAAAATACTTAACTTAAAATTAAAACTAATCCAATCTTGTCCGGATCATGTTATACTTTCATGCATGCAATTCAAACCAAAATTACTTTCATGAAATCATGAATCACATTTTGATACCCAAGGATTCGAACACATGATTTGTCACCATTTGTAGAAAAAATGAATAGACATGACATTTTAAACTAACCTTGGTCCATGGCTTAAATTAAGCTTGAAATTTGCAATCGAGTTAATCCATTTGTTTTTCCTTTTCTTTCCCCTTTAATGGTGAGAGGAAACCCTTTTAATTCATCTGATGTGGCATAAATATCAGTCATACTGGGGGTGCCGAAATTCGTCTTGATCCGTGAGTCGTTCATTGACCGAATCGATGATGAAATCGTTGATTTGGTGATGAAATCGTCGTTCGGGTCGGATATCTGGCTGTATGTAGGTATTCGCAAAAACAAACACGTGAGTGGTGGGGATGTCCCCAAAACCCTCCCGGCGTGAGAATCGATCTGATATCAAAATATGGGAGGCGCGTAGCCCGGTGAGTAATGGATGATAGCGCAGAAGAGAAATAGCGTATCAGAGTCCGCCGTACTATGAGATAATAGGGTTTATTTATACCTGAGGGGTTAGGGTTTACCTATGGTGCATGGGCCGAGCCCATGGTATTCAGTAGTCTTGTAATGAATAGTGGGCTGGTGTAGTGAAAATCCCCCTCGCCCAAGCGAGGCCCAAAAGCCTTTTGTGGCGGATTAAATATAGGCACTTCAGTAGCCCCCTGGTCCTTATTCCTTGTGATTTATCTCAAGGGTAAGGAGTATAATTTTACGTCAAGCACGACATCTACTCAACCTTGAGATACTTGAGCGGGAGGATAAAATAAAGCTCATCGAGCGGGAGCGTAAGTGTAGCGCGGTATATTACTCAACCGCGATTAACACTCGGCGGGAGGACAATGTAAACCTCAACCGTGGGAAGCCCAAGCGGGGAACGTAAGCGCGAGTAGGCGCGGTACTACTCAACCGCAGTAACACTCGGCGGGAGGACAATGTAAACTCAACCAGTGGGAAGCCCAAAGCGGGAGGCGTAAGCGCAGGTAGGTGCGGTGTACTACTCAACCGCGAGTAACACTCGAGCGGGAGGACAATGTAAAGCTCAACCATGGGAAGCCCAAACGGGGAGTGTAAGCGTAGGTAGGCGCGGTGTACTACTCAACCGCTAGGAACACTCAAGCGGGAGGACAATGTAAAGCTCAAGCTGGAAGCCCAAGCGGGGGCGTAAGCGCAGTAAGCGCAGATGTACTACTCATCCGCGAGTAACACTCGGCGGGAGGACAATATAAAACTCATCCGCGAGTAAACTCGAGCGGAAGACAATATAAAACTCATCCGCGAGGAACTCGGCGGGAAGAAGATATAAAACTCATCCGCGAGCGAACTCGAGTGGGAAGATAATATAAAACTCATCCGCGAGTAAACTCGAGCGGGAATACAATATAAACCTCATCCGCGAGTAAACTCGAGCGGGAATACAATATAAAACTCATCCGCGAGCAAACTCGAGCGGGAAAATAATATAAAACTCATCTGCGAGTAAACTCGAGCGGGAATATAATATAAAACTCATCCGCGAGCAAACTCGAGCGGGAATATAATATAAAACTCATCCATGAGCAAACTTCGAGCGGGAAATAATATAAAACTCATCCGCGAGCAAACTTGGCGGGAAGATGATATAAAACTCATCCGCGAGTAAACTCGGCGGAAATATAATATAAAACTCATCAGCGAGTAAACTTCGGCGGGAAAGCTATATAAAACTCATCCGCGAGCAAACTCGGCGGGAAAATGATAAAACTCATCGCGAGTAAACTTCGAAGCGGGAGAAACGATATAAAACTCATCCGCGAGTAAACTTCGAAGCGGGAAAATGATATAAAACTCATCCAGCGAACTTCGGCGGGAAGATATAAAACTCATCCGCGAGAGTAAACTTCGAGTGGGAAGATATATAAAACTCATCCGCGAGTAAACTTCGGCGGGAATACAATATAAAACTCATCCAGCGAGTAAACTCGGCGGGGAATACAATATAAAACTCATCCGCGAGCAAACTTCGGCGGGAAGATAATATAAAACTCATCGAGTAAACTTCGGCGGGAATATAATATAAAACTCATCCGCGAGCAAACTTCGGCGGGAATATAATATAAAACTCATCCGCGAGCAAACTCGGCGGGAATATAATATAAAACTCATCCGCGAGCAAACTTCGGCGGGAAAACGATATAAAACTCATCCGCGAGCAAACTTCGGCGGGAAAGATGATATAAAACTCATCCAGCGAGTAAACTTCGAGCGGAAATATAGTATAAAACTCATCGCGAGTAAACTTCGAGCGGGAAGACGATATAAAACTCATCAGCGAGCAAACTCGAGCGGGGAAAATGATATAAACTCATCCGCGAGTAAACTCGGCGGGAGACAATGTAAAAAGCTCAACCGTGGGATGCCAGGCGGGGAAGCGTCGAGATAAACTTCGACCGCGAGATGCTCGGCGGAGGATAAGATAAAGCTCGACCGAAATGCTCGAGCGGGAGAGGGTAATGTACCTCACGTAGTGAGGGTCTTCAAGAATCGAGCAACCTCACCATGGTGAGGCGAGGCCGAAAATCCATATGCTCAAGCGAAGAAACTCAGCAGCCGTGGGATGCCCAAGCGGAGGCGTAAAGCGCATAATGGAAATCGAAGCCTCGCCATGGTGAGGGTCTTCAGCAATCAGCGACCTCAACATGGTGAGGGTCTTCAAAAATCGGCGACCTGCAGAGTCCTCTAGAAATCCATATGCTCAATCAAGAACCTCAAGCCAGTGGGATGCCCAAAGCGGAGGCGTAGCAGCGTAATGGAAATCGGAAGCCTCACCGCGGTAAGGGTCTTCAACAATCGGCGACTTCTTGTGGTGAGGTCTTCAAAGTGATAATAAGAAACTCGGGCTCGGCGAGTGTAATCCCGGCGGCTCGAGCTATGGCGCGAGTTTAGCGTCACGCACGATAACAAAACATGAAGCTCGAGGCGGCACAGAGTACGACGCAGCGCAGCACGCGATAGTAATAACATGAGGCTCGGGGCGTAAGCGCTGGACATAGCGCTGCACACGATAATGATAACAAGAGGCTCGGTGGCCGAGGGCTTGAGCATGGCGTGCATGGGACACGAGAATATCTGGCTGAAGCTCGAGGCGTAGGCGCGAGCCGTAGAGAGTCTGCAGACACCAGCACGATAACAATATGGCTCGAGGTGGGAGCACGAGCATGACGTCTGCAAGCACGATAATGATAACAAGAGGCTCGGCCGAGGCGCGAGCATGCATGGCGTCTAGCCAGACACGAGAATAATAACATGGAGCTCGGTCGTGACTCAAGCTGCATGGCGTGTGCAGACACGAGAATAATGACATGGAGGCTCGAGGCTGTAGCACGAGCGCTGCAGAACGCGATAACAATAACATGAAGCTCGGTGGGGCACGAGCATGGCGAAGCCTGCACGATAATGATAACAAAGGCTCGGTGAGGCACGAGCATAGCGTCGTGACGATAATAATAACATGGGCTCGGCGTGTAGCATGGCGGCGTGCACGAGCGAGAATAATGACATGGAAGCTTCGGGCCGTAGCGCAAGCGCGAGTGCACGAGCACGATAATAATAACATGAGAAGCTTCGGGCGCGAGCGAGCATGGCGTGCAAACACGATAATGATAACAAGAGGCTCGGGTTGAGCGCGCGAGCATGCGTGCGACACGAGAATAATAACATGGAGCTCGAGCTTTGACTCGGCGTGGCGTGCAGGCACGAATAATAACATAAGCTTCAGGCGTGGCTCGGCGTGGCGTCACCGCACGATAATAATGACATGGAGGCTGGCTCGGCGTGGCGTGCAGAACGCGAGAATAATGACATGGAAGTCTCGGGCGTAGCACGAGCGTGGCGTCTGCGGGCACAATAATGATAACATGGCTTCGGCGTGGTGCATGAGCGTAGGTGCGATGCACGATAATAATGAAGGCTCGGATGCGGCGGCGTAGCGTCTGCGCACGATAATATCGAAGCACGGTATGCGCGAGCATAGCGTCTGCGAACGATAACAACATGAGCTCAGGCTGGGCTTGGCGTGCACGGCACGATATAACATAAGGCTCGGCCTGCGCGAGCATAGCGTCTGCGAACACGATAATGATAACATGAGGTTCGAGGCGTAGCGCGAGCATGGCGTGCGACGGCACGATAATAATAATCAGCTCGGGCGTAAGCGTGGCGTGGCGGCACGGCACGATAATAATATACGAGGCTCGAGCGTGGCGTCTGCAGCGACGATATGATAACAAAAAGGCTCTGGCGGCGCAGCGTCTGCAGGCACGATAAGTAATGACATGAAGCTCGAGGCGTGGCGCGAGCATGGCGTGCAGCACGATAATGATAATATGAGGCTCGGGCGGGCGCGAGCATAGCGTGCTGCACGCGACAATAATGATAACATGAGGCTCGAGGCGTAACGCGAGCATGGCGTGCACGCACGAATAATGATAATCGGCTTCGGGAGCGCGGCGTGGCGTGCGAGCACGATAATAGCATGTGGCTCGGGCTATGGCGAGCATGGCGTGCAGACACGATAATATGTCGATGAAGCTCGGGCGAGCATGAACGCGATAATAACTTCGGGCGGCGTGCATGGCGTGCGGGCACGATAATAATATCGAGGCTTCGGGAAGCGCGTGGCGTGCGAACGCGATAATGATGATCGAAAGAAGCTTCAGGTGGCATAAGCATAAGCGTCTGCGAACACGATATGATAGCGTGGCGTGAACACGATAATGATAATCGGCTTCAGGCGAGAGAGCATGCGAAGCATAAGCGTCGCACGATAATGATAATCTGGCTCGAGTGGGCGCGAGCATGGCGTAAGCACGGTAATGTGGACCTGGCTGAACTAAGTGCTTGGTTACGGCCAAGGCTTTGAGATTAGGCAAAGGCCCTATCGCCTGGGCGAGCCAGAAGATTACTGGCAGAGCGGGGCCAACTCGAAGCGACTACTAGCAGGGCATGGCCTTTCTCCGATGTGGGGACATCGAATCGGTTGTTAGTATATCAACTAGGTGTAGAGATATACGACTAACGGTGTTGCTCGGTCCACTATAGGAACCAGAGGTAGTTAGCCGCTATCTTGTGGGCGGGGCCCTACCGCTGGCGGGCATCCAATGCGTGAAGGGCATGGCCCCTCCCCCACCGGGGAGAATTAGTTCACTAATACTCGGGTATAGAGGAAGGTTGACCAAGGCGGGGCCTATCACGCTGCAGAGGCGATTTTGTCAGCAATCCGAAAGCAATTTGTATAAACAAATTAACAATTTGGATGGACAAATATGAAAGAACTTGCACGCTAGTGCATTAGGCCGTCCAGAATAGTTGTAAAGATATCGGGCTTTTACGTTTGCTTGAGGGCGAGGCCCCACTTCCGTAAGTGTTTACCTTGAGGTCGGGAAGTAATTATGCTGTTGTAGTTTCCCTTTTGAGGAAGTACGGGTTGGCACCAGAGTGTGCCTAAGGCGCTCGATGCGGCGGAATCAACTCTAACGAGGAGGGTGTCATGGTTCTCGCGAGTTACCAAGGCTTAGTTGACTTGGTTTGAGTACTGAAAGTTTAGTGCATTATTTCTTGAAGCAAACATAGTCCCCAAATAAAATTGGGGTATGTATTATGCATTTAATCTTAGGATGATAAGATGTTGTATATGCTAGTGATTTATGTAAATGACAATACATAAATGTTATTATTATCATGATTGAGGAAAATAACATCAATAGCGTGACATGCAATCCAATCATGATCTGTATAGATAATTCACGCGCGAATTTAGGTGTAGCGGTGAATAAAATAGTTTCATTATCATTTGTCATGCTTGGGCAAATAAATAATAAATTATAGAGTTCAATTAACTCAATTGATATGTCAAATTTGATAAGTAAGTGAGTATGTCAAATTTGACTCAAAACGAAGGAAGTAAATGAAATGAAAAAGTGTATATGAAGATATTGTGTGATCGACAGAAAAGAAAAGTTTTATAGGATAGCCATTAACCCGTGCTACTTCGATAGATTTAAAGGTTGGAAATTAAAAAGATTTAAAAGAACACGTGTAAACAAAATGAGTCTAGTTGAACAGCGATCATAAGATAAGTATATGAAAAATTAGGAAAGGCTGATTTTAAGATTAATAAATCACGACAATAATGGACAAAAGAGTATTGTTTAAGATATTGTTTAATGCACTCACAAGAGAAGAGCGTGGGTATCATATCGACCAGGAAGAGTAAAACTATCATAGATATTAATAATAAAGAAAAATATGAATAAATGACTAAATGTGACATGTAAGATGACATTGCTTTGGATCAAATGGAATAACGTAAAGTAAACGGGATTCAGGCTCAATTAAATTGGGTGGAGCTTATTATTATTATTATTATTATTATTGGATCTAACACCATAGATTTCCTTATTGAGTGTACATTTTATTATGAAATTACTAAAGTCACATTTGTCATCTATTATGTCCCAACATGCACTTGATATGCTAGAAGATGTACAACAATGATAGTTATATATTCCCTCCGTTTCATCTAAAAAGTTCATGTTTGAAAAATCTAATTATTAAGAGATACTCCCTCCGTCTCTAAATAATTGTCATGATTGACCCGGCGCACAGTTTAAGAAAAAACAATTGACTTGATTATTTATATTGGTTTAATGTGTAGTTTCCTTTAAAGCCCATGTGTATATGACACATAATTAAAGTAGTGTGAAAACGTAAGGATAAAGTGGTAAAAGTGATGTTCTAAAAAGGTAAGTTTCAAACTGGACAATTATTTTGGGACGGACGAAAAAGGAAAGGAGGACGATAATTTAGGGACGGAGGGAGTATATAATTAGTATTATAGTTGGTCGTAATTACAAAAATACTTGAGTATATAACCAATATGTTAATATCAAATGTGAAAGGTAAATTTAAAATGTTATGAAGATAATATACATAATTTTTAGAAAGTATATTTTTAAAGTGAAACATCTCAAAATAATATGATCGACTCTTTACATGAAACGGAAAGGGATGGAGTATATATTTGTAACTAAAACTGTTTAAAAGCCAACTCCATTAGTTTCTTTAAAAAGTGTTAAATTTTGAGATGGATGAAGTACGTCGTCGTATTGCAGTATTCTTTGCTAAAATATTAGTATAACCGTTGGCCAAGCTACGATGTAAGACAACACGGACAACATGAGAAATAGACAAGGCTTAGGGAGAGGAGTATTACGTTGGGCTAACTTATAAGGCCTGACTCAAATAGTGGTTTGTTAGCTGAACGACTTGAATGGTTGAACTACTGCTCGGCCTACGCCATAGTGGGCGGGACTAGTAGATGCCAGATGGTGGTTCTTCACTTGTTTCAGCTCCTTTAGAGGGCAGAATTGGCAAATACTGTATAACCATTATACAGCAAAACCCAAACTAGGCCTGACCACACCTAGAATTATAGTAATTGCTAAAGTACCATTCTTTTGTTTTAAGAAATAATTACGGACCGATCCACTTCTATGAAATTATAATCGCTCCACTCTCCTATTTTTTTTATACAACAGCTAAAGTTTATTTTAATAAAATTGTTCATAAAATACACACCATCGTCTTCAATGAGATAAGAAGCGGGAGAGCAACCCAGTTTCTTCCTTCCTCCTTCATTCATTTCTCCGTTTGAGCTACCTGTTTTTCCCAAAATATCATACTTTCTTTTTCTACTAGAAGCGAGCTTCTTCGAACTTCCTCCATGAAAAATATGTCTAGTTATCGAAACATTCCCTTCCGTTTTCTTTGTTTCTTTATTACAGAAACAAATGTGACAATCTAACAATTGTTTTTTAGATGGAATGCTTTAGAGCCCCATAAAAAAACATACTGATTGTCGTTTGATGTGTGTGTGTGTGTGAAATTGTGTGTCAATTTGGGCATCGTTGCCTATGATGTGGGCGTCGTTCCCTCTAATATGGGTGTCGTTGCCATGAGTTGAAATGTGAGCGTAACCAAATGCAAGTCACTCAAGCATGCATTGAGTTGCAAAATTTCTGGAGTGGGATTGATGATCGTTTTTTAGAGAAATAGCATACGTATAAAGGGAAAGGAATTTCAACTCATATATTTTACTTCTGTTGGAACGATTGATTTTATTTACAAAAGAGTACTGCCATTGAAAGGAATAAGTAAAACTTTTAGGCAAATCTAATTTGGGCATCGTTGCCTCCGATGTGGGCGTCGTTGCCTATGATGTGGGCGTCGTTGCCTCTGAGTTACAAAATGTGATAATATGAATTAAAATTGTACAAATGTAGCAATCACAGTACACGGCCCAAAATGAACGACGCACAATGTTTTAAGCGATGCCCAAATTTGGGCAGTGACTTTTGCATTTTGACGCACAAAAATTTTAGCGATGCCAAAACTTTTGAGCGATGCCAAAATTTGGGATATGACTTTGTCCGCACGTCTTTCCTTCATTAAGGGTATCTTCGTCATTTTTCCTCTAAAAGTGTACTTTAACGGTTTAAAACAAATATAGTGGACTTTTGCGGTTATATTTTCTCCACAGGGGACTGACTCGATTATCACCATTGTTTTAAACCGCAAAAGTCCATTTTCATTAATTTTTTTCCTAAAATACCTAAACACCAACAGTACCGTCCTCTCTCTATTTCTATCAGTCTACTTTCTTTTTCTTTTTCCTTTCCTTTCCCTTCCATTCCCTTTCATTTCCTTTTTTTTTTCTCTCTCTCTCTTGAGTACTACCGGTAGCTCACATTTATCTTTTTTATTTCTTTTCTTATTTTAACAATATGTGTGAATCCCACAATCCAAGTTATTTCCTTTCTTTTCTTTTCTTATTTTAGGAATATACTGCAGGCACCAATACAAGACATGCACTGTTGAATTTACAACTTACATATCGAAATGGTTATTGATGAATTGATGATTGCAAAAGAGTTTATTCGACATTGGAAGGGATTCAAAGACCTTCCATTCCAACTCACACAATCCTACTTCCAAGAAAAGAGAAGAAAAATGGACATCTCAATCATCCATTCCAATGCTTACATCGCACATTCGGGTATGAACTTACGACGCCCAAATTGCGGGCGTCGTTGGAACTTACGATGCCTAAATTACGAGGCGTCGAAACTTACGATGCCTACATTGCAGGGCGTCGAAACTTTTGACGCCTAAATTGGGCATCGCATAAAGAAGTGAAAACCTTTCTGGGTGTTTGGATTGGACATGGAATCTGCCAAGTAAAGAAAAAAAATGCTCCGATGTACCTAATTGATCCTCGATGTAGACTAAAGGCTTTAAGAGAGAATATCTTGACGCGCATTCTAAGCCCTAGTTCTAGTTGTGTAAAAAAGATAGTAAAGAGAGATGATTTAGACTTATACAAAAATGATGGGAAATGAATAGTTCATGTTGGAGAAAGAGGAAAGAATATATTGGACCTAGGATTGATTGATGAACTACGAAATAGCCTACAATGAATGAGCATGTCTGTAATGAGTGCATTGATGGACAAATTTTTGTAAAGAACAAAAATGGAGCCTAAAGTGGTGAGGGTAAAAAGAGGTGGGTGGGTGGGGAGATGTGAGAGAGGATGTGGAGAGAGAGAGAGTATGTGAGAGAGAAAGAAAGTCAAAATAACTTTTTTATTCCTAACGTCACTTTTTTCCATCCTAAAATTAATTATCGATGCCTAATTTTTGTATTGCAATACCCAGATTTGGGTGAGCAATTCCCAAAATTTTTAGCGATGCCCAAATTTGGGCAGTGGCTTTGTCAGCGCGTCTTTCCTTCATTAAGGGCATCTTCATCATTTTTCTCCCAAAAGTGTACTATAGCAGTTTTAAAAATTATTATGGACTTTTGCGCTTTTATTTTCTCCCCAGGGGATCGGCCTGAATTTCTCCCTTCAATTTTTGTTAGAGAAAATTACATTTTTGTGGATTTTCAACCACTTTAATACTTGATATTTTGGTGGATTTTCAACCGTTTTATTATTTCATGCTAGGAAATACACTTTGTCTCTAAATGCTCTGCAAGATTTCCGGGTATTCAATAAAAGATCTTCATCATCATTTCGTCAAGAAATTCAAAATTTAATATTGCTCTTTCAAACGGCTACAAACCTGGATTTCTCTATAAAACGTTTGAAGCAAAGATTGAAGAACACACGTTCGCGAATTACATGCTCAGTATTCATAAATCTCAAATCCTCAATACACACTAAAAGAGACAAACACGTTGAAGCCTTCATTCAAATCTAGAATTTAAATCTTTCTTTGAAGAGCTTATTCTCTCAAACGCCAACTAGATTGTCTTTCTCATATTAATCTTTTCTAATTCTTTTTTGAACAATCACTGTTTAAATTGTTCATTTATTCTTTCAAAACATTAAAGAACCTTTAATTGTTGCACGAGTTTGATTGTTTATCAATCATACTCCTCAAACATTGGTTTTTGTTGTACACTAATCCGTTAGAGATCACTTAGAATTTAATTAATATTAGTGCACTTCAAAATCCGATTTTGACCAACTTAGTAATGGACGTAGCAGTTTATTCTGTGAACCACTCCAAATACTGCATTTAGCGTACCTGTTGTTTTCACTGTTTATACACTTAAGCATGTGTAATCTATTTAAGTGTTTAACAGTTACTTTTTTGAATTCTTTGCTTAGTTGATCTTATATACATTGTCTTTCAATTCAGTCCCCATAGTTTAGTGATCAAAAGAAAACCAAACCAAACTGTTTTACGTTCAACAGCTGCTACCTGTTGAGTTCACATTAGCTTTGAAAACTTATCTTTTTCACTGCAACTCTTAAAAGTTTTCAAAACAAGCCTCAAATTTTTTAAAAGACTATTCATCCCCTCTAACCTTATTTTGTTGCCAACTGGACTTACAATTGGGAAGCTAAACTTTTGGGTAACACTTAGGGTATTGTTCCTGGTCAAGTCACAAGATCATTGATTACGTATACTATTGGGTTGAGACATGATTAAGCGTGTGTACTACGACTGCAACAGCTACACAACTAAGGTATTTGAGAGACATGAAAAGACAGAAAGCTCTCGTGTAGGTATACATCCTAAATTATGTTTAATTACGTTGAGTCAATGTGTAAGATAACATGATGAATGTGATGTGTGTAAGTATATACTTGGTTGATTGAAATGTTTTATGACATGTGCATAACAACATGCCATGTAATTGTAAATAGTAATTTACTGAGTTATCACTCACCCCGTTCATTTTGTTTTCCCTAGATCCCAGCCAGGCAGGGAGTTCACGGTGAGGTCAGCAATGCTCGTATGATCTAGAATGTCGTCTCTTGAGTGCAGCTCCATGAAAGCTTGTATCTGTACAGTTTTGGTGAAGACATGGATTGCGTGGATTCATGCAGACTCTACTCTGGTTGTTTGACATTCATGGTGTTGTACTATTCTTTTGATGTCGATGTTTAACATTGTGTTTGTGTATTAGATAGCACTGTTTGGTTGGCCGTGGAGCCATTGTGTTTTTGTTCTCAAGCAATAGATCGTTGACTTTTGTTTTTCCGATTTTTCGTTTACTGGGGTGTATATAGTAATCACATTAGTGATTGTGTTTTCTCCAATTGTGTTTATTTAGCTCGTAATTTGTTGGGTTTTGTGTGTTTGTTACATGGACCCAAGTTTTCTAGATCTGGGGTTGGGTCGTGTCACATCGTATGATATCAAACAATGAATAACCTAATCAAATGATGCATTACAACGCATGAAAATATTTTTGAGCAATTTGAAAAAAAAAAACCGAAAACTAAAGCAGTTAGAAATTTGCATCGGCCCAAATTTCCCTTTTTTTGTTGCTCTTCACATATATGACAACTAACCTTTAAAAAAATTGACACATTGTCATCGTTAGAAAAAGAAAATTACTCGAGTGACACTAAATATGAAAGAATTTGATATGCATTATTTCATTATGAGATTGTGATTTCGTTTCATCCACAAATTCTACATTTAAAAAGTTAAATAATTATGAGATCTATAAGCTTATTAGAGTTGGTCATGATTATAAAAATACTCAAATATACTCAAATTGTTTATATCATGTGTAGGGTAAAGTTGAAATGTTATGAAGATTTTAGGCATTATTTTTTAAAGTAATGCATTTCAAAATAAAATAGTGAATTTTTTGTCAGAAACAGAAAAAGTATGTAAGTATATCCCAAGGTTTGTGACAAAAACAATCTATGTTCGATTTTCAATCGATTGAGTTTATATTCTGAGCTATTCGATTTGTCGAACAATCAAAGTGTGTTCAAATATTTTTTTAGTATTTGAAAAACACATAAAATGAAGATAAAAAAATTGATTGGTAAGTATGATCCCTTGTTGATGTGGGAATTGGAATCAAAGATCTCAAGGTCTTTGTTTAAGTGCCCTTGGTATGAGAATTACTATAAATTTGATACATATTGAGTTTTAAATCCTTTCATTTGACATTGAAGTTTTGTGGATGCTTGTGTAAACTAGCTTTTACACCCAAAAAAAAAAAAAAAACTGAAAAAGATAGAGATTGAGAGAGAAAGATGGACTAATGAAAAATAAAACTCAAATTTTTTTTAAAAAAGTAAAAAATCCAATGATCAAAGGGGAAACGAAGAGAGTCTAATATTATTTGTATGGTAAAAATTTGGGTAAGATATATATTTTTTGTAAGACGGATCTTCTTTAACCGATCATCACATATTGATGGATTAAGTTATGAGAGAGTAGGATTCCATCATACGAATTAAAATCCGTATGACGGCCTTACATGAGACATACTCTATTTGTATTATGGTTGTCACGTTTTTGTTTTTGTTTTTTTTTTCCTTTTGGGATGTATACAATGATTGTAAGTTTTTTTTTTCTTTTTACTAGATTAAATGGTTAATTATCAAGCTACCTAAGGTGTTAGTCCTTTATGAAAAAAAAAAGGTGAAAGAACGGGAATAGCTAGGATTCTCAAAGATTTAATGTAGCTTGTGAAAAAGCTACAATTCAATTCACAATAGACAGAAAAATAACGAAAACAGCGGAAGACTTAATACTAAAGCACGAAATTAATCACAAAAATTTACCAAACAATCTACAAGTCTATACTTGTAGATCTAGCCTCATGGCCAAAAAGATTTTACTAAAAAAGATGAATTGTTTTACAAAAAACTAGGTGAAATCACAAAACAAAACACTCTCACAAGACAAAAAGTCTTGGAGAGCAAAACACCCACATAAAAACAGGTATAGAAAACGTGAGAAGAAAGAAATAGCTTCCTAAAATCAGCTAGGAAGTCAAAAATAGCAAAAACGTCCAATGTTACTTCCAATGTTGCAACATCCGGAAGCACATTCGAATCAAAGACGGCCGGAATTCAAATCAGGTTCGAATTTTCGCACTCCTTTTTGATCTGCTCTCCCAGAATTATGTGCCAAGGCGTGTCTCTCCAGCCATGTCCAAGCTCCTCCTTATATAATGCCAAGATCTCCTACACACATAAAGGAATCCAACTCCAACAATGACAAGGATTAGTATTTAAGGAAAAAATCAACAACTTACCAAACTTATGGGATTTGATTACCAAATATGAAATTGGTCAAGAATCATGGTTAGACTAGGATTTATACAAAGATTTAGTTACCAAATATGTGCACTTAAAATCTACAAAAAGATTATGCTACCAAAAAAATACCAAAACTAAATCTAATAAAAGATTTTGTTACCAAAAATGACTCCTAGACTTTAGGACCAAGAAAACCAAAAATCTTTAGGAAAATTATGTTTCCAAAAATGATAAAACCTTAAGGACCAAGGAAAAACAAAATCTAATTAAATATTTTGTTACCAAAAATAACTAAACTAAATCTAATAAAATATACTAAATCCTAAATTAACATTAACTAATTTAAAAACCTACTTTGACCAAGAAAGGTGAAAACAAGACTAAAATAGGTTATGCCTATTTTACCCTTACAATCTCCCCCTTTGTTGAACCTTTCTGGTCAAATCAAATGACAAGTGTTTATTCAACACCAATCAAACCATCTAACCTGCATTGGTTAGAAAATCTCATCTCCCCCTGAATTTGTGCAAGGTATAAAATCAGAAACCATTACTAAGCACAAATCAGAACATACCAATGATGCACTCATATGCATACAAAATCATCATCATCACCATAAACACTTGATCTCTCTCCCCCTATTTGACCGGAAAAGGAAGAGAGATAAACCATCATTTAGGAATTCTCAAAAATCAAAGATTTTGAAAAACACAAAGAAGTGTTCACCAAGATTTGATCACACCCCTAGCAAAAACTGAGCACCTCATATCCAGATTCAAAACCCCTTAGCTCCACACAAAAATTAGACAACCACTAAATATTTTTCAACATGGAGATTTTTTGAAAATTGATTTGCACGGTTTGAGTTTAGGACAAAATTTCATTAAGCTGATATCATTGCCAACAATGCATGTCCTAAAATTTTATGCCTAAAAACATGATAACTAAAAGCTAGGCAAAAGAATAATAAAAAATGCAATCACACACAAGTGACAAAAACCAGATCAAAGGATGTAGTTCCTAGTGTAACTGCATTGGGAGATGCATTCGCCAAAATTGTGATTTTATTTTCAATTTTGCATTTTTTTTTTAATTTTCTCAACCAAATTTCTCTCCCAAGATCATAAAATTTTCACAACAAAAATCCATAGGTACTTTATTTCCCTAGGAATATAGCTCTACTTTATTTCAAGCTATAAAAACATGCCACTTGGAACCTTTCACACTATTTACCAAGGGAAGCAATTTTGCATTTTGATCAACCCATGAAATCCGAGGATTCATAGTCCCAAAAGAAAGGTGCCACAACCTTGTTCATAGGTAGCTCTTTTCCGTTAGGTAGCTTTCACACTTTTTCAATTAAGGGGAGTCAATTTTCTTAAGATCAACCCATGAAAGCCTAAGCTCCATAGTACCTTGATAAATTGCAACATCCCAAAAATTTCAAAAGGTAGCTCTTTCCTTTGTGGACTTTAAACATACTCAAGAACTGGGAGAGAGAGAATCATACAAAAAAAATCACAACAGGTTTTTGAATGCAATTCCCAAGCAACCACAAGAGGCACAAACATGTGAAACAATGATCCAGAGTGCCCTCTAAAGACAAAATGCAAGCATGCCTAAGTTTTTTTTTTTTTTTTATAATTAACAAGTGTAAAATCATATGGCACACAAAACACAAGAGATTTTCAAAGATTGAAAAATCTCTAAAAAACAAGACACTTGGCAAATATATCAGCAAGATGATTTTCGGTCCCAATATGTTCAATGCAAACAATTTACATAATCAACCAAGTCTCTAAAAAAATGGTGTCTTATATTAATGTGATTAGTTCGAGAATAATGAACTGGATTTTTGTGCTAAGCAAAATGCATAGGTGTTATCAAAAAACAAGGTTAACACATCAATGTGAACACATAATCTTTGATCATTTGAAGCATCCATAAAAGATTTAAGGCTTCTCTCAAAAATATTTTGATAAGCATGCAAATTTTTGAGATTCAACCTTACTTCTTCTCCTTGTGTATATGCCATCATGAATATCACCTATTACTTGAGAGATTGGATGGTTTTTCTGAATACGGCTTGGAACATCAATTTCCTGTTCAGTCAATCTGGTGATCATCTTCTGATTTGAATCTGTTCGGCGACTTCATCTCTGCCGGTTACGTGGTCAATGTTTCTTAGATGTTGCAACATCCGGAAGAACATTGGGTGAAACATCTGAATTTTTCCACTGAACACGCATCTGCGAATGCATGCGATCATGTGCTTCGGTTTCGAATCTTGGTTACGAAGATTTTGGAGGAGATTCATCATAGGGCGGCTTAGAAAGCAGGACATATATCAAAGGGTTCACAATATTTGGACTTGCCTTTGTCATTACTACCCTTAGGAACCCACATCGTTTAAAAACTTCGTTTGATTTTTCGAGGATGAGATTTCTGATACGACTTCGAATGAGACTTCCAATGTGATTTCCAATGTTGTTGCATTGGCTGTTTCATTCGATGTTGCATCTGATTTTTTGCCAAGAAAGCATGCCTAACATCATCCTCGTATATAGCCATTTTAAGATAACAGAATGGTTGAATATGACCAGGCTTATGACAAAAATGACACACAAAATTTTTCTTTCTTAATTTGGGTTTTTCAAAGAAATCTGGATTATGAAAATTCTGTGAAGGTTGTTCAGGATCAGATGTACCTTCACCTTCTCTCACAAATATTTTTGGTACAAAACCAATACCTGACTTACCAGAATTATCAGAATTCAACATCTCATCCATTTTTTGTTGGCTTGAGTTCCATTTAGCCATGGTTTCATTGGCTAGGATGAGCTTTTCTTTCAGATCTTCAATCTCCACATCCTTCTTGGTCAACAGACTCTCCATCCTTGTAATACACTCCTTCTGATCTTCATTAACCTTCTTTAACAAGTCATTTGCCTTTTTAAGTAACTTAACTTGATGAACCCTCTTTTCCCAATCATTGTACAACTCCTTATAAGCATCCATCAGATCTGATTCTGATTCTGCACCATCTTCAGAGACAGAAGAGTTAAAGCAACGAAAATCATTATACAAACCTTTCTTTTTCAAAGTATTAGGACAAACAAAATTCTCATATTGAGAATCCATCATGGCTACTACCAGAATCAACTCTTAGTGATGTCAAGAGAAGGCTCTGATACCAAATGAAAGAACGGGAATAGCTAGGATTCTCAAAGATTTAATGTAGCTTGTGAAAAAGCTACAATTCAATTCACAATAGACAGAAAAATAACGAAAACAGCGGAAGACTTAATACTAAAGCACGAAATTAATCACAAAAATTTACCAAACAATCTACAAGTCTATACTTGTAGATCTAGCCTCATGGCCAAAAGATTTCACTAAAAAGATGAATTGTTTTACAAAAACTAGGTGAAATCACAAAACAAAACACTCTCACAAGACAAAAAGTCTTGGAGAGCAAAACACCACATAAAACAGGTATAGAAAACGTGAGAAGAAAGAAATAGCTTCCTAAAATCAGCTAGGAAGTCAAAAATAGCAAAAACGTCCAATGTTACTTCCAATGTTGCAACATCAGGAGCACATTCGAATCTGTAACAATTTGGAATGCAATCGGGTTAGAATTTTACGCACTCCTTTTTGATCTGCTCTCCGAATTATGTGCCAAGGCGTGTCTCTCGGCCATGTCCAAGCTCCTCCTTATATAATGCCAAGATCTCCTACACACATAAAGGAATCCAACTCCAACAATGACAAGGATTAGTATTTAAGGAAAAAATCAACAACTTACCAAACTTATGGGATTTGATTACCAAATATGAAATTGGTCAAGAATCATGGTTAGACTAGGATTTATACAAAGATTTAGTTACCAAATATGTGCACTTAAAATCTACAAAAAGATTATGCTACCAAAAAAATACCAAAACTAAATCTAATAAAAGATTTTGTTACCAAAAATGACTCCTAGACTTTAGGACCAAGAAAACCAAAAATCTTTAGGAAAATTATGTTTCCAAAAATGATAAAACCTTAAGGACCAAGGAAAAACAAAATCTAATTAAATATTTTGTTACCAAAAATAACTAAACTAAATCTAATAAAATATACTAAATCCTAAATTAACATTAACTAATTTAAAAACCTACTTTGACCAAGAAAGGTGAAAACAAGACTAAAATAGGTTATGTCTATTTTACCCTTACAAAATGTTTTGTAAATTGTAATACACGTCGAATATTAAATTGAGTTTATTTTTGATAAATTGTGAATGTAATTTTTTTTATATTACAATAGAGCTCATACTCACACATTTGTATCTGACTCAGGCTAATCACAGGCTGAGATTAAATCATCTTACAATTTTAAATGGTTGTGACTCATCCTCACATTCACACGTGTTAGGGAAGTTATCTACTTTTAACCCCCTCGTTTCTCTCTCCCCATTACAAAGTCACCTCCAACAATTAATATCAGTAGTCACCCCCTTATTCTTCTCCTTATGTTTTCTAATTTTCTCTCATTACAAAATCACATCCAACAATTAATCTTATGAACAGCCACCTTCATTATCTCGATCTTACATTAATTTGGTCACATACTAACACCGTGGGGCACAAATATACTACTCCCTCGGTTTTTAAACTATCGTCCACATTTCCTTTTTCATTCTTAAATAATTGTCCTCTTTCAAACTTTCCCTTTTAAGAAATGACTTTTACTACTTCACGCTTACTTTTTCTATCTACTTTAATTATGGCCCATACTCAAGGGTATTAAAAGAAACCGCACATTTCAATATATTTATAATACAATCAATTAGTGTTAATTGCAAAAAAAAAAAAAACCATGACCTATTTTAGTTTTTTTCGTTTTGAACCATGTGCGTTTTTTTTTTTTTTGCATGAAAAACCTCAACCTAAGTTTTTTCTCCAAATAAAACCTTCCGTCCAAAACTCGTTAGTTTTGTGACGGGAAGGTGGCTGGACGTCCGACGTGGCATCCTACGTGAACTGGGCGGGAGTCTTCACATCCACATCAGTTTTTTGCCAAAAAATAATTTTATTTTAAACCCTATCCTATTTTGAAATTTCAAAACCACCCATTTTTTATTAGATTTTTTTCAAATTTGATTGTAATACAAACCTCGTACAATTTTTAAAACTTTATAATGAACCTTGGCAGTTTATACACACACACACACACACACACACTAATTCATCAAACAATTAAAATGAGGCGTCAAATTTTTCGTAGGTAAAACTCACCTTTGGACCACTGTACTTTACAAAAAGTTGCAATTAGGCCACTGAGACGTTAAATTTTTTCAGAGTGGTCACTGTACCAGAGTTATCTTGTAATTTAACCCAATTTTTTGATGGACGTTAAGTTCGGATGTACTAAGGAAACAAATAACAAATTCCGACAGTCTGTTACAATGTGACCAAGTAACCCAAACATGGGTTTTGTAGAGATTTCACGAGGAGGTGAAGATTAGAGTTTGAGATGGCGGAGGAAGACGACACAGGAGCTAGGTGGGCCTTGAATGAAGATGAAGAGATTGAAGGCAGCCAGAGATGAGAGAAGAAAGGCGGATGAGGGCCAGTGATTGACCAGAAACGGAAGTTGTTTCTGCCGGATATGAGGGACGAGAGCGACTCCATGTAAAATTGAACCCGTAAACTCAGGAGATGCCCTTCTCCTAGATATTGATTCTAGTGCAACACCAACGTGCACCTATGTCCCAAGACAACTATCGCGAGCAAACTTACTCAAGCTCCTCCCTAAGCAATGGGTAACAAGTTACGAACAAACTCATCAAGCCCCTCAGGTTCCTGTATAAATCACCGCATCTCCAGAGTTTGTGCGTCACGAAAATGGTCTCGTCGAAGTAAAGTTTTCATTTCCACAGTAAGAAAACGCTTCATGTAATGTTTTCCCAACGGAAATTAATATGATCAAACCAATTACACATTGTTTGTACGATGTTTGCGATTGCCCAGACTGTCTAGATGATGCTTCCAAAGTTTTGATGGATGAAGATATCCCAAAGAAAAAAAACTATTATAAAAAAAGGTTACAAAGAAGATTTCAATAAGGTGATCCTACTGTAGGAAACCCTCAGTGAACCATCTGGTAAATTTGACTATTACGTCCTTTATTCAGATAAAGTTCCCAAGCCTACATCACCTCCTCGACCATGCAAGCCTTCCCCACCTTCCAATCTCTCTCCTTACTACCAAAAAACTCTATCCATCATTCACAAAGGCCCAGTGCTCCTGTTTACCGGGGTAGTACCACCAATTTGAATCTGGGCTTTTAAAGTTGTGAGTAAAGAAGGATTATTGAGACGCATATTGAAGTTTGGATAGAACGTGACAAAAACTATTCCGACATTTAGGGTTGTTTGAATTGTACCAATACATGCATGTTGATACTCAACAAACCTTGTATCTACCAAAGCAATTCTTGAGAAAGTTGGGAGTCCTTTGCGACCATGGAAAGTAAGAGCTAGTCTTACAGCACCAAAGTGGATATGGGTATATCCTTGGGAGAGACATTGTCTGAGAAGGTCGGCTGGAAGGGACAAGGCAACTAAATGTTCAGCAGTAGTTGCAGGAAGTTGGTATGAATCAAACTTGGAAGCTTGAACATACTCTTTAACTTGTTCGACTGAGGAAGATCCAATCAATTTTTTGACTTTCTAGTTAAAGAAGTAATGACGTCTAGAAAGCAATAATTATACAATGATGTAAGCAATGTCGTCTACCAACGGGAATCCGGATGAGATGGGTCATCTTCGTATGGATCATGTTAAGATCCGTCACTGTTATCATCAAAACTTGGGTTCTCATTATCCACGGATTCAGATATTTCAAAAGTTGGGATAATGTGAGACATGCCCCATTGGTCGAACGCGTCAATCCACTTGGATGACACGGGGTGGTCATCTGTCCAGGCTTGCACTCATAACATGATATGAGAGGGGAAGGTCTGGGGATTGATCATGTTGGCTCGGGCGAGAGTATTTTTTGTGTTCATGAAAAGCTCAAAGTTGCGCATTGCGCAAGTGGACTTTGTTGGATTAATATCAGACCAATTAAAGATGAATGCCATGAGAGCATGATAAACAAATGAATGTCCTTGATTTCTGATAGTTGGGGGAGGGAGGTATGAGCATGGTCTCCGGATCATTATGGTCACATATGGTTTGCGGCAGGGAGATAGTTGTTGTGTCCATTGGTGAGCTGGAAGAAACCACTGGAATAGTTTGAACATGTTGTGGGAGTAGGGTGGGACATTGTCAAGCTGGCACTGGAAGAGGTATGAGAGGAGTTTAATATAATTAAACGAGATTCCTATGGTAGATGTTTCAAACAAATACCAAAAGAAACAGAGTGATTCTTTAGGGAATCGAAACAGGTCATAGATATGGAAGATACTAAGGAAGGGATAGTTTGGATGGAACTTGAGTCCTTTCATGAAGAGACCATGATGGTGGAGAAGGATGGTAAGGAAATTTTGGTAGTTTGGAGTGGCCCTCTGAGTGTTATGTCTGCAATGGCTTCTGTTATTTCACTAGGGAGAGAAAGGACATGGATCAGTTCTGGTGTTTCAAGGTTGGAGGAGGAGGAAGGGGCTTCATTGATGGGGAACACCATTGGGATGATATTGGAGTTGTGTTCAAGGTTGGTTTCTTTAGAAATTCTACATACCTTGTTCTACTCTTTTGGCCTTGAGAGAAAGTCTGCAAGGACATTTGTTGTTCCTTTGATATGTTTGACAGTGAATTTCCACTGAGAGAACCAATTTGACCATCTTAAAAGTTGTGCCTGAGGAAGTATCTTTCGTTTGAATTGGAGCATGCGGGGAAAAGAGGACATGTTCATCTCGACTTGAAAGTCGTGCCCGATTAGATGGAATTGAAAGTTTTCTATTCCCCTTTTGACTGCAAGGATTTCTTTGAATGTGGAATGGTAGTGCTGTTCTGATGGCTTAAATGTACCACTTTCCACATATTGTTCTCTGATTATCTTCACTTTGGACAAGAAGGACCGTTGCCCAATATTCGTCACTTGCGTATGTGTGAAGGATCTTTTTTTCTGACGAAGCAGGAATCTTTAAAGGGGCATTGTGCTTGCCAGCTGTTCGATTGACTTGACAACTTCAGTTTGTCTTGTAGTCCAAGGAGGAGGATCCTTTTTCAGCATGGGGAATAGCCATACTGTATGGACAGATAGCTTCGGTAAGAAATCTACCATATAGTTGACTAGTCCAAGGAACTGATGGATTTCTTTATGTGAAGATAGAATATCCGGGAATCTGTGCAGTTCTTGAGCAATGTGGGGTTGGGGCTAGTATTTACCGTTAGATATCTTCATCCCTAGAAAATCAATGGATGAAACGCCAACTTCCATTTTCTTTTCCGAGAGCATGATATTGTACTGAGTTACCAGGGAATGGAATTGGGAGAGTAAGGCTACATGGGATTCTTCATCATGAGAGAATAGGAGTATGTCATCAATGTAAACCAGTGTATTGGAAAGAATTGGCTCAAAAATGGTTACCATTGTTTTTGAAAGGTGGATGGGCATTTTTTAAGCCGAATGGCATGATATTCCATTAGTAATGATGGTTAGGGATGCATAACGCAATCTTTGGCCTATTTTCAGGTGAAATACCCAGTTGCCAAAAACCTAACTTGAGATCGAACTTTGAGAGAACTTTTGCATCGGATAAGGATTGGAACAATGACTTGTTCTGTGGTAGAGGAAACTTATCATCTGCCAAGAAATGATTGAGTGGCTGGTAATTGATGACCAAACGAAGCTTTCCTCGAACTTGTTCACTTCTTTTGTTGACATAGAATGCCTCACATGCCCATGGAGAGGATGTAGGTTCTATAATTATTTGGTCAACAAGTTGGGTGTATTCTGTGAGAGCAAGTTGATAATGGTCGGGATTCATCCCTGGATGGCTTGCTTTAGTGGGATTGACATCTTCATTCTGTTTGAAGTGCGAGGAGACATAGAACGCAGAATTTAGCCATAGCGGAGAGGGATGTTTTGCCAAGAACTCTGTGTGGGACGAAGCATAAGAATCTTGGATGATCTGATGCTTGAGGGTTTCTATGGATGAAGCAGACGCCATGTAAAGTCGTGGGACTGGGCTCCATGGGTTGAAGAAGCTTTTGTAACAGAGACCATCCTGCGTCCATCGTAAGTTGGGTAACTTATGAAGGATGTCGAAACCGATGGGGAGGTCTTTTCCATGTGAGCTCGAGCCTAGCAGTCTATGCTTAATGACACACTTGGGAAATAATCTGATGTGAATGGAAATACTGATTTTGTCAATGGTGAAGCTTTATCCATTAGCTGCAAGGAAATATTGATGATGTGGCTTCCAAAAACTAGTAGGGAGAATTTTTGGATTTAGGATGGAGACTGCAGATCCTGTATCAAAGAAGGCTATAACTTGGATAGGCTTAGCATATGTAGAGGTGAGAAGGTGGATTTTGGCCAGGGGCATGGGTTGACTTTTTTCTACATGTAGGATGTGGGGAAGAGGATTCAACATGAAAACCCTTGGCATGGGATCATCGTCTGATAAGTTGGAGTCTGTCTCTGATGAATTACTTGGATAGGCAATTGAACAGATTGTAGAATCACCTGGTTCATCATCAAGAGAATAGAGGGACTCGAGGTCAGAGAGATCTATCGGCTCAATTTGACTGAGCGTTTGGATCAACACTTGAGATTTCTTTGTATCTGGACAGTCGTTCGCGCCATTTGGAAGGCGGAATATCATCGAAAGTGAATTGATGTTTGGTATCGGTTTGAGGAGCAGTTTGATTCACTTGTGGTGATGTTTGGGATGTAGATTCCTCTAGATCAATATCTGGAGAATCATGGACCGTTGGCTCTGGTTCTATCATGAACAAATGTTAGAAAGCTTATGTGGGATTGAATTATTCTTCCATTTATGAAGAAGATGGATCAACTACTGGTCCGACAAAGGGGGACGAAGAAGGGTTGTGATGGTGGGAAAGGGTTTGTAGGAACTAGGAAACTGGGTTTATCTTTTCGATCGGAAAGATGTCAGGGGCTATGGTGGAAGCACCTATACGAGGATTTGGATGTTCTGGTTGGAAGGCTTGTGGGGCAAAGTTTTTGGATGTGGTGGCTATGCTTGGTAGGGAGGCCATAATAACTTGTGAATTCTTCTGGGTGGGTTTGCTAGTGGATAGGGATTTTGGGGCCCAAAGAGTGAGTGAAGGGGATGGCTCTTTGTGGGTGGACTGGGGATTGGCTGAGGGTCAAAAGCAGTTTTGACGAAGGGGGTTGTGGGTAATCGCCAAGGATCATCGGCGAGTGTGGCCATTCTTTTATGTTTATGTTGCCGCTCTAGGTCTGTGAGCTGGGCTCTGAGAAACTTCATCTCTGGCTCTGAGAAACTCCAAATCTGAACCCTAGATCACAGAGCCGAGGTCCGACAACACTGGAGCTGGGTGGGCCTTTACTGAAAAATGAAGAGATTGAAAGTGGCAGGAGATTAGAGATAAGGGCCAGTGATTGACCAGAAACGAAAGTTGTCTCCGTCGGATCTGAGGGACGATAGCGACTCCCTGTAAAATTGAACCCGTATTGTTGTTTCACTCCAAATCTGAACCCTAGATCACAGAGCTAAGGTTCGACGACACTGGAGCTAGGTAGGCCTTGACTGAAAAATGAAGAGATTGAAGGCGGCAAGAGATCAAAGATGGAGTGCGGATGAGGGCTGGTATTGGCCAGAAACGAAAGTTGTCTCCGCCAGATCTGAGGGACGAGTGCGTACTCCCTGTAAATCTCTCTTCCTGCCTCTTTGGTTTTCCAGCAAACTCTAAAAACAACAATGGTGAATCTCTCTCTCTCTCTCTCTTTCTCTCTCTCTTAACCTCATAGATGACTTTTAAAACTATGATGTTTTTTTCCTAACAACTTAGCTCGATTGTTAATCTGGGTGGTGTGCATGTTTGGCATTTTCATAAACCACAGAGCACTTCCCAGTACTATATTAGGGAAAAACATTTGTTGGAATATGGGATTTGCATTTGTATTTGTATTTGTTGGAATGTAACTTCAAAATTCAAATCATCATTGATGCTTTCAAATTGTTGGGATTTTTTCCTTAGTTGATCGGAGAGGATGATGATAAAGAAGACGAGGGAAAAATAGGTATTTAACATAAATTAACGTCCGAACTTAACGTCCATCCAAAAATTGGATTAAATTGCAAGATAGCTCTGGTACAGTGGCTACTCCGAAATATTTAGCGTCTCAGTGACCTAATTGCAACTTTTTGTAAAGTACAATGGCCCAAAGGTGCATTTTGCCTTTTTGTAATTATGATCAACTTGGTAATATTAATATATCTCTTAATTATTAGATATTTTAAATCAGACTCTTTAGAACAAAGGAGTGGTATATTGACCAAAAATATCATTTGCATAACATGGATAACAAATCAATACCACTATAGATATGTACAATGAAATGCATTAAAATTAATTAATACCCAAAAGAATAACTCTGTAAACCCTTCATTAGACATATATATGTATCATGTTGACATGCCAAAATTATAGCTCCAATGTAATTACTGCAAAACAAATAAAACACATTAAAATAATTCAGACAATTATACACCAACAATAAGCAATAAATTAAGAAAGTAGACTAACCAAAAATTGATTTTAGTCATAAGGTCAATTTGTTCTCCAGGCTTAAATGCAGATCTCCTAGGTATTGAGAATCTTACATTCTCCCATTTGTTGAGAATGGAGCATGTGGTGGTGGTGCAAAAACATTCCTCATAGAATAAGCTGAAAATGGGTTTATAAATATATATCATATCAGATTGCAATAAGTTTAAGATGGGTTTTTCCAACTCTCATTTTGCTTGCCAACATAATTGCGTGTACATAAACCAATTGTATACACCCAAAACTTGTAATATCCACACACACACACATATGTGTGTGTGTGTGTGTGATTTGTTATGTGTATCTCTTTGACAAGTGAGAGTGGTCTTGTTCACAAATGCATTCCATAAACCCAACTGAAATAAGTTGGAACTTGTGCATCTCCATGCCACAAGAATGCGTATAGTCTTCTTTGACTGATAGTACTGCATTTTCCATTTAAGGTTTGACATGTTTTTAGGAATCTTGGCCTCTGCCAAATACATTACCAAATGTGTTATGTTATTTTTGTCTAAAAAATGGTGGGGAGATGGGCAAAATGGCTAACATTTGCTATCTTTTTTGATCGACTACTAAAGTAAGTTACACCGAACAACATCACTGCTAAAATAAATGTCTCTAAACCCTTCGATTAATACAAAATTGGAACATTTGACTTCAAATTACTGAAATCAATATACCACTCATCCATTCTAAAGAGTGGTTTAAAATGTCTAATAATTAAAAGATATATTAATATCACCAAAGTAGATCATAACTACAAAAACATATCTAAGCACAAGTAGTATGCTTATAACATATTTTCAATTGTTGGATGAATTAGTATATATACGAGGTTTAAAATTGTACGAGGTTTGTATTGCAATCAAATTTGAAGAAAAAAAATCTGATAAAAAATGGGTGGTTTTGAAATTTCAAAATAGGACAGGGTTTAAAATAAAATTGTTTTTTGACGGGAAACTGACGTGGATGTGAAGACTCCCAACCAATCCACGCAGACAACCACGTCAGACGTCCAGTCACCTTCCCGTCACAAAATTAACGAGTTTTGTACGGAATGTTTTATTTGGAAAAAAAAAAAACTTAGGTTGATGATTTTCATTCAAAAAAATAAATAAATAACACATGGTTCAAAATGAAAAAACTAAAATAGGTCAGAGTTTTTTTTGCAATTAACCCAAGGGTATTAAAGGAAAGCATTTCAAAAATATTTATAATACAATAAATTATTTTTTCTTAAACGGTGTGCCGCCGGATCAAAATAGACAATATTTTGAAAATGAGGGGAGTAGTATATTTGCGATAAGCATCACTACGTTTACATGCTTAGAGGGTTTGTTTGTTTGTTTTTGGGCACCAAACTTTATTGATTAGAGCTGAATAATACACCCGCCTTCGATAAATCCTGGTTTTGTAGTTGCAGGCTTGCAACTAAGCCTAATAATTGGGTGAGTTGTATCAGGTATGGGTCGGATTGAGACGTTTAGTCAAAACTCGAATACCAAACATGTCGAAATAGGTCAATCGAATACCAAACATGTCGAAATAGGTTAGGTTGAATCGTGTTGGTCTATAACTGGTGACAAGTTAAAATGGATCGACCCTTCTTGACCTGTATTTCCCTCGCCCCCCCCCACCCAAAAATCCTTATAGAGTAAAACATATCGAGTCAAAATGGGTAACCCATTTCGACTAAAAAATATTAACGTGATGGGTTGGATTTAGTAATTTTCAATTCGGGTTGAGTGGGTTAACGAACTTTTGTAATTGTCGGATTTAGTTGCAGCAATGAGTCAATGAATAATTGCGGACCAGTACCTTTTGGAGATATTATAACCTCTCCAATTCACTTTCTTTTTATTCAATCGATAAAGTGTTTTTAATAAAAAATATTCCAAAACTGCATGTGACCTCCAAATAATTCGCTCTCTTCAGTCTGGCATACACTCTCTCTTCTTCTTCCTACTGCTACTTCTTTCTCTTCTCTTTGTCACTCTCTCTCTCTTTTTTTTTCAGCTTCGTCTCCATCTATCTTTTCTCCATTGTCGATTTATTTTCATCTTCTTCGATCATTTTCTCAATAACTTTTGATCTCAAATGAACCACATGACCCACCAATATCAAATCGAAGCACCTCACGGACTCCTCGGCAAACCCGGCTTTAACCAGCTCGCTCAAGTCCTCACTCAACTGCCCGCTCCTCGAGCACCACAAGGACTAGGACTCATCGGCCAAACCCAGCTCTCACCAACTCGCCGAAGACTCCTCCCTCAACTGTTCGCTCCTCGAGCACCACAAGAACTAGGACTCCTTGGCCAAACCTAGCTCTTGCCAGCTCGCCGAAGACTCGTTGTTCACCAGCTCGCTCATCGAGCAAATGATGTCTCTGGTACACTAGGCTCTCCCCAACTCGCCGAAGGCCCCTTGTTCACCAGCTCGCTCATCAAGCAAACCATGTCTCTTCGGCACACTAGGCTCTCCCCAGCTCGCCGAAGACCTCTTGTTCATCAGCACGCTCCTCGAGCAAACCTTGTCCTTGGCGAACCAGGCTCTCACCAGCTCGCCAAAGACCCCTCGTTCAACAGCTCACTCATCAAGAAAATCTTGTCCTTGGCAAACCAGGCTCTTATCGGCTCGCCAAAGACCTCTCGTTCACCAACTCGCCGACCACTCCCTCACATTGTCAACTCACGCGCTCTCAGCATCTTCTTCTCAAGATTGGTCTCTCCTAACGGTGATCCATCTTACGGGAGCATATAAGAAAATACAATATATTTGTAATATATTATATTTATAGTTAGTTTATACTTTCTTAATCCCTTTATATTTAGGTTTCCTAATCTATTTTGTATTTAGACTTTATATGTTAAACTTGTGCAGTAATATTGTACTCATATATATATGTTCAACATATCAATGAAATGGAAAGGCTATGTCATTATTTCTAAATTTTATTAGTTTCTACATAGGTGAATAAGTGTATCATTTCATACCAACGAGCTCTAGCTCAACTGGTACTGCTCACTTCTCTTAACGGAGAGGTTGGGTGTTCGAGTATCACTAAAGACACCCTGGATATTACAACACTCAGTATAGAGGTCGGATGTTCAAGCCTCTTCAGAGACATCGTTGTTGTTAAATCCTTAGCCAAAGGCCCCATTTAGCTACTCACTTATCTTAACGGAAATGTTGAGTATTCAAGCCCTACCAGAGGCACCCTGGGACTTAATTACTCTCAACCGAGAGGTCGGGTGTTCAAAGCCAGCACCATTTGTTCGAGCCACACCAAAGACATCATATATATAATTGTAGCCTTTCAAGGAATTAAAAATAATAATTAAAAAAAAGTGTATCGTTTCATCGAAAACATGTTCGAGTTATCAAAACTCCCACTAGGAAACCACCTAAATCGTATCTGAAACTCAATTCTACATCATATCAATCAATCTTAATAATTCTTGTACAAGAGAAACCCTAAAATATTACTAATCTTCATCAAAATCTTCAACAACCAAAAAAAAAAAAAAACAAGAACCAACTCTTTCACAAGGGGATTTCTACATTCTCCCCTCTCCCTCGTCTAGTAAACAAAAGTCTCCCACTAGAAACTGATCTTTTAATTGCCAATGGCCTACTCATAACACAATGCAACACTCTGTTTCTATTCCTATACTTGCTCGTTCCTTCAACACCCCTCTTTGATGTTCCGACATTACCATGGAATCCGCGTTCCTCCTTTCGTTGGAATTCCTCTTCTTGGTTAACAAACAGAACGTCCGCTACCGAAAGGCGGGCTCGACATAAATAATCCATGAAGAACGATCTCCTAATCCGTTGTTGACCTTGTTCTTCTCTAATCTCAATAATGGCATCTCCTGCCATTTAATTGCCTAAATCACTAATAACTCTCCTTGGCATGATATCTTCGTCTCTAACACCAATATCTGAGGAGGGTGCATTGGTGTTTCTTCTTTCTGATGGGTGGTTTAGTAAACAAGGCTCGTGCCAATATGTGGCCGGGAAAGAGTGTGTCGCCATCATCATGGGGAGAGGAGGGGGAGGAGGCCGAACCGGGGAATAGTCTGTGCCGCTATCATCATCTATGGGAGGAGGTGGAGGCAAAGCATTGACAAAACCGATATTAGCTCGACACAAAGGACAATTGGAGTGAGACTTGAGCCATGTATCAATGCAACTAACATGAAAAGCATGACTACATTTTGGTAAGAGCCTAAGACTCTCATCTTCTTGAAATTCACCAAGACAAACTGAGCAATCCGTAAATACTACCAACCCTTCTCCTTTCTTGTACTTGCAAACTGCAATCGACTTGATTAGAGTTTCATCCAATCCATTATTTGAGACAAGCCACGGCTCATGATTTGAAGGGTCTGCACGTACTTCCATTTCCTCATCTGGGACATGATGATTTTCCCTTCTTGCTGAAGAATCAGTCCTGTTTCCACAATACTTGGAGATTATGGCATAGTAACTCACAAGAAGAAACGCACTCGCTAAAATCCCAATGATCGCAATAACAATAGGTGAAAAATTCGGGCCGGAGTTGTCTTCCGTAAACACAAATGGAGGTGGTGGTGGAGTTAACATCATGTAGCACCATTGTGGACAGTATAAGCTACAAAATCCTTGAGAACAATCTTTAGTGTTCATATATGGTACCCAAGTTTTTGGGTTGTCTAGAGACCCCATAGCCAAAATGAAAACCACCCTAAGGAACTACTCTCTTAACATAATGTACTCTCTCTTTGTGCCCTAAACAAGCAGATCTGGTCTGGGAAGGCTGAAGAGCTACTACAGAGGGAAATGAGGAGGGGAGCTAGTTTGAGGAATAGTTCTTGGAAGACTAACAACAGGGATGGAAAGATGGGTAAGCTTAGATGGAAAGCAGTACAAAGCAAGGAGATTCCCTCTCTTTTTTTCTCTTTAACTTTTCTTGTTTTGCTCCTTTTTCTTTTTCTTTCAACTTTGCTTTCTTGGAGATAATGGTTTGTTGACTAAGTTTGTGATGCTTGTTGGGATTTCATCAAAATAAATGCTTTTGTTAATGTTCAAGGAAAAGGTCAGTTGAGATAACATAATTAATAATTTGCATGGGGACATGCCTCTTTCCTAATTAAGATGTGATAATGACCTCCCATTTATCTTGACCAAAATCATAACAAAACCCTAATATTTTCATAAGAAAGAAGGATATATGATGGCAAAAAGCAAAAAAAAAATTGAGTGGTGTCAGGCTCAAATGCATTAATGAGTTGTACAATACATCAAAATATGGATGCAATAACAAACAATTCTTTGATGCTTTCTATTTTATGTATTAGGGTTCGATGGCAAGTTAGTTCAAATGTGATTGAGGATCATGATCCAAACAATGTAAAGTAAATCAATGTCATTCTCTTGTTGTGTACTTAAATTAGTGTGTAATGTTATATCAGAAACTAAGTATGAATTTTTGCTCGGGATTCAAGATTTATGTACGTGTTTTAGGTTTTAAATTTTGTTCATACTTGGATGTTAAAAAGATACTCATCACATTTCATGTTATCCAGAATCTACGTTTGAACCAACTCTATCCGTCCAAAGAAAAAAAAGGGTTCCATTTTACAAGTCTAACTTTTTAAGATCCTAACTCTATCTATTCATACTTCCTTCAATTACAATAAAATTATTACTAATTTTATACATAATTTTCTAATGACATTATTTAGATGGAACAAAATTAGTAGGGACAAACTTTGGTAAAACGGTCTTATATATATTTTTTGTAAGATGGATCCTCCTTATCCGACCAACCGTGAACCATGTGTTGGTGGATTGAGTTATGAGAAGGTGGGACTCCGTCTAACGAGTTAAGATCTGGAAGACGATTGAGATCTACTCATTAGCCACAAGGCAGAATAAGCTGCTTCTTTTTATTGGCTCAAAAGTCTCATCTACACCAGTATGTCTTTTTCTTTTTCCATCAACATGACATGTAAAAGCTCACAACTTGCGAGTCTCCAAAGAAGATGTCATGGAAATGGACTTCAGTCAACTCGGTAGCTTTCTTGGGTCTTTGAGTGTTAGAATCAGCTAGACCTAAAGGAAAAAAAAGAAGAAATCTCTCTCTCCCTCTCTCCCTCTCTCCCTCTCTCCCTCTCTCTCACACACACAATCAGTTAATAGTTACCCAATGATTTCATATCCAAGTTTTATGTAGCACGTTTTATCTAATGCTTTTAGAATTCTAGTCATTGTTAAGAAAGAATATTCTCAATGACAAATCTAAGAAATTACTTTATTGATTACTTCATTTTCACTTTCTCAGTTTCAGTGGTCCTCTCTGGTCTCCCTCACAACTCTTCCACTTAAGCACCAGGTTACTGAAAGGTTTTAGGGTCATGGTGGCGATGTGCCTGTTTTACCCTTAAGAATTATGCCATTTTACCATTTCATAGGCAGTCACCATCTCTTTTTCCCTTCATCTTCATCTCTCCCACACCCCGCGAATTAGAGGGACGGGGCATCTCAAGATGCAAGTGTTTCCCAGGTGAAATGATCTACATAAATTGAAAATAGCAAGGCATAAAGAATACGACTTCAACAAGGACGGGTAAACAACTAAGACAGCTATGCCCGGAAGTTATATATATAAACTATGTATTAAGACACAAAGCATAACTCTTGTAGTCAAAAAGGTCGAAACAAATGATACACTCGTCGGATTAACCTTAAGGTTGCAGGTTCAAATCTCTTTTTCCTTTTGAAAGGAATGAAAGAGAAAAAATAATAAGGGGACATACTTATTGATGGGGTACAGTTCCTTGGGTTCTAAAGGTTGAACATAAAATAGGTGAATGACTGGTGGTTAGAAGAGGAACCCCATAATCACTTTCAATACTACCCTTACAATAGCAGAAGGTACTTACAATTACATACCCTTGATGAGGGTTCACCCTTCAAATGCTTTATCACTCACTTCAAATACAGCAGATACCAAAAGTAGGAATCCACCAGACACACACACACACTAGACGCCATATAACTACACTCAAACCCTGCTGGTTCACAGCAAAGAAAACGTGATGAAGTTACATAAACAAAGAGGGAAAAGAAGAGTAAAAGTAATGTAAGAATTGACAGATATGACAGAAATTTACAATGAAGATAAGTATAGGAATAATATTGTCAATGAATTCACTAACAAGCTTATCAAAATAAAAGAGTATCTTAATTCATGATGATTCATAGTAACGCACCCTTGTTTCTCTGCCTTCATTTGTTCACATGTTTACTTTCACATTTCATTGTTAAGGGTGCTTCACAATTCAGAAGATGACCTCTTTGATTGCATAGAATGGTTCTTATTACCCAAAACCATTTGCATAATGTCAAGTGGAACTCTTTTTGGTATAGTCTCATGACTACAATAAGCCTTCGATCCCAATAAGAATCCCAAGGGGCTAAAACCTAGTGGACTTAATAGAACTCAACTCGGGAATTCAAGGTATGGAAGGTACCTCAAGTAGTAGAAAAATGGAACTGGAACATTCACATCCAAATAAAGAACATGTATAGTTTTTGTAGAAGATTCTCTTTCAAAAATTATGATAAACAGTATTATTTCAATTCCTGTAAAAATGAACATGATACATGTATTAGATAAATAACATCAACAACTCGGTGAAATTTTGGTAAATACATGGGCAGTTGGGCACAGAGGGGCCAGAATGAAGTACTTACAGAGCATTCCAAGTGAGTGCAAAATTGTGTATGGCTTAATTCCTTTCATTAGTTTGCTGAGCACAATGAGGAGAAAATCCTTCATTTTACTGCATTATCCTTCTTCATCTAGCAACTGATCAAGAGGTACAAACAGTTTAAGTCAACCTACGAGACAACAGATACTTCCTCAGGAGTGCTCCCCACGGACCCCACCTCATCTCCGGATTCATCAGTCTGTGAACCAACAGGTTCTTCCTTCGAAGTGCTACCCACCTCATCTCCAGATCCATCAATACTAGAAATGCTCCCTACCCCATCTCCAGACCCATCAGTACTTCTTTGAATGAATCTCAATATAATTGGCCGGTCCAACAGCTCCTGTATCAGAGAGAAGGTAAAGTGTTTTATTTTCATGTACCCCTAAAAGAGCATAGAACATATCAGTAGAAACACATCTGTGAAGATATTCCAAAGGTTGCAAACTATTAAGCACCAATTTTAGCACCCTCTTGATTCCTATATATTGCACAGATATAGACCAATGTAGGTACATGTACAGCAGTGTGCAGTGGCTGAGTTCAGTTTCATACGTAAATACATACCAAGAGTGTTGCCCAGATTTGTGTAAATATGTTTCATAAAGGGGGTCATTTCTAAGTACTTCTTGTAGGAAGAGAGCGGCTGCATGTACTCGAGACATCAACCAATATACTTCTCCTTCACCTGCACGCGTTCTCACTTCCTCTATCCTAATCTTCTAACTAGAGATTTCACTCTAGGTTGAGCATCCCTAATTAGAAACATTGTGCTCTACATATGATTCCTTCTCGTGTCTCCAAGTTTGATCAACCAATTCCTTCCTACTAGGAGCAATCTCCCCGCCAGACCAATTTGATTGTGTTTACTGTGACAGCATGAGGGATTGCTTAAACATGCCCTCCAAGGATCCTGGTGCCTACAGAGTAGAGGAGGTACACTCCTGGTGTGCCCACAATTTTTCTTAAGCTATGAGTTTGAAAACGAATTCCCCTCTCTCCCAGGTGCGAATGAAGGGTTCTTACACAAGTATTAACACTCGGCCTCTAATTGTGATATGAAATAGTCCTTCATTTCCACACTTCTTTTCAAAGAGTCCTACTTATTTTGGGATGTTGCTGTTAAAGAATCTAATTTTGTTAGTCTACAAATTTTATAAGTTTCCAAATTTATCCTTGTTACATAAACATAATAGAACTAGCAAAACTATTTTAATCCTCAACATTAAGGGCCGTTATGAAAATGTATTTTAATCCTTAAAATGTTTGACTTTCCAAATGTGGACTGTTTGAGCAAAATGGAAGGAGTCTATAAGTAACACCTCACTTATACAAGAACTTTGCTTCCAGCACCATTACCCCCCGACTACATCCATTCAGTTTTACACAAGCAAAACTGCTAGTCCCAAATGCAAGTTGGGCACCTCTTAACTACCAAAGACGAATATTGAGCAGAGGATATTAATTTGTCATTGTCGGCTTAGAAAGAAGAATAATGCAATGGTGTAAATTGTAAAACGTAATGGTAGATCTGTATATGGTTTCTATGGAGTTGGAGGAAGCATACTGTAGAATCCTCTCAATATAAAATGTTCTATAGCTGTGAAGTACCAAGGAAAATCTATAGGAGATCTTTCAGATGGAAAGTTGGGCAATCAAGAAAACAAAAAAAAGATACATAAAATGCATGTGTAGCAATGAGAATGTTAAGATGAAACTAAAGTAAAACAAAAGAATGATAAAACTACCAAATGCATAAATTAAGGTGTAAAAGTGGACTTAATAGGAGATAAATCACTTAAAATGGTTTGTGCGCATACAATGTAGTACAATTAGTGTTGCAGTTAGGATTATCAATGACATGCTTGAGGTATGGGAATGGATGACAGCAATTATAGATACACGGTCAAGTTGAAGCTAAAATTTCGTAAGATTGACGTAAGATGAAGTGACGAACCATGCCAAACGAAAGAAATGTTTGACAGGTAGAAAAACAATCTCATAAAATGGTGTAGCAAATACAGATATTAAGGTTGATAAGTAGTAAACAAGAATAGATATATTTAAACAAATCCATTTTGCAAAAAGTAACAATGTCTGAGATAATTAAGAGAAACCATCGTAGATACTTTCAACGCTGATATGGGACCAAACCTCCAATTCCACAAACCAAACAACAAAAATTTGGGCAACTATAGGGCTGGCCGAAAACTCCCAAAACAGTCCACAAACAAAGGAATTAAAACAAACAAAAAGAAGATAAATCAGACTCACCACTCACCAGTTAGGCTTTCACTCATCCAACGTAAAGAAATCTGTTTGATTACTTCTCTCTAGGCTTCACTCACCAAGGTACAAGAAATCGGGTTTGAAGAACAAGCCGTGTTCTTTAGGTTTTCTCTAATCGTTCAAATCTTGGCCGAGCCAAGCTTTACAGCCCCGAACCACGTGACCGTGCTCTCCTCAGCTATCTCTAATCCGGCCTGCCTTCTACTACTTGTAAGTCCATAACCATCTCGAGCCCACATAGCATTGTCACTCCAGACCATTTTGGACCTACTTCCTCTACGGAGTTGTTGACCTCTCTACCCGTATCAAACTCCCCTTCTTAAAAAAGGATTGACCTCAATCCTTGGTCCATTCTATTCTCTAAGCCGGTTAATTCTCTATGCTCGAACAGCCCCTCCACGCTTGGTCTACTATTCCCATCAACAATTTTCTGCCCCGAATTCTTTCTTGTCTCACCACTCCAGACTAGTCCACAACCTAAGGTCCTAGCCTTGTCCATTGCCATCCTTAAAAAAGCCTTAGCCGTATATGCTGTCCCTCCTTGTGTGCCTTCCACCTTGCCCTTGTGTTTAATGAATAAAGTAAAATAATTAAGAAACTTTGTCCAACCTGTAGCTTTTTCATTACTTAACAACATAGGCTGATTGAACTCAGCTCCAAACTTTTTCATAGAAAAAATTCCGGACTGGAAAAACACTTGAAGTTGTTCTTGCCTCAAAATTTTTCCACTTTGTCTCCGTTACCTTGTTCTGGCTGTCCTCTTTGCGTGTTCACAACCTCAAGCTCGCTGCCACCTTCCATCTCTTTCCTCAACTTGAGACCTATTGAAATAGTCCCCTTAGCTATGTTCTTCGAAACAGCACCAAACTCAATGCCCTGTAGGTAGCCTTCTTTGTTGGACAAAACAGCCCCGTGCTTGCTTTCTTTACTCATAAGTAACATGGCAGCTTGTAAGAAAACATCCCCTTTCATTACTGTGATGCTTGCACCGAATTTTCCAGCCTTGCTTTTGTTATCTCGGTCTTGTTGTTCCGCTGGACTCATAGCAGCCCCTAACCATCTGCCCACTTCTAAAACTGTCCCAAACTCGAAGCTTTCCTCAGAAATATTCTGGATTGAAGCTGCTGCACTTGACATGCTTGCGTAGGCAACCTTGAACTTGTCTTCAAAGCCTTGTTTGTGACTTTCCTTTCGTGTTACAGCTGCTCCGACCCCGCTGCTATTTTTGTCTCCAATAGTTTGTATAAATTTTCTCTCTTGCACCCAAACAGCCCCAAGCCGCTTGTCACCCAATTCAACCCCATGTCCACTTTACTTACTCTCCATTCAACTTTCCAAGGAGGTTTAAACCAGTAAGAATTCCAAAAGGATGAAGCACCACGTTTTTCACTCCATGCCCTACAAATCATCACAATAATCTGCTCTTGAACGAAAAATTAGAAGGATAATACCACATACCTTTAAGTCTGAATTTGAAATCCTTGATGTTAAAGGATTGGAAACTTCAAAATCAAACGTATCGCTGTACACAAGTGCTAACTTCAACTTCTCATGAACCCCTTTTAACTCCTCCCCTTCATTCTCAAGCGTAATTGGTTCCCTCTCAGATTTTCCCTCTTCAATCATTTTGGGTTCTAACTTCTCTTGTTCTGCCCCATGGTCACAAAAGACAAAATCAGATTTTTGTGGGACTTGCTTTTCATTCTCTTGAACGGCTTGTACCAAATTCAGACTGTCCTCATCCTTCATCGAAAGTGATGGGTTCAGCCTGAATTTCTTCCCCTCTTGTAATACAATATAGGTATTCTTTCGCCCGTCATGTACGACGAATCTATCATACTCCCAAGGGCTCCCCAAAAGGACGTGACAAAAGTCTATGGGCAGTAAGGGAGAGGGTGGGCCGTGGTTGGTAACTTCAAGTTCTCAATTAATGAAGTCGAAACCCCATTAACGCAACTCCCTCCATCTATTGCTATAAAGCAAACCTTCTCTTGAACAAACCCGCGAGTTCTGAAAATTCTTTCTCTCTGTTCTTTATCTTCCATGATCGATTCGTGAATAAGGATCCATGAAATACCATGCACTTGATATGGGACCAAACCTCCAATTCCACAAACTGAACAATAAAAATTCGGGCAACTATAGGGCTGGCCGAAAACTCCCAAAACAGTCCACAAACAAAGGAATTAAACAAACAAAAAGAAGATAAATCAGACTCACTAGTTAGGCTTCACTCACCCAACGTAAAGAAATCCTCTCTCTAGGCTTCACTCACCAAGGTAGAAGAAATCGGGTTATGAAGAACAAGCCGTGTTCTTTAGGTTTTCTCAAATCGTTCAAATCTTGGCCGAGCCCAAGCTTTGCAGCCCGAACCATGTGATCGTGCTCTCCACAGCTATCTCTAATCCAGCCTGCCTTCTACTACTTGTAAGTCCATAACCGTCTCGAGCCCACATAGCATTGTCACTCCAGACTGTGCCCTCCTTTCCTCCCTTATCCAGCTCGGTTCTATCCCCCCTATCAACTTCCCTTTGGCTAAGGGTGCAACCTTCATTGACTGTCCTTGGGCCTACTTCTTCTACGGAGTTGTTGACCTCTCTACTCGTATCAGACGCATACAACATAGATAATTAAGTTCGATCGAAAAAAAGGAAGGGGGGGGGAGGGGAGAGATCTAACTAACAATCGCAAAGGTAAGTCACAGATTGACATGGAAGGAGACAAAAAGGAAAGAGAAGATAACTTGTGCTTCTAACACCTACCAAATTAGGATTTAGGCAATTGACCATAGTAGTTGGAACAAGGTATTGTTAGGTTACCTCTACAGCTCTACTAGACAGAGTGTTACCCTTCTATTATGTTAAAGAAGTTCTATTGGCAATTTGGCATCCAATTTTTTTGAGAAGTAAAGTATTATATATGAAAAGCGTCAAAACAGGTGACGTGTCCTTTGTACAATAGAGTGAATATACAAAAAATCTCGAGCTACTCGAGATGGAAGGAATTCACAATTTCTACAAGAGAGAAAGTAGAAGAATGGGATAGATCCGCGAACTCAAAACACCAAAAAAAATATAGTGCGCACAAAAGTGTCTTTGAGCTGCTCTAATTGGCATCCATACAATGAACAAAAAGTTTTTTCTTTTAGTTCATTCTGTTTAATAAAGGATTAATACATAATTTGGTCCTGAACTTGGAATTTTCCATTTATATGGTAACTAATGCTGAAAGTTTCATATGGTGACTCTTCAACCCAACTTTGGGCTTCATGTTAGTCCCTGGTAGCGTTATCTTTGAAGGAACGTTAATTTTTTGTGAAATGACAATTTTGCCCTTATTTGATGCAGATGAAACAAAAAAAGAAATAAAAAGAAAAATGAGAGTTATCCAGGTCCACCTACACTCTTCCCCACCCCCACACACATGCACATGAGAGTTATCCACGTCCCACCCACACGTGAGATTGAATAGACAAAACACAAGGTTCAGCTTGTTCTTCCCCATAAGGCCTTATTGTCTCACTATATCACCAGATTCACTCTCCTCAATTCAGCCTCTCCTTCTCTATCCCACGGCGGCGCGTACACAACACAATGGAGGCAATCTTCTCCGACATCCGCAACTGGCTAGTTGACTACCCAACGATAAGCCAATTCGAATGGAAACAAAACCAAACATGGGGCACCTCCCCACTCTTTCTCAGTCTCACCGCCCTTCCTCACACTCTCTTTCCACCGTTCTCCCCTCCCCACCCTCCACCCCACCTTCCTCCACCTCATCTCCGCCATCCACAAGTTCATCCTTCTTCCTCGTACAACATAGATTTTAGGTCCCACCCACACGTGAGATTGAAAAGACTAAACACCAAAAAATATAATCATAAGAAACATGCATAAACACCATTCAAGTCACCCACATGTCTCCCACCCACCATACTGTTCTTTCTTCCTCTTACAACGTAGATTTTATCAAACAATTAACCCTTAATAGAACCCCCCCCCCATCACAACCCCAACCAAAATCCAAACGCCCGGTTCTCGTTAATCGGACACTCTCTCCAATCCAAGCCCACTCCACCTCGTCATCCCCAAGATTCCCACCACCCATCCACACTAGCACTTCCAATGCCCAACGTCGCATTGCCATAGCCATCAACCGCCCACGTCGTCAAATAGGCTGTACAAAACTACCTCCGTCTCAGAGACCTCGTCACCTCCTCCACGTCTGTTCCACCTCCGCCCTTTACGACGCCGATTGGGGAGCCGTGGGCCGTGGGTTTGGCACGTTGAAAAGGAAGGGGAAGGGGATGCGAATGTTAGTGATTATTGTGCATCATTGTGTTTGTCCTGTGGTGGTTGTTAGATATCCCGAAGAGAACGACAATGATGGCAGTGGCAGTGGAGTTTCTCTCATACTCCACAGTTTGTTTCTCTCTAAAAATGTTGATGGAGGTTGAATACGAGAGAGAAACGAGGAGAGAGAAGGAAGAGAAAAATCCATGGGGTTGGGGGGGGAAACATGGGTGGGGTTGGGGTTGGGGTTTCCTTCATTTGGGTTTGTTTTCAATTTTGTTGGCTAAGAAAAAAAAATTCACTATGGATTTGGGCTGCGAGGGGCAGTGACGATGGCGGTGGTGATGTTGGTGAAGGTGGGGAGAGAAAGAAGGTGGTGGGGGGGACACGTGGAAAGAAAAAGTCAAAATAGGGGCTTGTTTTTTTTTCTTTTTCCTTTTTATATTTTTCATCTTAGCAATAAATTGATCACATCATTTTTCTTTTTATTTCTTTTTTCATTTCATCTATATCAAGTAAGGGTAAAATTGTCATTTCACAAAAAATTTAACATTCCTTCCAAAAATAACGCCACCATGGACTAATATGAAGCCCAAAGTTGGGTTGAAGAGCCACCATAGAAAACTTTCAACATCAGTTACCATATAAATGGAAAATTCCAAGTTTAGGGACCAAATTATATATTAATCCTTTAATAAATGATTATACGCACTACAAAGAAAGACATAAGGAAACATAAAAAGGTACTACTCCATCCATCCCAAAAATAATAGTCCCATTTGACAAGTCATACTTCTAAAGATTGTAGCTTTACTTGCTTGTACATACTTTAAATTGCACTAAAATTATTACTATCTTTAGAAAAGAGACTATTTTTTTTGGGACAAACCAAAGAGAAAAGAGGGACTATTATTTTGGGATGGAGGAAGTATATCTTATGCCATTACAAAATGTACCTTATGGGATACCACTACGGTCATCATCTTTAGGAATAATAATTCACAAGTAGAAAACAACAAGACAAGAAAAAATGTAAACCCACACCAATCCATCTTTTGGATGAAAAAGATGAGTGGGGTTACGGGTAGGGTGGTTATACGAATCAAGCCGGTGCATGCGCTCACATTTGGGCTCGTGAGTACTGAGTGTACAAACCCAGTTGTTCAAGACTGCACAGGCTCATTTGTATAAACGAATATGAGCTCGAGGAGGTCAAGCTCGGCTCGTGAGCTCACAAGCCAAGCTCCAGATAGAACCTGAGCTCGGCTCAAGATGTTTTCAAATAAAGTTTCATACATGAATAATTATTATGTATATATATACATATAAGGATTTATTCACCTTTCAGTGAAAATTAGTTGAAGTTTACAGAAAATATATTGGTTTAAAATAAATGTATTGTGTCTAAGTAGTCAAGTTCAAAGAAGTAATAATTATCATATGAAAATATGACAAAAAGAGGAAGAGGGTGAAAGACCGGAAATGAGAGGGCAAGTACCGAAAGCCAATGCAAGGGTGAACCACAAGATTTCCACCCTAGTCACCGAAATGCACCTACAAGCTTGGCTTGTGTTCATAGAGGCTCGAGCTTGAGATAAACTGAAATAAGCCTAGCTCAAGTTGGATGGCCTAGCTCAACTCAATAACACCCCAAAAAATTGTCTAGCGGGGTAGTGGCTACCAACATCATACAGTGATTATTTTTTTGATAAGTATCAACATTATACAGTGATTCAAATCTCTACTTTGAAAAAGGAGTAGACTGAGACATAAGCTTAAATATTCAACAAAATAAATAGAACACTGAAAGAAAGTCTTTTTCTCGCACCCATTTTCCATATCATTGTCAGAAGAAGCCACGATCTAATAGATATACATCTGAATTATAAATCTTGTTCTTATATAGATCAACAGAACTACTTTATAAAGAACAACTGATACAAGAATGCATAAAAATTAGAATTCACAAGCATCCAGATAAAGAATGGTTTTAAAAAGATTACACTTCATTAAAAAATTAAAGTTTAAAACTAAAAGAAAATTGTACAACTAAGAGGAATCTATTTGGTAAATAAGTCATTAGTTAAAGTAGAAAGAACTAGAGCCAAACTGAAATGTCAACAAGATTTGGGTTAAGATTGTTTACCTTCCCATTCAAAGCAGATATTGCAGCTTCTGCTTCCTCCTTCGTGGCAAATGAGACAAACCCATAGCCAGCAGACCTTATTTTAGAGTGCTCAAAAACAACCTTAGTAGAAACAGGATTGAAGCTGGCAAAAAATTCTCTAAGTTGGGTAGACCTCACTTTCCACGCAAGATTCGACGCATACAGCTTATAACGTGTCTCTCGAGGAGGGCTTGCAGGAGGTGGAGGGGGAGAAAGTTTCTTGAATCTCCTCGAAAATTCTACCTTGATGATCCTACCCAATACATCCTGCAACAAAAGAAAACTAAAATCTTACAGATATAATGGCAAAAGTATGTCAAAGCAAATGGAAAATGGTACTTGTTTAAATCACCTAATGAAGATTAAGTTATCGTTTCAACTACATCCAGTACTTATAGTCGTCAAATTTTCAAACAACACCAAACACGGAGTATATGACAATTGACAAATATATTGTTCCTACCAACATGGCAACACAGCGAACTTTGTATAACAAAACTTCTTATAGTACAAGGAAGAGTCCTAGGAAGGAGGGGGCACCTTATAGCTATTGCTAGATAGACGCATAAACAATGTCACATGGAACAACTACAAAAATCATCTAAGTGTGTCATGAAGATCAGCAACTTTAGGTAAGGCGTAGCTGGCACAATTATATATAGTCCCTCCACTCAGTGTAGCTGTGATAAGGAAGAATAGAATGCTAAAAGCCCATTTACAGCCAGATATCATCAACATTATCTCAATTCTATACCTTATGAGCTTATGTGTTACGGGTCTAAGCTTTAAAAACTTTTTTCTTGTTGAGCTACAGTCAAGGAAAACAGCATGCTCCGACAAACGGCTATCTTAAAAGCATATGCAACATTTATGATCCACAGTAACTCTTTTTTTTGTTGCAAACATCAGTTCCATACATGAATGATTATCTTCAAGTGTTTTTCTAATCAGATGGCAAGCGTAAATTTCTGAATGCTTCTAAAACTTCATTGTGTAGCTCACATACTTACGATGGATACTCTTTATGGCTAGAATGCCCTCTTATAAGCATGATAAGTTCAATGCTAACCCAGCTATGTCAATGTTATCTCAAAAAAAAAAAAAAAATTTTAAAGGTTGGAGGGGGCATAGACCTTACCCCAACCCTTATTATTATTTTTTAAAATATTTTTATACCTTGAAAGACTACAATTATAGATATATGATGCCTTTTGGTGTGGCTAGAACAAATGGTACCTCTGGTGAGGCTTTGAACACCCGACCTCTCGGTTGAGAGTAGTGATGTACCAAGGTGCCTCTGGTAGAGCTTGAACACTCGACCTCTCCGTTAAGATAAGCGAGCAGCTAAATGGGGCCTTTGGGTAAGGCTTGAACAACAACGTTGCCTCTGAAGAGGCTTGAACATCCGACCTTTCTATTGAAAGTTATAAGTCCAGGGTGTCTCTAGTGGGACTTGAACACTCGACCTCTCCGTTAGGAGAAGTAAGCAGTTCCAGTTGAGCTTGAGCTCGTTGGTTATCTCAAAAACTAAAGGCTAAAGCTATTAGCAAAAAAGAACTTCCGAATCTGGCAAAAACTGGTTAGCAAACAGTGAACTTTCACTTCTCAAATAGTAATACACAGTTCTTTATACATAAATACACCAAGGATCCCTGCACAGTTAGATCCCAATAACGAAGAAGAGGGGAAAAAGAAAAAATCTTACATAGGAGTCAAATTTCTCAACAGCTGCCCGAGCTTCTTCCCCAGTATCCATCGTAACAAATGCATACCCTCTGTTCTTCCCAGCCAATGACTTTATAATCTAGCATTCCACTCAAATAGAAAAACCAGAAAATAAACACGTATACAAGCATTCCACTCAAATGCAAAAAATAAAATAAAAAATTACAACATGCACAATACAAGCATTCCACTCAAAAACAAAACCCCATCTTCGAATTGATATCACAGACACACACACATACAAGTATTCCAATCAAATACAAAACCCCAACTTCAAATTGACATCACACACACACACACACAGGTATTCCACTCAAATAAATAAATAAATAAAATTTCATATTAAAAAAATCACATAGTAAACATTGCCACTGGCAAACAAACATTTCACTCAAATTCAACAGCCCACATTCAATATCCCCACACACAAACACATACAAGCACTCAACTCAAATAAAAAAATCCCATCTTCAAACTCATATCATAAGCATTCCACTCGTTTACATTATATCTCATATACAGTCACACAATATGCATTGACATACGAACATTTTACTCAAATACAAAAACCCACATTCAATATCACAGTACACACAAGCATTCCACTCATATAGAAATTCACATATTCAAACACTGACATACAAATATTGTACTCAAGTTCAAACCTAGTACAATAACACACACAAGCATTCCATTCAAAAGCAAAAACACACACACACACACACACACAGAATCATAGGGATAAACAGAAGAAACCTCTACATCAGTGACAGTTCCGCATTCACCAAAGAGGGTTTTGATATCAGCAACAGAATAAGACCAAGGGAGATTAAAAACAAAGAGCTTCCTCCGTATCTCGGGTTTCCCGGATGGCTTTAGTTTTGTTGTTTCTTGGACTGTTATCGTACAACACGTTTGGAATTTTCTGGGTAAAGGGAGGAGGGGAGAAAAAGGGAATTTAAGGGAAAGAGTGGGAGTGGGAGTGGGGGTGGAAACGAAAAACCTTAAGCGGGATGAAGAAGTTGTAGTTGATAATGATGATAACGGGGATTTTGGAGAAGACGAAAAGAGGGAGACTGAACATGCGGCTGCTTCTAGTGCCGCCATTTCTGTAATCACCGAACTATTCTTCTTTCTCGGGAGGGATTGATATGTGAAGTAGGCCACACGTTGTTTGACTCACAATTTGATTTGGCAGTGTGCTTGGCTTATGGTCCCCAAACTCCCAACGGATAATGTAATGGGAATCATGGGATCGAGCTCTATTCGTCCACAAAAGAAAAAAGTCCAACCAGTCAGTTTCAACAATGGAGTAATTCTTTTAATTGACTGGTGAAAGATTAAAATTTCGTTAAATAGTGATTAGGTAAACCCACATTCAATATCACGGTACACATTTTTACCCTCAAAAGAGACTTGGCTTGTTTTGAGAAAAAAATTCAATAATTTTTTTAAGTTTTTAGTCATTTTTTTGGAAAAAAGAAATTAAAATTAATAAAAGTAAATATGGTGTGGTAAGTAAAAATATTAAATATTGTATCATCTATTCACAGTTAGAAGAGTTTTTTGATTTTAAATCAAATAAATATTAAATGAATTATTTTATTAATTTTTAATGGATTGTATTTGATTTGGATGAATATGAATTAACTGTTGTTCTTGCACTAAACTGCCTCAGTCAGCCATGAACAAGCCATGCCCGAGAGAAAAAGGGCTTGGGTGATCTGGCCTATCCGTTTTGCATACCAAGCTTGTCCTAAAAGGAGTGTTCATTGCACAAAACTAAATGGTGTATGGTATACTTAGGTATTATCTCCGTTTCGTGTAAACAGTCAACCATTTTATTTTTGGATGTTTTACTTAAAAAAATTGTTTTAAAAAAATTAACGCATAAAAATGTCATTTGTATACTAATAAACTATTAAAAATGTTATTTAAAAAAAAATTGAATTTCAAACGGAGACTCTTTGCCCGAAACGGATGGAGTATTTAATACATCACTTTAGACCGGGCTTCCTAAAATGCCCTTGACCTTAAAAATAAGGGTAACATTCTGGTCGGTCCCTTTTAAAAAGTTTTTAGTCCCAAAAGTCCACCGTTTTTTTTTCAACCGCAAAATTCACTTTTCGAAATATTATTCTGGAAATGTCATCGTCTCATTCAACAGCTCCGTCAACACACTTTGAATTCAAAAATCACCATTGTTGCGCAACGAAACGGGAATCGAAAGGTAAACGAGTTTTCTGAATCATTAACTACGAAACTTTAATGAAAATGTGTTGGGTTTGAGGATTTTCGCAGTAGGGACTAAGGCAAAGGGGGGAATAAGAAAGGTTACAACAGAGGAGAAGGAAGAAGAAGACTAAGGATATGGTATGTTTCATTACGATTTTGAATTACGGTGCAATTAGACTAGGTGGTTAAACTATTTTGAATCGCGGTGCAAAAATATCGGATTAAATTGATGAATTGTGATGCAAATAGATTAGACAATTAAACTATTGAACCGTGGTGCAAAAAATAATGAAATAAAATTGATGAATCGCGTTACAATTAGACTACACAATTAAACAATTGAAGCGCGGTGCAAAAATTAATGCATATATTTTTGAATTGTGGGGCATTTTTAATTTTTTTTGAATCGTGGTGCATAAATTTTTTGAATCGTGGTACATAAAATTTTAAATCTTGGTACATTTTCGTAACGCGCCTCAGGCTGATTAAGGGTATTGCAGCCATTTTGCCCCCAAAAATGTACTTTTCCGGTTGAAAAAAAAACGGTACTGGAACTAATTAAAACTTTGAAAAATTGACCGACCCGCAATTATTCCTAAAAATAAAAGTGTGATTGGGCCTGGTTGCGGGCAGGATTGAGCAAAGAAAATGTGACTGGACCTGGTTATAGGGATTAGGGATAGGCTTGATCAAAGAAAAAAAAGAAGGGTGATAATCGGGCCGGTCCATTGTCATAATATTATAGCCGAAAAATTCTCTTATATTTGTTTTCAACCGTTAAAGTAAGCTTTTTTTTTTGGGAAGGGGGAAATAACGAAGATACTCTTAATGAAGGAAAGACGCGCACACAAAGCCACTGTCCCAATTTGGGCGTCGCAGTGCAAAAATTGGGTAACACAATTTAAAAAAATTTGGGCGTTGTTCAAAAATTTTGGGCATCGATAATTAATTTTGGGCATCACATAATTAATTTTGGGTATCGATCATTAATTTTGGGCGTCGTAAAAAATTGGGAAGGCGAAGTAGAGGCAATAAATGACTACCTTGAAACAATCATAATTAATTATCACTGTTTTTCCCTCCATCTCTCCCTTAAATGGTACATTAAAAGAATGAAGTATAGTCTTGTCGGTTCTCCACGTGTATTAATTGCTAGAAGGAGAGTGGTCGACCTCGGGAGGCAAATTGAGAGGGACGAATCAATTCAAGCTCCTTTATTCATCCCACCTTGAACTCTCATTTTGTGCTTTTTACACTACTTATATTATTATTAGTATTCTATTACAATAAAAGAAAATAATGTATCTATCATCAACTTTGATTTCTACATCCTTTGTATCTGAGATAAGGGTGTAAGGATAGGTTCGAAACGATTGGATACGCCATTGATTGTGGCCCTTGGGAAGGAATGATAAATTGAGCAAACCTTAATAAACATCGATTTTGGATTCCAAATCAAGAATTGGGTGTGTTGGCCATGGCAACAACACCCAAGTTGAGGCAACGACACCTACATCGAAGGCAATGACGCCCATATCGGAGGCAGCGATTCACTCTTTGTTCTTAAACAAGGACGAAGCGCCCATTCCCATTTCAAGGAAGCACTGAAATGAATTCTTGCATTATTTCCTATAGTAAATAGTTGGTAAACGAAATGGGGTTGAAGCACAGTTTTTTTTTTTTCACAAGGCGCGAAGGTTTGAATCGAACACAGAGAGGTGAGAAGCGGGAACGATGACATTTTAGGAAGAAAAAAAGAAAATGTACTTTTGTGGTTGGAAAAAAAAAAGAGTAGTGGAGCGGTTATTGTGACGACCCAACCCCGACCCCGAGGAGGAATCGCGGGTCGTGTGTGGGTCCAAATAAGGACTACAATTCATGCAGGACTCAATTATCAAAACCGACGTGACGCAACATTGGACACGCAGACAACTCAAAGATTAAAAAGTCGGAATAATTTAAAACTTTAGAACCTGATATAACGCTTAATAGCAAGTAAACCAAGTCATCGGCGAATTTACAACCTAACCCAACAACTAAACAATTCATGCTAATATATAACACCTCAACGGCTAAACACGCCGGAGAAACTACAAAAGTAAATAAAAGCTAATGGATGCTCCGGAAGTCTTAACGAGCAACCAATACATGCAAGCAAGGCTCTCCTACAAGCGTTTGAAACAACTAGAAACATAAGTAGTACTATTAGTCTTAGTCTACAACAAGTACAAGCTACTACAATTACATTCCCAAGCGAAGTCTAAATGACTTGCTTTAACCCAAGTCATTCTTGCCAAAAAAAAGAAACCAAAAGCCAACGCTACCACTTCTAAAGCGAACGTCACGAACAAGAGTAGACGATCAACCTCGATGAGACGGCCCCGGATGATTAGGATCTAAAACAAGAAAAGGGGAGGGTAAGTCATAAAGACTTTGTAAGCCACCAATTATGCATGATATG
>CM028378.1:100079565-100125227 GCA_013146195.2 Codonopsis lanceolata
ATGCGGCGAGCACCACAGGAATACATTTATAAAGAAGCATAAAAGGAAAAAGTGGTAATTTTCATGCGAAGGGAAGTGGTTGAAATTACAGGATCAAAGGCTCAAAAAGCAGAAGATGAAGTAATCCCAATATTTCTGAGCCAACTCGGGGCTATGATTAGAAGCGGTAGGAGCATGATTTCGCAAAATCGAGACCTGAGCCGAGGCAGCTAGATCACACAGGAAATGGGGAGAAGCAGTTGGGAGCATGGCCAGCTCAAGAAAGGAAAACAAAAGTTTGGCGTCGACCGTTGGCTACCAGAGCATGGAAAAAGAGGCAGGCGGCGCCAAAGTAATCACTATCAGTGCAGATATTGATCATCACCCGTCCATCGGAGCTAACTGACGACACAACGAAATTGTGATCAACCTTGATTTTCCCGAAAGCGTAAGGTCCGAGTAGGAAGAGAAATTCCTAAGGAAGAGTGAGTAGCGATCAAGCTATTAAAAGAAAGCTTGATGTGTTCGCATGAAGGATCGAGGACATGGAGGAATTAGCGAAAACGCCGCTATGCACTAGTTGAGCATTGATCCGCACTTCATTCCTAAAAACAAACAACCATCAAGGAAGAAGTGTCCAAATTGCCGAAAGCTAAGATTATTAAGGAAGTCTTGTATGCAACCCGGATTGCAAATGTGGTCATGGTGAAGAAAGTAACTGGAAAATGGCGAATGTGCGTAGACTTCACTGACCTAAACAAAACTTGCCCAAAAGATTGGTATCCACTACCCGAATCGATCACCTCGTGGACTCCATATCTAGGCATAAAATCCTCGCTTTGTGGATGCCTACTCAAAGCTACCACCAAATAAAGATGTGGTCGGTCGACGACTATACACACAAAGATTCCGAGTACTGGAGGATTGTATTGCTATACAATGATGCCTTTTGGCCTCAAAAACGCAGGGCTACCTATCGAGAATGGTGAATAAAGTGTTCGGCGACCATGGGGCGTAAATGTAGAAGCTTACATTGACGACATGGTTATCAAAACCAAGCATTTTGACCATGCCAAAGACTTGCGGAAACTTTCTCAAATTTGCGAAAGAATAAAATGAAGCTCAACCCGCCAAGTGTGCATTCTGAGTAACTAGGAAATTCCTTGGCTACATGGTCAACGAAAGAGGAATCAAGGCCAATCCGAGAAGATAAAGGCCTTAACGACCATAGACATACCATCCTCGATCAAATATGTCCAATCACCAATGGTCGGGTCACCGCTCTCGCTTCATCGCCAAATCAACGTAAAAGAAGCCTACCTTTTTTCAAGATCTTGAAAGGAGGCAAGAAATTTGAGTGGACCGGTGATTGTACCAAGGCTTTGAGGAGCTTGGGATATTTGTCGATCACCACCTCAAAGATCCCAATACCGTGAGGAGAAACTATATGTCTATTTGGCAAAGATCAAACTCAAAGTAGTCTTGATCGAGAGGAAAACAACGCCCAAAAGTCAATCTACTATGTTTCCCATGCATTGACGACATTGAAGGGAGGTATTGGAGGTCGAAAAATTGGTTCTCGCTTAATCGTTCTTGCGCACTAAAGTTAAAGGCTTACTTCCAAGCACACTCGATTATAGTATACACCAATTTTCCTCTAAGAAAAATTATGCACAAACCTGATATGGCGGGCAGAATGTTGAAATGGTCGGTAGAGCTCTCCGGATATGATATCAACTATGAAGCTAGAAAGACGATCCGAGCACAAGTCCTGGCCGATTTTATTGTTGAAACCTCGTTCACCCGATCGAGAGATGAGTAAGAAAATGCTCAAGGAGTCACCCCAGTGATCACAAAAGCAACCATGACGGACGAGCAAGCGAAGACAAGGCCTCTTTCATGTTGGACCTTGTTCGTAGATGGATATGCAGGAGTAGAAAGAAGTGGGGCTGGCCTCTCGCTGATTATTCCGGCTTCAGGAGAATTGGATATGGCCTTAAGATTCCAGTTTAAAACTTCGAACAATCAGGCTGAGTATGAAGCCTTTGTCGCTGAAATCAAGCTTGCATTAAGCTTGGGGGCCAAGAACGTAGTAATGTACAGTGACTCCCAACTGGTGGTAAAGCAGATACTGGGCGAATACGAAGCGAATCACCCAATATTGGCAAAATATCAACAATTGACACAAAAGTTGTTGACTCTCTTTAAATATTGGGAACTGGAGCAAATCCTGAGAGAGGAAAACTCCCGAGCTGACTATCTCTCCAAGATCGCATCCTCGGAAGCCGAGGAAGTTCCTCCTAACGTTGAACTCATGTTCCTCAAAAGTCCAGCCATCAACCAGGAGGAAATTTTAGTCGTCGTGGAAACTCCAAGGTGTTGGATTGACGACATAAAAGACTACATCGAGTAAGGCGTCTTACCAGAAGGGAAAAGTGAAGCCCAAATAATCAGAAACCGAGCATGCAAATACTCGGTTGTCGGAGGCATGCTATACAACCGATCTAACACCAAACCTCTCTTTCGATGCATACGACCAGAAACAGTGAAGGATCTGTTGGCTGAGGTGCATGAGGGCGAGTGCGGAGGACACCCAGGTCCGACAACTCTATCGAACAAAATGAATTTTCACGGTTATTACTGGCCGAGCATGAGAAATGATGCAGCGGAGTATGTAAGGAAATGCGACAAGTGCCAAAGATATGCAAACATTCCACGGCTACCCTCGGTCTTGCAAACACCAGTGGTCGCCGCATGGCCCTTTGACATGTGGGGAATCGACCTCATTGGTCCCTTCCCCAAAGAAAAACATGGGTGCGAGTACGTAATTGTTTCAGTCGATTACTTCACCAAGTGGATAGAAGCAAAGCCACTCGCTAGCATAACCGAGGATCAAGCGATCAAATTCGTATACGAACAGGTCTTCTGTCGTTTCGGACTCCCTCGGATGATCGTCTTCGACCAAGGCACTCAGTTTTCCAAGAAATTCACAGCGAGCTGCGATAGACTGAATGATAAGCACAGAATGTCCTCGGTAGCTCATCCACAAGGCAATGGTCAGGCAGAGGCAGGAAATAAGCATATCATGCATGCTTTAAAAAGAAATTTAGATGAGAAAAATGGAAGTTGGCTAGAGCAACTGCCAATCGTCTTGTGGGGAATCAGAACGTCAATACGGGGATCTACTGGTGAAACCCCGTTTGCACTAACGTATGGCTCAGAAGCAATGACACCAGTTGAATTAGCTCTCCCTACAGTTCAGGTTACCTTCTTCGATCAACAACAGAACAATTTGTCCAGACAGCTCGACTTGGACAACCTCGAAGAAAGGCGACTAGAAGCCCGACTCAGAATGATCAATTACAAGAAGCTTACCAAGACTCACCATGATAAGAGAGTAAAACCAAGAATATTCTTAATTGGAGAGTTGGTCCTAAGAAATATTGAATCAACGGGCAGAAAGATTGGAAGAAATAAACTATCTCCAAACTGGGAGGGTCCATTCAGAATAGCTAGCATCGTGAGGGAAAGAACCTACAGATTGGCAGAACTAGACGGTATACCCTTCAAGAATCCTTGGCATGCGGATCATCTCAAGGCATATTATCATTGGTGTAATTTATGTAAAGGTCACAAGTTGAATAAACGACAAGTTGTTCTTATCAGAAAACGAGTGTTTGTTCCTACCTATTCCCATTCTCGAACGGAGATGGGAATAGAACCTACCTTCAGTACGCGAGGAAGGCCATCAAAAGTGACAAATGAGCCAAGTGCTCATTCCCATCCTCGTACGGAGGTGGGAGAAAGATCTCATCCTCGGAACACGAGGAAGGCCATCAAAAATAATAAATGAGTCAAGTGCTCATTCCCATCCTCGTACGGAGGTGGGAGAAAGACCTCATTCTCGGAACACGAGAAAGGCCATCAAAAATGATAAATGAATCAAGTGTTCATTCTCATCCTCGAATGGAGGTGGGAAAGTTCCGAGGAGAACCACCAAAGAAAGAACCGACTATTTTTTAAAAATTGTCTGCTTGTCCTCGATACGCGAGGACAGCTAGAAATAAACAAAAAATAACAAAGTATAAAAACAAAAATTTTAAAAAGCATTCATCCACATGTATGATTCAAAAAATTGTTAGTTACACTTCAAAAAAGGCTAGCAGGAAATTGTTTTGAAACATAGGCACGCATGCCTGAAAACAACTCGACACAGCGAGGATAAAATAAAAACTACTCGGGCAAATCAACTACTTCGGCATCACGAGCAGGGGAGGGTAGACCACGTTGCTCAGCGGCTATCGACGCGTCCTCGAATTCAACACGATTGGACTGCTCGCCCACGCCCATAAATTGCCTCAACTTTAGCACGGGATCGAAATCCACCTCCTCGCCCTGCTCAACGGCCTTCATCAAGGACAAAACATCCAAAGACCAAGAAGTCGGGGGCACCCACTCCTCCAAACCGAACTTAGCATCCTTTGCGTGTAACATTTGCAGCCCTCTTCAAAAGGGATCATTGCATGACCCTCTCGAGCAGCCTCCCCGATAAAACTCTCGCTACCCCACTCTATGATGGTGCCGAGACTCATCCCGGAGGCAGCGGCCACTCAGAGCATATGACGAACACCCCGTTCATAATAAGGGACGATCTCCTTGTTATATTCGTCGGAGCCCTTGAATTGTTCAAAGGTTGAGGCCCTCACTTCCTCGACTCGCCTCTCCAGGTCAACAACCGAGGTCGTGAACTCAACCGTTTCTTTCTTAGACAAGACTTTCGCTTGCTCAGCCTGGGCAGCCCTCTCTTCAGCCAGTTTGGCCTTCTCCTCGGAATCACTAGCGCGAGCCTCGGCGAGCTCTTTCTCTTTAACCAGGGCGGTCACTTTAGATGAGGACTCCGCCAGCTCGGCAGTTTTCTTGGCTTGCTCACTTTCCAGCGAGGCTAGGCGACCTTTCAGGATCTCGATCTCATCCTGATCGGCTTGGACACAGGCTTTCAGTTTTTGGACTTTGGTTTCAGCCCAGTCGGAGCGGCCACTCAGAGAGATCGCGAAGGAACACAACTACATGAAAAGATAAGTTGGAAAAGGTTAAGTGCAGTTAAAAAAAATGTAAGGGGAGGAAGGAAAGCAAAGGTCTCTTACCTCGCTTACACACAACCCTATTCGGCCCAGTGATTCGTTGGCAGGCAAAGAGTTGGCAATTCCAACCATTTCCGTCGTCTTGGCCTGATCGGCTATCCCTTGCCCGGCCAGGGCGGTCGGGGGATTTCGACGGGTTACGTCAATAATTTTCAGCTCGGGGATATCAGCTATCTCGCTGGCAAGCTTAATTCCCGCCGACCGAGTAGTAGGCATGGTAAAGTCGTCCCGGTGCCATGGAACAGTTTCCTCGTTGGAAGAAGAAACCACCTTACCCTTTAATTTTCTAGTGGCTGGAGCACGGCCAATATCTTTCTCGACGCTCCCTTCATCTTCCTCAAAGCGCTTCGTCGATCAAACGCCTCTTGCTCGAAATGACTTCGGGAGCCCTTTCAACAGAGGTCGATTTAGAAGCAGAGGCAGGAATTTTCTTCGTTGGGGCCTTCGTCGGGCCTTTCTGAGCCGGGGCTGATGATTTTTTTGGCAGTCAAAACCTTCGCTTGGCGCGGAGCCGTAGATGCGGTGGTCGGCACGACTGCAGTGGGAACGGCTGAGGACCCAGTCCCCTGCTCGTCGGTAGGTAAAGCATAAGCCTTTTTTCGGATCGGTCTTTGCTTCCATCAAAACTTTTCGCCGAGCTTGCCCTTGGCTCTGCCTAGCTGTCTTGCCCAACAACTCATCTATGTCCACGATCATATCTGAAACGACAAAGGACTGTGTTAGAGCGAGCAAAAGGTTAGTAAAGAATAGTAAGAAAATAAAAACAAGTGAAAAGCGACGAATAAGCGATGAATACTTCCACATCCTTCAAGGTTGAATATATTATCTTGGCATTGAGGGCAGTCCAATTTAAATATATTTCCCTCGTGCATCGACCACCCGGGGTACTGAATGTACTCGGGGACCTCGCACCGAACGTTCAGCCCTTATAGTCTCTTGGTCGACATACCGACTATCCTTAACAAAATTTCATCCTCACTAATCGAGCTCCAGCAGAATACTCGAGCGGGTCCAGTCCCTCGAACTCCAAGAAAATCCTCAATGGCCGTTCGAGTGGACTCTTCATACTCGTCCAAAGTCCCGGCCGGAGAAAGTGATTTAACCTGAGCAGCATAAAATCGAGGTACCGGGAAGTTCCACCCGTATCTACTCTCAACTAACAAAACCTTCTCGTCTCAATGCCCCGTTTTCCCAGGAGGCTTGGCGAATAAGTTGATCCCTCGATTGTGGTGCTTACACTGAAGACGGTTGAGGGACTTGGTCATCGCAAAATAAGTTTTGAATAGGGGTAAGGTTGGCTCGAACCCGAGAATCCGAAGACATGCAGCAAATGAGATCAAATACCGGACCAACTTGAGGGAGAGGTCGAGGGGGTGAGCACCTGCCTCTTCGAGTAGCTCGCAGATAAGAGGGTCGAGGGGCAGTCGAAGACCTACCTAAAAAAAGGAAATATAAAATCCTACTCTATCCTGCATACCCCGAAGCTCGTCCATACCGATCGAATTGTGGGGAGCAGATCCTCGGAATCTTTTCTAACTATGATTGTATTTTTCATCCCAGCCCTCTACATCACTCGGCCACACGTTATTTCTCCACTCCCTCAATATTCTACGAGTGGGTGGAGCATCATCGGCCTCTATTGAGCCTTCTTCAACATGCGCAGCAGCTGAGGAATTTTCTCCTCGTTTCTCTTCAGCCAGGGCCTTGTTCGCCTCCACCACCTCCCGGGCGACTATCTCTCGATAGTACTGATTGAAACGATACCTAAGGGCCCTTGTCGTATCCCCAAGATACCAAAGATATGTGCCCCACTGCCCCACGGATATCCTCATGCGCATACTTCTTATCGAAAAGAGTGGGTAGACCCTTCATGTTATAACCACCAGCGACCAACAATGGCATCACTTCGCTCGGCTTCACTAGCGACCAAGCCCCATTTGTTTGGGAGTACAATATTTTTGTCGTTGGAGATCGAGCATATACCGGGGTCGAGCTAACGTGTTTGGTCCTCATGTTTGGTTTAAAGGCAGTCGAAGAACTGGGCGAAGAAGATGACGAGGTCTCACTTGGAGTAAAGGCAGGGGCAGAAGAGGTAGGTATCATAAAGCCTAGCACTAGACTTGGGAATTAAAAACAACTTAAGTGAGTAGAGAGGGAACGAGTACCTGCGAGTATGAGTTGAGCTCAAGCGAGGGAAAATCGATGAAGCCTAAACGAGGATATGAAAAAAGGAGAATCATCGAAAATTAGCTCCGGTGTACCGGAAAAAAACAGCAGTCACCGGAAAAAGCTACAAACCCAGAAATCACTCGATCTAGGCTCAAAAATTACGAGATTTATATCAAATGAAAGAAGAGAGGAACGCGAACCTGGAAAGCTAGGAAAGAAAGAGTATTGACGGCTGGAAATTGCAGAAGAGGAAGAATGACAGCAAGAATAAAGTTTTCACCTTTCCAAGAGAGTACAGTTCTAGGAGGGAAAAATCAGAAATGAAGAAAACATGAATGAGAAGCCGAAACACGGTTTTATATACGACCCGAGAGGCGTCTGGGTCAACCCAATCAAAAACACGAGGATCCAAGATCGTGGCCTCAAACCGATGACATTTTGCAAAAATGACGGCGTCACCATTGGGAACAGTAAATCAAAATGATTACAAACGACTCCTCATAAAACGTGCATTTAATGCAAACGGTGGACCAAATTCCATAAAAATTCCACTAATAACTCCAAGACACATCCTCGATATCAAAGTGATCGGGTTCAGCGGAACGAGTAACAAACTGTCAAAGTCGAGGAGCGACTACAAACAGAGGTGAACGAAGAGCCGAGGAGCCATAGCGAAGATCAGTGACATTCAAACCGAGTAAAACACTCGATCATACTTTCCAAGCTAAGGATAAATCCTTGCACTTGGAAACTCGGGGGCTATTGAAGGGACCCGACCTGGGTCCCCTATGTGGCCCGACCACGTGGACTCCAGTCAAACATAGGCCGATCCCACCTAAGCCGAGGACCAACAACTGGCCAATCACCAACTGATTGACCCTTGTTCTCGGTAATAATCTTGGACCATTCCGAACATATGAGCAACACCCGACCACACGGGCGAGGACTACTTATGCTCGGCCGACAACCCTTCTATGACATGATAGACCTGACCCATAGCCTGTACATAGCATCTAGATGTCCTCCTCACAAGAGCCAGACAAGCCATGCAAGTCACCATAATCTTATCGGCTCATAAACCGCCTACAATTGGCACGTCACACGCTACCTGTTGACCACTCAGGAACTGCTAGCAAGTCGACCAGGGAACAAGTCCCACCATCAGGGATCCCCATCCCAATCATGATCCCTAATCCAAACCACTATAAAAGGAAACCTTTCCTTTGAAGAAAGGTAGGATTTACTTTACATTCAAAAGACTTACAAAGCTTTTGCACACCAAATATATACAAGTTCAATATAAGATACCACCGGAAGCTTAAGGGAACGCCTAGCTCCGGCACACACATAAATCCCTGATTACTAACTCTCACACCGGAGGGCTGTAGCTGGGAAACCCCCCAGCACCCTAACGGTAGTTTTCCTTTCAGGTGATCAACAACCAATGAGCAAGCACAAAGCCCAGATATCCTATCAAACTTGGTACATCCGGTACCCAAATACACCGACGTGATCATCAACCACAAGACATGTCAGCTCCGGTCCATCATGTGGACTACCAGCTTAGTCACCCCATCTTTGTGGCGTGATCATCTAGTCTTACTTTAGTTTGAGGTGAATCAAAATCATTTACAAATTTAGATTGAATGGATGATAGGCTACACAATAGCCTTCTAAATTGAATGGATGATAGGCTACACAATAGCCTCCTTCTTCTTCTTCAGTTTTCCCCCCAAAACCCATCCCCACCATAACAACCATAATAGTTATCATGCTTCTAACAAGACACAAACGAAGATCCACTACATGACCATTTAAATCAGCTCACTTGGTCAAATCATTGATCTATTATAATTTTCACCCATTATACTTTCTTCTACTCCCTCGGTTCTAGTTAAATAGTCTACGTTTCCCTTCCGTTCCCGGTAAACAGTCCCCGTTTAAAAATCAAACTTTAAAAAAATGATATTTTTAGTAGTTCATTAGTAATAAAATAACACTTTTATGCCTTAATTTTTGAAAGTGGACTCTTTAAGTGAAACATCTCAAAATGGAATAATAGATTATTTACCTGGAATAGAGGAAGTAATAACCAACAAATATTTATGAATTATTAGAGTCGCTCTTGTAGTAGCATTGCCCTCTTTCACTTTTCACACAAACCATTTGTAAGAGGATCTTCAATGCTAATGTGAATGTGAAAGAATTTAGATGTTACCTACGATTTACATCATTTTTTAAAGAAAAAATCATTCCAATACAAATGTGGTTGATGAGCATTGATATGATATGACAACCAAATTTGTCTATATTATAGATAACAATGTCAATTTTTCACATTCTACTTAAGGATGTGGATACATCTTATTCTTTTGAAAGCTCTTTCTATTAGATGTTCTCTTTTCTTTAACTTTTTATTTTTTTTTGTCAAATATTATTTTAGTATTAGGATGCATGTCTCATAAGAATAAATCCACATTTGCATTGAAGAGATTTATTTTGATTAAATGTGAATGAAGAGAGAAAAAATGACACATATTATTAAGAGTGTGAATTATTCACGACCATATAAAATCAAATCCATGGTTGTATTGATGATGCTCTAAATCCTCAATTCATGATTCAAAATCAAAGATATTCCATCAGTGAAAAATCTAACAATTAAACGATATATAAAACCTTTTGAGTTGATTATAATTACAAAAATACTTAAGTATAATTATTTTGCTTACAACACAAATTGAGTGTAAAGTTGAAAAAAGGTTACAAATTGTAAGTATAATTTTTAAAAGTCGATTATTTAAATGAAATATCTCAAAATAAAATAATTGACTATTTTCATTAAACGGATGGAATAGTAATCCATTTGTAGGAATTTAGAAGTAAGGAATAATTGTGGGTCGGTCTCCTTTTATGAAATTGTAACCACTCCACTCCCCTATTTTTTAATTCAATCGCTAAAGTCCATTTTAATAATATGTTTTCTAAAATACCCACCATCGTCTTCAATGAAATAAGAAGCTCGAGAAGTTTTCGGATTAGTCATTGACTACTCTGTTTAGCATCACTTTTAAAAAGAAGTATCAACAACGATAATCATAATTCATTTTCCAACAATCCATTTGTCAATCTTTCGTAATCCATTTGCCTTAAATTCGAAAGAAACATCTTTGTAACTCAGTTTCTTCCTTCCTCCTTCATTCAACTTCAATCGGAAAATGAATTACGATTTTAGAAACAGAAGAAACCCTTACAACCTAGTTTTTTCTTTCCTCCAACCTCAATGTACAACATAAGCCCAATCACCAACAGACGATGTTTTGGCCAATTCTACATGTTGGCTTGAAAAATATATGCTGTTAGGTTTTTTTTTTTTCATAAATACACGTATTTGTGTTTATAAATCAACCCCGGTATACAATCATTTGCATGTTAAGCACAATGTCATCAACAAAATTGAACAATTGATGAAGCTTGAAGATGGATTCTCCATCGAAACATGCACAAAATCACCGCAACAAGCTCCTTGCATAAATGATTGTGTTCTAATAGTATGCATGGTGATTAAGGCGATACTAAAAGGGATAAAAATACTTGCAACTATATCAAAAGAAATATGTGCAAAATACAGGGCCAAAATGGTGAAATATATGTATATTTGTAAGGATAAACATGTGAGAAACTAATATGAAATATTTTGTAATAGAAATTTGTATGGTTTGTATACAATTATTTGGTGAATATATTTTGTTCATTTTGATGACCAAATATGTTGTTATTTGGTGGCAGAGTTCAATTTTATCATTCTGATGACAAACGACACCCAATTATGTGAAAATATGGTGGCAGAATTCAATTTATTTTTTGTATCGTGGTATATAAATAATTAGGCATATTTTCTTTCAATCCTGCCTCGGTGTTTTTTAATTAGTCATCATTTCTTTCAATTCTGCCTTAGTGTTACTTTATTAGGGATTGTTTCTTCCAATCATGTTTCAGTGTTATTTAATTAGTCATTGTTTCTTACAATCATGCATCGGTATTACGTAAATAGGCGTCGTTCCTTCAAATCTTGCATCGGTGCTATTTAATTAGGCGTCATTTCTTTAATATAGTTCAATTAATTTTTTCAATCATGTCTCGGTGTTACTTAATTAGGCGTCATTTCTTCATTATGGTGGCAGACTCCAATTTATTTTTTGTATCGCAACATACAAATAATTAGGCATCTTTTTTTTCCAATCATGTCTCGGTGTTACTTAATTAGGCATCGTTTTTTCCAATCTCACCTCAGTGTTACTTAATTAGGTGTCATTTCTTTAATATGGTGACATACTTCAATTTATTTTTCCAATCCTGCCTCGGTGTTATTTAATTAGGTGTTGTTTCTTCCAATCCTGCCTCGTTGTTACTTAATTAGGCATAGTTCCTTCAAATTTTATCTTGGTGTTACTTAATTAGGCACCGTTTCCAATCATGTCTCAGTGTTACTTAATTAAGTGTCGTCCATTCAAATCATGTCTTGGTGTTACTTAATTAGGTGTCGTTTCCAATCATGTCTTGGTGTTATTTAATTAGTCATCGTTTCTTTAGTTATGAGATGCTGAAGTACGACCGCGGGCTTTAGTGCGCGCGTTTGTTGTTCATTAAGGATATTTTCGTTATTTTATCATAAAAAATGTACTTTAGCAGTTGAAAATAAATATAAAAAAAATTTCGATTATAATTTCATCCTATAAGACCGACCCGACCCAGTTATCACCCTAGAGGTAATACTTTTGGCCCAGCTAGCCCACATAGAAACTTAGCTTTTGTTTAACTCACTTTCTTCAGCCCACGTACTAGGCACTCTCTCTCTCTGCTTTTTACCGTGTGCACAACAGCCCGCCGGCCACCACTGCCTATGGCGGTAGTGCCAATATTCTGGCGACATCATCACCCCCAAAACGTTCACTATTGTACTGAATCCATTCTCGGCAAATAATTCAGGCTTAAAAGTCAGACTTTTTTTTATAAAAATAATCGTTTTATTCCTTCATTTTTTAAAATAGACTCTTTTTAAGTAAAATATTCAAAACTGTAATAATTTATTTTTTATCCGAAACAGAGGGAGTAACAAAAGAGATATGGAAAAAATAGTTTCAATAATATGGTATAAACAGGAAAAAAGTTTGCATTGACAAAGAGACCACTCAAAGTTCGGTTCATTAATAAAAATCTAGATCATGATGAATGTGTTAAGGGTAAGTCTCTAGATCGGTTTACCGATCTTTATTCGTAATATGAAATTTTATTTTTTATAATTTAATTTATTAATACATGATGAATCGGGTAAAAAGAATTTATTTTATAAGAGATATCTATAAGATCGTTTTACACAAATTTTTATCATGTGTTAAATTTGTACCAAACAACAATGTTCCGCGATCCATTCCCCTTGGATAGGAAAACAGCAACTTATTGAACCTTAGTTAGTTGACTTCTCGAAATGGTCTCTCCACACTGGTGTATATGTTTGGTCAGTCTCAAATTCCTTCCAACCTGAAGTCAAACTTTCTATTTTCCATTTTTCTCTCTTTGATCTAACTATTACTATTACAATAACAATTCGTGTGCATGTCGACCAAAATATAAAAGTTTTTTTTTCCGAAGAAAAGTACAAACGAAATATTATTTGGGGTTAATCGCAACATTGGTCTTTTAACTTTGAGTCATTCTCAGTATTAGTCACTTAACAATTTTTTTGTCAAAATTGGTCCTAAAACTTTTAAATTTTCACGCCATTAGTCCTTTTAATAGATTTCATTGGATAAATCCCGTTAAATACCACATGCATTTGTGTAAGGCCTAAATTGAAAATTTCATCTTATTTTTTATTTCAATTTACAATCGAGTCTCTATGGCTTGGAAAAAGACCAAATGACCTCTTCCCCAGATTCTAAACTTTTTACACCCTCTCCGGTTTGTTGTTTCACAGGTAGAGTCTCCAAGGCCAATTGCAAGCACATCAATTCACAAGAATATTTGTATGTACTGCTGAATCCCATTCCAGCTCTGTGTGCATCCTGTTGCAGAAGCAAAAAATGTTCCTGAGTTTGGAAGGATTTTACCATCCCCCATGGAGTCGTGTAAGACAATGTTGCAGCTCCTTCTAGACCAATTATTAAGGCCATCCTCAAATACAGGGTTCAATATAATGTTGCCATCTCTAATCTGGCATAGTTGATTAGGGGTGTGCACGTACCTTAACCCGAGGGCATTAACAATGTACAGTATAGGTCCATCAGGTAGCGGGCATCAGATTTAAAATGCCAATAAGCATTAGTGGATGGGCATTGGACGGGCACGAGCTTCAACCCATCTGTTCATGTTTTTAAATAATTTTATTGTTTTACCATTCAAATTTTTCCTAAGATGAAGAAGACAAAGTGACTACTGACGAACTAAAGAATAAGTCAATAAGGTGCATCATGCGTCACTGACTTGCTTGAGAATAGAAGATTGAGTTTGAGGTTGAGTAATTATAAAATAGTTAGAGTTTAAGTTTTTAGCAATAGGTTTATATGTATTATTATATTATAAAAAAATTGAGATGGAAATCGGCAATAGGGTTCACTGAATCACTGCTTCAGCAGCTCAGCTCAATTAGAGTACTATACTTTTAAGTTTTAAATTAAATAAATAGGATTTGGTTCAGACCTATAATTAAATTATTATTTTTTTTTAAAAAGCTTATCATAGAATAGGAAGGGTCAGGCTAGGCATAACGGGCAGAGAGAAGTTGAAGGCCCAATAGCGTCCAAGACCGCAATGACATTCGACGCATCTAAAGCCCAACATTATATGTAGCCCATGAGAATGGGCTCCGTAGGCCGGCCGAACATTGACGGGCTTTAACACTCTTGCAGGCCATTGACGGCCCTTGCTAACCCCAATAGTTGATAGTAAAAATGTGCCTTCCAAGTTCTCCCACCGTTCTTTTGAAACAGAGGTTCTGCATCAATGTTGACTGATTTCAGCGATCTGCTTCTTTCAGTAGGAAATTAATCACATTATAAGCCAACAATTCCATGTTTCACACCTTATGACAAAGTAACAATCACAAATTTCTGTTTGTGGTGATTACAATATACAAAGCAAAACCATTAAATACAGCTAATTAGGATGCAACCCATCAACCCTGGAGATTGCAGAATAATACCATAAAACCATTAAAAAAAATTGTACATACAAATTAAAAATAACAAGCAATAATGGAACACAATGAGACTAGGTCAAAGCCAATGCACCTCTAAGGGAAAGCTGTTTCCTTCATTGCTAGTTGATGGCTGGTTTTCCATAGTTTTTTCCAATCTCTATCTCAAACCCACAAAATCAATCCAAAACAAAACAAATTTGGAATATGATCAAGCATATGCTAGAGGTTCCCCATTCCTTATTGCAAATACAAAATTAAATAACAGAGCATATAATTGGTAACTTTGAATTGTTGGAGACTTTATTTATGAAACAACAAACCAGAGAGGGTGTAAAAAGTTTAGAATTTGGGGAAGAATGTCATTTGGTCTTTTTACATATCATAAGGAGCTAAAAAAAGTTTAGGAGTGAAAAGGACTGAAGGCGTAAAAATTTGAAACGATAAGGAACAAATTTTGAAAAAAAATTATTAATGGACTAATACTGAAAATGACCCAAAATTAAGGAATCAATGTTTGATTAATTTTTTTAATTTTTTTTAAGAATGAACGGAAAGGAAAAAAAAAAAAAAAGACACTAATCTAAGGAGAAAGAGTACATTTCACAAATTTAAAACTCAAAAAACAAACACCCACCAAACGTGTTGGACTTTAACATCGTGACATGTGGTCAAGATGTGACCTTACTTTTTTCTTTATTAGGGGGCGGGGTGGTGTATTATCTGACTTTTAGTCTTGGTTGAAAAGTTGCAATGTCATTTGGAATTGGATTAATATATTGTTTGGTTCTTGGACATGTCCGAAAATAAATGTTTTGATCTCTGGATAAAAAAATAATCGAAGGTGGTCCCTGGACATATTTTTTGGATCAATTTGCCCCCTCCTACCGTTGGCGTTACATTATCCGTCAAATATTATATCAAATACCAAAAATACCCTTAAAAGTTTAATATAAGTTTAACTTGACTTTTTAACAATAAAACAAAACTATATTTTTGAAATTGAGTAACTTTCAGCACTACAAGTCAAACCTATAGATCCAGCAAGTAGTTTGGGTTGTAGTGGTGGGTGAGGCTTGAAGGAAGACCCAATTATCATTGAGGACAAGGGTCAAAGAGCTAGAAACAGCCTTCTGAGACTTAAAGTATCTACGGTCGCTACAGCAAAATCAAAATCTGAATTCTTCAACAGTTGTATCCTCTACTCCTAATTCCAAGATTTTCCATAGTCCCCGAAGATTGAGTTTCTTTCTTGGCTGCAATGGCCGAGAACTATTCATCTTACCCACCAATCGACCTAATCATTATCGGCACCGGCCTCCCCGAATCTATCATCACCGCCGCGACCTCCACCGCCAACAAATCCATCCTCCACCTTGACCCCAACCCCTTCTACAGCTCCCACTTCTCCTCCCTCTCTCTCCCCAACCTCACCTCCTTCCTCCATTCCCACTCCACTACTCACCTCCCTCCCCCACCTCAACATTCTGACGACTCAAATCTTACCGCCGTCCCTCTCGCCACTCGCCCTCTCTACTCAAACGTCGACGTTTCAACATACTCAGATTCAGTTCTCAAACATTCCAGAAAGTTCTGTTTGGATGTCTCGGGACCTAGGGTTTTATATTGCGCTGACTTGGCTATTGACTTGATGTTGAAATCGGGGGCGAATAAGTACGTTGAGTTTAAGAATGTTAATTCCAGCTGGTTTTGGGATGGGGAGAATGGAGTGTTAAGGAGTGTGCTGGAATCGAGGAGTGGGGTTTTCAAGGATAAGACATTAGGGTTTAGGGAGAAGAATCAGTTGAATAGCTTCTTTAAATTGGTGCAAGGGCATCTGGAAGGTGGTGATGAAGAAAATAGGATTTCGGAAGAGGATTTGGAGAGGTCGTTTGCCGAGTTCTTGAATAACCTAGATCTATTTCAATAATATGATGAATATTTTTTGAATTAACACATTAACCCCCTATATTTTAGACATTTTGAAAGTCAATCTATATTATCTTTTAAGGGTATTTTTGGTATTTGATATAATATTTGACGGAAAATGTAATGCTAACGGTGGGAGGGGGCAAATTGATCCAAAAAAACATGTCTAGGGACCACCTTTGATTATTTTTTTGTCTGAGAACCAAAACATTCTTTTTTAACATGTCCAAGGACCAAATTATTATTTAATTCTTTGGAATTTATTGAGTTTGTTAGAACACTTTCTAGGAACCACACCACACGCACATCATGTATCTCAAATCTCAATGAATTAGAAATGCATCTGATTATATATATATATATTAGAAATGCATCTGATTATATATATATATATATATATATATATATATATATATATATATAATATTAAATATGTTATTTTTGGATCGAATTTTAACAAATTAGATAATGTAAATTCATATCGATCTGCTAAATAAAAAATTTATCAGATTTAGATTTGAGTTATAAGACCGTTTTACAAATTTATATCTGAAATTTTGCATCGTTTCGGACCAAAATCGGGTTCATTGACATTAGACCACACCACATTTCATTTTATTATTTAATTTTTCTTTGAAAGCTATACGATATATTGGGGGAGATTGAGAGCAAAATAGGTGAGCTTTGCAGTTGATATTTGGAGTCAATAGCATCTATGGAAATCCTCATCCGTGATCCATCTTCCTGAGCCTTTTCATCATCAGAGCACACTTAAATTTTGGTGAATATTTCCAATGATGGGATTTGAGAGTACAACCTTTGTTGAACAATGAACAGTATTGATAAGAATAAGATGCTTAATTGCTTGGACATCGTCTGGACATTTCTTTAAAGCCATAGAAAAACGTCGGATTCGTCGTGACTGACATTGGAAGCATCGAGTACGTCCGATTTGACCCTTTTGGAATGCTAATAATTGCATCATAAAGATACTAGTCATTGGATATGCGTCCACTCTTCTGCTTAGATGTTGATACTTCATTTTTACTTAAACCGTAGTAATCACTAATTATCGGCCACGTATATAGATTAGAGTAAATCTCTTATAAGACGGTTTTACAGAGCTCCATTCTTTCACATCTCAATTTATCAACACACGGTGGGTCGGATAAGATGAATTTGTTTTACAAAAATGTCCGTAAAATCGTCTTCCCTATATTTTTGGTCAATGATTAATTAAACTAATTGACTATATATACATACACACATAATATATTGGTGTAATATATATTTTCTTTTAATGTTTTTGTGCATGTAACCCATCAGTATACGATCAGTTGAGTATCCGTTATACAGAAAATACTGTAAGACAATCTTTCTTAAGTTTTTTTGTGGCTAAAATCTACTATACAAATTTAATGTCTTAACAAAGATGATATTTGTTGTCCTTCCATAGTTAAAGGGTGATTTTTAAAATTTGACCTAATATTTATGAGGGGAGGCATGCCATGAGAGCTAAAATTAGACGTCCAGATAAATACTTTTGCAATGGGCCCCTGCAACTAGCGTTCCATGACTATCTTCCCATGCTGAAAGCAATATGATCCCAAACCCACTCACACTTTGTCTCGTCGTGTAGTGCATTTATCAGATACGTTTGCATCGACCCTTATTTTTATCTAATAAAACTGACTTCTGTATTTCCAAGAAGGCGATTAATGCCCACTAACATATTTTTGGTTGTCTCATTCATATTCTTATCCGCTCAAGTGTGGGCTGTTTTTATGGGGCCCACTTAAATAGTTAGGTAAACCCTTAGGAACCTGAAAAGCCCAATAAGCATCAAAATTTGGGCTAGCCCAATCATATAGTAAAAACTAGAGAGAAGAAATTTCGAGCTGCTCCCTTTCCCAAATTTCCCAAAATTTTCTCCGCTTAAGTAATTCTTTTTCTTAATCACTAAAGTTTATTTACATGAAATTTTTATTAAAATATTTATAGAAAAGAATGAACGACAGCATGTTGTAGAAATGAAAAGCGAAGAGGGAGGGGAGGTAGGGTGGTGATGTTCTTCTTTATTTTGAATTCAATTACTCCACCACCATAATTTTTACTCTCTTTCCTCTTCATTTACCAATTTTTAGTTTCACCGGTATCTTCTTCTTCTTTCATTGTGTTTGTGTGTTTGATTCAAAATATATTAAACTTGTATGTTGTTTTGTTGTGCATGTAAACTGTTCAATTAAATACTCGAAAAGAAATTTGTTCGTTGTTGAACATCTTTTTTTATTCTGGATGCATCAATTTTGAATCACGCTGTATCATTTATAAATCGTGATGCATTCGATTTGAATTTGAGATGCAGAAAAGATGAATCAATTTGAATCATTTGTTGATTGTGTACAAGAAAGACATAAACGTCTGGTTTATTATAATTTTGTAGCGCGATGCATCAATTGAGTGCTTGCTTGGTGCAGCGCGAGACATAAATTGGATTAGTTAATTTAAATTGATGTATCCCGATGCATAAATTTGGCACAACGCGCTACAAAACTGGATTAAGTAAATTAAATTGATGCATCGCAGTGCAAAAATTGATAGTGCGATGCAAAATTGGATTATGTAATTTAAGTTGATGTATCGCGGTGTAAAAATTGATGCACGCGATGCACTAATAAGTGATATGCAACGTGTTTCGGTTAATTAAGGCAATTGTAGTCCTTTCGCAACCAAAAATGATTTTTTGTCAAATTTTATTTGGTTTCCCAACATATTTTCAGTTTTTGCTCGTTATTTGAGATATTTTATTAAAATGATATATATATATTTGAGGAATATGTTGGCTAAATTTCTTCACATAAATTAACATTTAGTATTTAATTCTAATCCACAATCCCGAACCAGTTAAAAATAAACTCCACACATTTTATCAATGCATTTAAGAACTAACTCCCATCGACTTTTGCCCCTGTCATTATCATTTTAAATTTCCAAAAATTGGAATATCTCAAGAGAGGCAGCTTGTGACATTGAAGTATTATTAAATCACCAGATAATAGACTAAATTAAACAATATTATTCATATTTTCTTTAAGAACCTTATCATCGATTTTGCGGCTTAAAACATGCCTACACCCTACCTTAAAAGACAAATTGTTTTGTGACCTTCAAGAAACATGAAAACACCGTGACACGTGTATTTTAGCTTTTTCTTTACACGACATGTTTAAAAAAGGTCAAATTATGATTTTCACCCCCAATGTTATCACCCAATTCCAAATTGCACCTCAATCTACGTTTTTCCCATATTCCCCCATAAGGCAGATGCTTGTCACATTCGTATCGTTAAATTGGGTAAAATTGTCATTTCCATTGTGGGAAAAATCAACAAGCTCACAGAGCTCGCTGTATTATGGTGGACTCTTACCGTTGTCTTGCACTTGTTCAAATCAAACATAAAAAATTGAGATATATGTTTTTAACCCAGTTGAAGCGAAGATGACAACTGCGTGTTGGTGGGGTTGGAGATGGTGGCTGCTATAGTCGGGTTAGATATAACAGTTGCTATGGTGGAGCTGGAGATAAAGACTTGCACCAGAGAAGAGGGAATGAGCAGTCTGTGAGAAAAATAAAATCGAGAGATATATAATCAAAGAAAAAATAAGAATTACTAAAGTAGCCCTCACAGTTATTTTGAAAGTACTAAAATAGTCCTCATGTGACATATACATGTCAATTCCCGTTAGTTTTTTTAATGTCCGTTACGACTAGGGGCAATTTGAGAAAAATAAAGCCAAAACAAGTTTGAGGTATTTCATAAATGACCCCAAATTTTCTCATTTGTGACAAGAATTCCATATTCTAGAAATCACCCCTAACCCCAAGCAAGTTGGAGAAGTTAAAGGCAGTCTAAGTGTCAACTTTGTTTACTTACAGAACGGCCTAAACAACCATATTGTTTGTTAAAATACGAAAAATGCCTCTTTAAGCCATAGTTAGAGGGGCATTTTGTTATAGAAAATAATATAATTATCATTCCACTTCCACATAACTCTCTAGGTGGGCCCAAGATAATGACGTGGCGTATAACTCATGCCTAGTGACAAGAAAACAGTTAAGTCAAATAAACTGAGGGAGAAAGAAAGAAAGAACTCTAGGAGAACCCATGGGCCATTAGCTCACAATTTTGATAGATAGAAAGATAGGTGAATAGGTGATATTGGTGACGGGCTTGACCCAAAATCATAACCAATCAAAACACAACAAGATGGGTTTGTGGGTCCCATAAGTGTTAATTAGAGAGTAAATTTTTTGACACCTCAGCAAAGAGTGGGCATGGAAAATGGGCTTCTTTGCTTTATTTATTTATCATTATCATCAAATAAATAGTTAGTAAACTAATGACATCATGGCTTAGGCAAGTGGAGTGGGACTGTGGGACCCAAATCCACTTAGTTTAATGTTGGGAGAGTTTTAAATAGTTAGGAAACAAGTGAAAGAGATGATAATTTAAGATTTGATGTATAGAATCGAAGATAATATTATATATTATGAATGTGTGTTTAAACGACAGATTTAAAAGAGTATATATAGATTACAAAGTAAATATCTGAAAGAATAAAAAAACAAAAAATATAATCATGTTAAAGAAATTAACTAATTTACCAAATTTTATACTAAGACTTACATGAACAAATATGTAAAATCAATAACCGATTATTTCATTTTTAACAAAGAGGCACAATGGAAAAGGCATGGGGATTGGGGATTGATAGAAAATAAATAGGTAAATTAATAAAGTTATTTAGACAAAAAAAATATATTGCAAGGTCTAGATAGTAGATAGTGATATATTTGGGGGGAAAGAATGGAAGGGATGTATATTGTAAATAAAGAAAGAAACTAATCAACACTATACTAAGTAGAAGATAGAGTTGGATGCACAGTTATTCCACTTAGTTTATATTAGTGATTTAAGTGCTCTTACATGTTTATCACCATCACCATCACCATCACCACTATATGATCCCAAATATATCTAATTTGATTTTGCTACAATAGAATCCGTAAGCTAATACCTTGATTTCTAACTTCAATCTAATTGCACTATCGAAAATGCATGTCACAAATAATGGGGGGGGAAGTTAGCCTTTTGAGATCATAAAACCACTATAGAATCCAAGTAACCATCTACTTGTGAAACCCCATTTTTACATCATCCGGTACCACCAGTAGTCACTAATATGAACTTTGGAGAGCGCTTATGATAGGCCTAAATGACATAACGTACAAGGCTTGGTGGGTCATTGTATAGGTTACACATAGTGCACTAAGCTTTCGAGTTTAAAGCGTTACAAATGGTATCAGAATATTTCCTGGTTAAAAAGGTGGGAACAAAGTATTGTACGACCCAAAGTGCTAAACTGCAGGAGGTAACAACTACCACTTGAGCCCTACATTTCCCAGGTACTATTGTTTGGTCTTGACTAGGATATAAGGATTTAAATGAGAAAGATTGTAATACTCTATCCTACATCAAATAGATTTATGACTTGAATATATTTTATATAATGATTACGCGTTATCATTATACACGACAAATCCAAATGTGCTAACCCAATGCACCAATCTGCCCATCAACATGTCGTCGTAGAGTGCCTTTTGCACCTATCAGTGATTTAACCCATGGATTTGTCGGGGCTTCCAATCGGACTTAGTAAACCAACTTGAGGCAGAATCCTAACACATTTCTTCTTCCAACTGCTCACATATCTTTATCATTGCAGTAACTAAGAACGAAACAACAATCACAACAAACTTAATCACAAAAAACTTACGACTTAAAAGCATTCATAATTTAAAAAAGCCAAGGACATTACTGAATTGATGAGAAGCCCCAAAATAGGCTTAATACACGAGCGGTGGCAAAATCGGGTGGCCTAAATCCACCGCACACGCTAATGGTGCAGCACAGACAAGTGATGGCTGTATCTAGAGCTGACATGGCGACTGGAATGTACTAACGCCAACGTCATCCGGTGATGTGATATCTCTAATACCCTTTTGTACTAACGTGGCAACCATATCAACATTTAGTGTTGATTAGACGTTGTACAATGGAGTGGCTATCTCTTCTATTAACAAAGTATCTCCCAAAATTAAAGAGCATCTACTTTGGATATTATGTCTTCAATAAGTTGCTGGACACCAAATGAATTTTTTAAAATTTTAAAGTTATTAAAGATAAAGATAGTGTGAGTATGAAAGATTATTAGAGTTGTGTCAAACTGTTGTATAAGTTTTTTGTTTTGGTAACTTATATGTACCAATTGAATTTTTATATTCATATGAGTTGAGTATCAAATGAGTAACAATCTACTAGCGCATGAGAGCCACGTGTCGTTTTCCCAGCGTGTGGACACTCACCACGAACGACTAACACTATCATAATAAGCTTCGTTTACATATAATTTTTGTTTTTCAGAAACACAACATTTTGGTAACAAAATTGACAAACACAATTAGTCAGGTAATTGACAATTATCTTCGACAATCCAAATTCGGAAAACATGTAATTTATGAAATAACAAAACGAACTACATGCATAATAGATCTAATACAAATGAAGAAAATGTGTTCCTTCTGGTTAGACTGATATTACGTAACACAAATATCAATCATAATTTTACATCGCAAATCCAAGTTTTTTTTATGGTAGACATGGAAAGAGTATTTTTGATGAATTGCAATTATTCTCTAGAGAGAAAAATTATCGACATTACACGCGTCAATTTTTTCCATTGTGGCCCTTATTAGTATTAGTAAAAATTACGGGTCGGTCTATTTTTATAATTTCTAATCGCTACAGTTCTTTGTTTTTTTTCAAACGGAAAAATGACACTTTTTAGGTCAAAAAGATTACGATGCCCTTAATGAAAATGAGACGCGCTACAGAAATTAATCGCGTTGCATTGACTATTGAATTGTGATTCATCAATTTAATTGCATTAATTTTTGCACTGCAGTTCCATAGTTTAATCGTCTAACCTAATTACATTGCGATTCATTAATTTTATTGTATTAATTTTTTAATAGCGGTTCAATAGTTTAATTTTCTAGTCATATTGCACCATGATTCATCAATTTTATTACATTAATTTTTGCACCTTGCTTCAATAGTTTAATTGTCTAGTCCTATTTTATTGTTGTACCAACTTTTATGTACTGCGATAAATTAATTTTTGAACCGCGATACATATACCTAATTAGAGCTGTCAAAATGGGTTGTGCTCGTGGGGCTGGCCCGCCTCACAAACTCAAAAAAAAAAATTGGTTGGGTTGGGAAAATATGAACCCATTAGGAGGTGAGTCAAACGGGTTGAACTCGTTGAGGGTTGCGGGTTGGGACGGGTTGACCTGCCATATAATAGGTACAAATAAAAAAGTCACAAGTTTGAAACAATTAATTTAAATCATTTTCACTCAAAATGTGAGATTATTATTTATATCTGAAATATTAGTAAATGATTTTGAATTCGTTCAAAAAGTGGCACTTATAGCAACTAAAAATGTCATAATAAGGTATATTAACCGCAATATTTACAGGAAAATAATTATAAGAACATACAAAAAAAGTAATGATAAAATAGTTTCTTACTTCTTTTTTTTCCCTCATTTTATACTATTAATATTAGAGAAAATTGCTAGAAAACACTATTAAAAATATAATAGTAGAAAATATAATTTTCTAATGAATTGTGACATTTTTTGGTGTTATTTATGATTATTATTATTATTATTATTATTATTATTATTTTGATTAATTGAAAGAAAAGTTGGTGGGTTGGCCCGTATAATTCATAACCCATGATGAGTTGGGTTGGGTTGGCAATTTCTCGGCCCACCACATTTCATGGGTTGGCCAGCCCGCCCCGCCAAATATCGAGTTATAACGGGTTGCGGGTTGGCCCTCCCCACCAACCTATCTTAACAGCTCTATACTTAATCAAGTTGCACCGCGGTATCAACTTTTTGTAACGTAATGCATTAATTTTTGAACCGATGTACATAAAATATTATCTACAATCCAGTTTACACCGCAATACAAAATCGTAATGAACCAAACAACGTCCTCCACATGTTTCTTCTATCTCCTCCGTCATATGTCTTCTTCTTCTTCATTTTTTTCCGCCTTCGTCCCAACTAAAAAACCCTTCAGCCCAGCACAGATCCATTACAGTTTCGTATTTCATGAATAAAAAAAATGTTTGCCTTTCGGGGGCGTTGCCCCCAAAGCCCCACGAACCCGTTTTGTTGTCCAATAATGGTGATTTTTGAATCTAAAATGTATTGTCGAAGCTGTTGAAAAAGACGATAACATTTTTTAAATAATATTTCGAAAAATAGTTTTTTACGATTGAAAAAAAACAATGTATTAAAAGAGTTGGAAACTTAAGAAAAGAGACCGTTAGAATTTTATCCTTAATATTAATTACATGAGAATCCTATTTTTGTAAAATAAGTTAAGTTCGATCACAAATTTCATTATATTTGAACACTATCAACTAATTATATACAATTTGGGTTCAATGGGCCCATTTGGACAAATATGTTGAATTAGGGTGGAATCGGGACGGAACCCATCCCGATACCTCTCATCGCGACCCTGTCCCTATAAAATTTGAGATTTTAATTTCCTTCTGGATCTTGTTCCCGATAAGTATCAGGACCTGACGAATCGGGATCCCGATAATTCGGAATATAAAAATCTTGTAATCCTGACTATAATATTTATGAATAATATTTTCTGATAGTAAAATATTTTTAAAATGTCTCAATCATGATTAAGATTTCAGACTGTATATTTACAAGCATATTTGAGTAATTACTTAATGGTGAGTATTGTTGAATTTGTCATTATGAACAAAACGCACCCCTCATTTGTAGGAAAAGAGCCACACTAAGTGCTGAAGCGTGATAGAAAAAAAACCACAATATTGTGAAAAGAATTACATCCTTAATGATTGTATTAAATAAATACATGTTTGGACAAAACTAACCCTTTTTAAGTTAACTAATCAAATTACTTTCTTAATTACTTTCTAACAATATTTTTTTTGATCCAACATCGATGGGACTAAAGGTTGTTTTAATGGGCTTGGTCATTTTTTATAAGACAGATCCTCTTATCCGATCCACCATGTGTTGTTGGATTGAGCTGTGAGAAAGTGAGGCTCCGTCTTCCGAATTAAGATCCGTAAGACCATCTTGCAGGAGATTTACTCGTTTTCATGGGGCCTTTTGCACACTTTAGATCACATCTATGATGAACAAAGAGACACAAAGAACCCAATCAAGAGTTAAATAAATGATGAACAAAGAGACGCAACCCTAAGCATTTTCCCTTTTAATTTTATAAATACTACAATCTCGAAATAAAACTTTTACGTATGAGATAATAAGGACAGCTCTCAATATTACTCTAACAAATTAATAAAACGGCCATGAGTTAACCATTTAACATAATAATTGTGAGTGTTGGCATGGCCCCAAAACGGGCATCCCACTCACCAAACCCAACCCAGCAACCTAAGACCCAAACCCACTTACCTTTCCCCTTTGACTTTCGACTGATGGATGGTTAATTAGGGAGAATCTTTGATTTCCCTAATATAACTTCAGCTCCTTCCATTCCTTGCTCTGCCAGCCGCGTCTTCTTCTCTTGCCCGGATCCTTTGGTGATTGATTGGTCCCTTGTGCAATATATATACCTCCTTGTGGTCTGCCGCCTTCGACACACCTTGAAGGAGTATTAGAAACAATCCAGGTACATTACAGTAGTGATATATATCTCTCTCTCTCTCTCTTTGCGTCTCGGTTTGAGCCGGTACATTGGGTATACACTTTGTGTGTGTGAGATTGAGATTACTGTGATTGAGAGTTCTGTGAGGGGGGGTTTTTCGGGTTGTGGGATTTCTTGTTGGAAGGCTGGGTGGTATACACAGTTGGGTGAAATCCTTGGAAACATTGTCCCTTCGGTAGTGAACTCTTGGGTTGGACTGCTATACTTTGTGTATAGGCAGTGGGGATCTGAGCCTAGGCAACCATAAGCCCTAGACAGATCGAGTTAGGCTCCGTTGAGCCGAGGATACTCATAGCACTAATTTTATTATATATATTGCGTTGTTATAAATTGTTTTTGCAGGTGATACATTGCAATATACTTGATATTATTAGTGGGTTATTTTTTCGACTTTGATATATTGTAAGTTTACTGCAAAGTCGAAGACATGTTCTATTCAAAGTCCCATTTTAATTTGTTGTGGCTCCGGTGTTCGTTTGATTCGGTAAAGTATCCTTATTTTTACGTTACAAAAATTAAAATTGATGTTAACCTAAAACTATACATTGAAAAAAGTTTCACTCAAATCGACAAAAAAAGCTACATTACACTCCAACTGATTCTAAATAGTTTCCATATTTGATTGGACACACACATAAAAGAAACTAATTGATTATATCATAAATATAGATGAAATATTTAGTTTCTTTTAGTACCCATGTACGTATGATCATCATTAAAATAATAATAAAAAGTAAGTAAAATGGTAAAATTATAAATGATAAAGTTGAGCGGCCAGAATCTGGTCAGTTAAAAAGAGTACTTTAAGGGTATTTTTGATATTTACGAAAGGAAAAATATCTAATATACTTTTAATGAATCATTTGAATGACTAATGTGAGTCGTTAAAATGACTTTAAATTGTGTAAACTCTTAAGGCATGTCGTTTAAATGACTATGTGGAGTCGTGTGAATTAAAGACCATTAATTATGTAAACTATTCAGGTGAGTCGTTTAAATGATCATGAAAAATTGTTTAAACAATCAAAGTGAGTAGTTAGGGCAAAATAATAACTCATGAGATTCTAACCGGCTAGATTTCGGTTGTTTAACAAGGACCTTTTATAAAAATGAATGTTTAGAAACATGATAATTTTTGGAACAAACGAAAAAGACAAAACAAAATTATTTAAGAATGATGAATCACAAAATATTGACATCTCTAATATATATTCATATACTCCATCCGTGCATAAATTATTGTTCTCATTTCCTTTTTTCGTCCGTCACAAAATAATTGTCCAGTTTGAAATTTGCCTTTTTAAAATATCACTTTTAACACTTTATCCTTACTTTTTCACCCTACTTTAATTATGGACTACATACACATGGGCTTTAAAGGAAACTACACATTAAACTAATATAAATAATCAAATCAATTATTTCAAAACATCAAGAGAAATTAATTTGGGAGGATTTGGAATGTAGGTTTACTCAGGGTAATGCTCCACAAATTTTTCAAATTAAGAAAGAATTAATGATGCTTCAGCAGGGATCAATGTCTATTCCAGCCTATTTTACAAAATTTCTATCAATATGGGATGAATTTGAACAACTGAGTAATATGCCAAAATGTGTCTGTACCTGTTTGTGTGATGTTGAAAAGAAGATGGATGAGTACACACAACTTCAACAGGTTACTCAGTTTTTAATTGGTCTTCATGACTCATACTCTGGCATACGGAGTTCTATCCTTGCTCAAACCTGTGGCGACCCGACCCGGGCCCGAGGTGGAACCGAGGGTCGGACCGCCCAAATACGGGGAAAACAAGTGGACAATTAACATGCAAGGACTCATTTTAAGAAAACGACGTGACGCAACATTAGAGACGTAGCACGCCTCGGCCCTAAAAGGCCGGTATTTTTAAAACTTTTCAAACCTGATAAAACAGTTAAGCAATTAAACCAAGTCATCGGCGACACTACATGCCGGAACCCAAGCTAACAGTTTATGGACAAGAATTAAATAAGAGATAATAGGATGCTCAGCGGAAGACTTATACGTAGTGAACTAATAACAAGATAACCAAGCACGGCTTCCACAATGCCGGCATAAAGGGGGGTTACAAGTACTACAAGTGTTAAACTACAAGTAGCTAATAAGAGTAACAAGATCAAGTTCTATACAAATTCCCAAGCATAGTCTAATTGACTTGCTTTAACCCATCGTCCTTGCAAAATAACAAAAGAAAGGAAGAGGACATCTAAACCACCTCTTCAACTGCAACGGCGAACAAAAGGGGGAACAAGGCACGAACACCGCAAGCCTCAACGGGAAGGACATGTCTTGCTAGGATCTAAAGCAGTAAAGGGGGAAAGGGTAAGTCATAAAGACTTGTAAGCTATCAATCATGCATGTCATGGCAATATGCAACATACAAGGCAAGATATCGTCGCATAAGTATAGAGATCATATATCCAACATACACATTGTTTCACATAGGTGCTCGTAATTAAATCACATAGGATAAGGATATATGGAGAGCCGGGCCGCTACGTAGTTCCTGCATACAAGCGTTATCTGGAGTGTGCATATGTCGGATGTGTGTAAGTACATCGACCTTCCGAAGGAATGCCCGGGATAGACACCAATGATGCTCGTATTGATTACAGCAAGGGAGCTACTTCCCCACTGTGGCCACAGTGGAGGCGTGTGTGGACAAGGACAGGATGCCAGCTGGACTCATGCAAATGCCAAGTAGTGTCTACTTAACAAATTCTCAAGTAGTGAACGAGGTCGACAAGAGCGATCTCGTTCATGACAAGTAAATATTCTCATCAATAACCAAGCAGGAATGAGTTCGACAAGAGCGAACTCAACATGTCAAATAGGTATTCTATTATATGACATCAAGAATCAAGCATGGTAATCAATCCAAATTCAAGAGTCTAGAATTATCATTCATAGAGAAACGTATATAGAACGTCGTAGGGATTGATCATCGAGCCGGTATTGTTCAATGGCTCACAAAATTTGACTCCGTTGAGTCGTCTTAAAAAATGCATCCAATTGAGTTTAAATGCTAAATGCATTCTAAACCCTTTTATAAGTTCTCGAGTAGGATAGACTAGGCCATTAATCCACTTAACAACCATAGTCAAGAATCATCATTAATTCAAATTCAAGGGAACTTTAGAATCATAATTTCAAAAGTTATCAAAAGCCAAAGGTCCAAGAACATTAGTTAGTCCTAGGAAGACATAGAACACATTTGATTCTAAGCATAGGACCCAATCAATAGGATGAACAATTCATAGCATATGAAACCCTAGAATTCATAATCTCATAGAGTTATCAAAAGTCAATAGTCCAAGAACAATAGTTGTTCCTAAGGAGGCATAGAACATATTTAATTCTAGGCATAGGACCAAAACAACAAGATGAATATATCATTCAAAATCCTTACAACTCAACTCATCATCAACAATGGCATGAACAAGGTAGAAGCATGGGAATCATGAGAAGAGGGGGACATGGCAAGTCTAGCATACATCCTAAGGGGAATCAATAGCTTACCTTACACCAAGGAAGAAGATGGGAAGAGCACAAACCAATTGGTTGGAACTGATCAACTTTACAAGCTCAACACTTTTGAAGAAAGTAGCTTGAGCAAAGGATGAAGGGATGATGGAGGACCAAGAGAATACCTTCAAGGAGCCTTGGAAGAACTTGGGAGAGGAAGAAATTCGTTCTTGGAGAGTGAGGGTGAAGAATGAAGGTCAACCAATCAGATTGTGGCTTATATTTGCTGAAAAGTGGGACAAGTGTCACTCTCATGTGGTGAGAAAATATCTGATTTTGGTTTGTTTAAAGCTCACTAATGGTTGATTAATCCACTCTTAAAACATGCTACTAATGTTAGGACATAATCAAGGGGTGTTAGGAAGGTTTAAGTGAGGTTTAGAAATAGTTTGGATAGGGGTTTGAGTGCCAAAAGTCGTACACAGCAAAACAGGGGAAAATCCCGTAGGAGTTCCCAGAAGTTGAGGCGGGCGCCTGGAATGCTGAGACTGGAGTTGAATTTGCAATGCTCTCAGAACTTGAGGCGGGCTGGTGCACAATTTTCGATGCGGCCGCCTCGGCAAGCTCTTGAACTTGGTCTAAACATGACCTAAATGATCCCAAACTCATGGGCAACCATTCTAAGGTCTAACCCAACTCAAAACAAGTCGGAAACACACCCGAACAACATCCGGGACAAAGTAAAACAAGGCTTGAATCAAGCGACAAATGGTTAATGAATCAAACATCTATCAACCACCAATCAAACTAGAATAACTTGGACATGGAAAAGGATTGTTTCAACATGGTTATGACTTGAATACAAGTCCAAGAACTCAACGAACATTTCGCACGTCGAAATACAAGCAATACGGGCAACGAAGGAAATCGCTAAGGCCAAAACAAAGCAATCGAACCGGCGATTCAACAAGTAAGCATACATGATTCTAAACATGTTAAGAGCTTCATTAATGATTTAAGAATGTTTCTAAATCATATATATATAGACTAAGTAAACATGCTCATAATCAACGAGAAAACATGAAGGCAAGCACACAATACACATACAAGAATCCGGGGTGTTACAAAACCTCCTTGCCAAGTATGAGTAATACTCTAGTCCTATTAATGCAAGATGAAAAAGTTAAAGAGTGTTCTGTTCTACATTCTTCTGTGCCTAATTTTGTTAATCCTAGTGTCACTACAGCTCTATCTGCCAAATCCTTCTCCCCTTCAAAGAGATCATCTGACAATGTAGGAAGAAAAGTCAGTTTCAAGGCCCACCTAACTTGTACTCACTGTGGAGGTACAGGCCATGCAAAGGACACATGTTTCTTCCTCTTTGGATTTCCTGTTTGGCACAAGTTGCATGGGGTTAAACCTGATCCTTCACGCATGCCTAAGTGTTTAAAAGGTAAGAATGCTCAGGTGCATCCAGAAGCTAAGACCAGTTCAGGTACAGGTTCAGTAGGCCCTCATGCCAATGCAGCTATTGCATCTCCTCTAGTAGAGCCAAAGTATTCTGGTGCAAATCAAATATCTATCTCTGAGGATCATTATAATCATCTGCTGAGCATGCTCAATCAACAATGCTCCTCTACTACCACACCTACAGCTTCTTCAACTCAATTTGCTGGTGAGTCTTGTCCATCTACTTCTATGATTGGTTCTGTTTACCAAAGTTCTAAAGCCAAGCATGCATATGAATGGATTGTTGATTCAGGAGCTTCTGATCATATAACCTTTTCTTTTGACTTACTTGTTGATCCAATTCCTTTCTCTTCTAGTATTCATTTACCAATTGGTTATTCTGCTCCTATCACTTATTCTGGTAAAGTCATTCTGCCAATTGGCATCACCTTAGTCAATGTCTTGTATTCTCCTAAATTTGCTTTTAATCTGCTATCTGTTAGTAGACTAGTGGCTCACACTCCTTGTTGTGTTTCTTTCTTTCCTACCTATTGCTTATTCCAGGACTCAGCTTGCAAGAGTTTGATGGGGATTGGTAGATTGGAATGAGGCCTTTTATAACTGGATTTGCAGGCCACTACTTCTGCAAGGACTTCATGTTCTGGTTCTGTTACTTCCACAGTCACTTCTCACTCTACATCTTTGTGGCACCTCAGATTAGGCCATGTTCCTTTTTCTTCCTTAAAGCATTTTCCTATTTTATGTAAGCAAACTAGTAATACTTCTGTTTATGATCCATGTCATCTGGCAAAACAGTGCAGAATGTCATTTCCTTTAAGTTTTTCTCATGCTACTGAACCATTTGCTCTTATAAATTGTGATGTGTGGGGTTCTTATAGGCACAAAACATACAATGGATGTGATTATTTTCTTACTATTGTAGATGACTATTCTAGGTGTACTTGGACCTATTTACTTACTTCAAAATCCCAAGTCTTATTCTACATAACTTCCTTTCTGAAATTTGTCAACACACAATTTAACACAAGTGTTAGGTCTGTTAGATCTGATAATGGCACAGAATTTTTCAACACTGCCCTATCATCTCTTCTTACCTCCCTTGGTATTGAATAACATAGCTCTTGTTTTGACACTCCCCAACAGAATGGGAGAGTTGAAAGAAAATATAGGCATTTGTTAAATATTGCTAAAGCCCTCAGATTTCAAGTCAATCTGCCTATTAAATTCTAGGGAGAATGTATTCTTACTGCTACTTACCTGATCAATAGGACCCCTCATCTGTTCTGTCCTTTAAATCTCCTTATGAGGTCTTATTGCATAAGCCTCCTTCTTACACTCATTTGAGAGTTCTTGATTGTCTTTGCTATGCCTCAACTCTTAAATCTACAAGAGATAAATTTTCTCCAAGGGCTTCCAAATGTATTTTTCTTGGCTATCCTTATGGCAAGAAGGCTTACAAGCTCTATGATCTTCATACACACAAAATTTTCTTCTCTAGAGATGTCTTATTTTATGAAGATCAGTTCCCTTTTTCTACACCTTCTTTCATTACTTCAGATTCTGTTGTTCCTATGCTTGTTTCTACCTCTCCTCCTGTTGATGTTTTTGTTTCAGATCATCACTCATTTCCTTCTTCTACTACTCCTATCACTCCTTCCACCCCCTTCTAGTCCTGATGTTTCTTCCTTTCCCTATTCATCTCATTCTCCTCTTATTTCTGCCGATTCCTCTTCTTCTTCTTCATCTTCTGAAGATCTGTCTAGCTCCCTTCCTTCAGCTATACCATCTAGGCCTGTAAGACAGAGAGTAGTGCCAAGCAGATTTCAGAACTATACTGGCTTGCCTTCCCAATTTACCAAGACCTTTTGCTCTGTCAGGTTAGATTCTCCTCTCTCCTATTCTTCTATATCTCCTTCCTATTTCTCCTACATATGTAATATCTCAGCCCTTACATAACCTACCAGTTACAATCAGGCCTTGAAAGATCCCAACTAGTGTAATGCTATGGCTGCAGAACTTAGTGCTCTAGAACTCAATCATACTTGGGATCTTCAAGAGTTGCCTGAAAATAAGAAAGTTGTGGGTTGCAAATGGGTTATTAGGATTAAACACAATCCTGATGGTTCTTTGGACAAGTACAAAGCTAGACTTGTGGCCAAGGGTTTTACTCAAACTAAGGGGGAAGATTACTTTGACACATTTGCTCCAGTTGCCAAGATGACTACTGTGAGAGATTTTTTTTGCTATTACTGCTATCAAAGGCTAGCATCTTTCCTAGATGGATGTTGCCAATGCCTTCTTACAAGGGGACTTGGATGATGAGGTATATATGCAGTTGCCTCCAGGTTATACCATGTCTTCCACTTATCAATCTTTTGGCTCAGGTTTTGTGGTGTATAAACTCAAGAAATCCCTGTATGGTTTAAAACAGGCTCTAAGACAGTGGTATAGTAAGTTTGACACTGCTCTTCAGTCCTTTGGATTTCTGGAATCTAAGAATGATCACACTTTTTTCACCTTGATGAAAAATGGTACTTTCACCACCCTTTTGGCCTATGTGGATGATATACTTATTGCAGGTTCTCATCAGTCCATGATCACTGAGCTCAAGTCTTATCTTCACAATATTTTTCATATCAAGGATCTTGGCCCTCTCAAGTTCTTTCTAGGAATTGAGATTGCTAGGTCTACATCTGGCATTTGTATTCATCAAAGGAAATATACCCTAGATAGTGTATCTGATGTTGGCTATATGTCTACAAAAACCTCCAAGCTGCCTATGAAACATGATCATGCTTTAGTTGCAGATGTTGGTCCTCTTTTTTCTAATCCTCATCAGTACAGAAGATTGATTGGTAGGCTTATCTACTTAACTATCACCAGGCCTGATATTTTCTATGCTGTCCATATCTTGAGTCAGTTTCTTGCCAGTCCTAGACAACCACATTGGGAAGCTGCGCTGAAACTGGTTAGATATCTTAAGGGTTCTATTGGTCAAAGGCTTTTATATTCTACTTCTACATCTCTGACCCTTTTAGTGTTCTGTGATGCTGATTGGGCAGCTTGTCCCACTTCTAGGAGATCTCTTTCTGGTTATTGTGTTCTCCTAGGCAGCTCTCTTATTTCATGGAAGGCTAAAAAGCAGGGTGTGGTCTCTAGATCCTTTTGTAAAGCAGAATATAGGAGTATGGCTAGTGCTGTTTGTGAGACTCAATGGTTGGTGTCCCTTCTGCAGGATTTTTGTATTTCCCATGTCACCCATGTTGCCCTTTATTGTGACAATAAGGCTGCTCTTCATCTGACCAATAATCACGTCTTTCATGTGCGCACCAAGCACATTGAAATTGATTGTCATCTCATCCGTGACAAAATTGTTGCTGGTCTTGTGGCTCCTCATTATGTTCCCTCTCACCTTCAGCTTGCTGACTTATTTACTAAAGCTTTGCCTTCTGCTTCTATTGGTTTCCTTTTGTCCAAGCTAAATGTTCTCAATCTATTTAGCACGTTTAGCTTGAGGGGGGCTGTTAATGATATAGGTGATATTGGCAGAAAGAAGGTAATCAGCAAAAAGAAAAGCAGGAAGGCTTACAGGAAGGCTTCATCAAAGACTAAGGGTAGCAAGTGTAAGATTGCAGAACACCAAGGGGGTTAACTGCAATCTAGTCAGACAGTTATCAGTTTGTTAGGAATTTTCTGTTTATAAGTTGTTACAGCATCATTGATGAATGCAATGTATGAAGCAATCCCTCTAACAGAAATAATATTCTTTTTTCCTCTCTGATTAATTCATTTTTCTATCAGTTAAAAAGAGTATTTTAAGAGTATTTTTTATATTTACGAAAGGAAAAATATCTAATATACTTTTAATGAATCATTTGAATGACTAATGTGAGTCGTTAAAATGACTTTAAATTGTGTAAACTCTTAAGGCATGTCGTTTAAATGACTATGTGGAGTCGTGTAAATTAAAGACTAGTAATTATGTAAACTATTCAGGTGAGTCGTTTAAATGACTATGAAAAATTATTTAAAAATCAAAGTGAGTAGTTAGGGCAAAATAATAATTCATGAGATTCTAATCAGCCAGATTTCGGTTGTTTAACAAGGACCCTATATAAAAACGAATGTTTAGAAACATGATAATTTTTGGAACAAACGAAAAAAATAAAACAAAATTATTTCAGAATGATGAATCACAAAATATTGACATCTCTAATATATATTCATACATAATTTTATATATAAATATCCACTTTGCTGGATGGTTCTACAGAGTACAGAATAGACATCATGAAAAGGTCACCATTGATTCATTGGTTTCGTTATTTTGATGTGTACAGAATAGAACACGTATCCCAAAATTTACATCACAAAAAATAGGACATCAAGTAAAGGAGAAGTCCTAGTGTCCTACTATGGTGATATAGAGACAAGTTAGGCTACGTGTCTCTTGTCGCTGTCTCCACAAAAATAGAAAGTTCATACCGGAATAACCGGTAAAAAGCGAAGGATCTTCCACATGTCGGCCTTTCCTTGACCTGCTCAAGAAAGTACACGTAGCTTTTGTAGATTTTTTTTTTGTTGATCCTATTTTTATGCATCCAATTTTTGTATATACGTAGTAAAAAGCTACCAGTGTATTGATATCGTGTGTGGTTATGTATTTACATTTTATAATTATGATTATTAATGTGGAGTCAAAGACACAAATATGTTTTGAATAGTTTTAGTTTTACGTTTATTCCAAATTTTATTTGGTAATATGCCGTATTATTATTTCAGAAACTCAACCCACTACACACGGTGAGTCGTATTAGTGAATTCGTCTTATAAAAAATATCTATAAAATATATTTTTTAAATTTTTGACATAGATTTTTATTGGGTAAATTCCCTCTACAATCACATTCTGCGAACAACCTTGGGTTAAGAGTGAAAATGGGAGAATCAATGACAACATTATTAGTGTGAATTGGCAAAGGGATTTTGATGCAATTAACTAAAGGAATTGATACAATATATTTTAAGTGTTACCGTACAATGTCAGGCATCAGCGATTATGAGTTTACAAAAGTATATCGGCTAGCCTATATTTTATGCCAGGCACATAAAGGAATTGGACTTTATTTAAGAGCGAGTATGAATTTCGGCTTGAATTAACTACTCTTTCACTCTACTAATTTGGTTGAAGGCATAATAATGGTTTAATACTTGCCTTCGATGATAAAGCTCGTGGTTAATTAGGTTAATTTCGTCCAATTGAGATTTATAAACTCATGAATCATGATCCGTAATTTATAATTAACCCAAAACATTTTAGACTTAAGCTTATTTGGTTATATAAATTGAGAGATATTCTTGACCACACCCAAGTCAGCTGTCCACGTCAGCAAGGGCGTCAAATTTCTAACAGGATGCTAATGAACAGGTTTTTTTGGGGGGGACTTGCAGAAATATTAGCAGGTACGCGATATATCAATAGTAGTATTTTTATCCGTGTAAGGTCAGTTTGAGAATTTATCAATAAATGAAACAAATAATGTAGAAATTAATTAATATTTACTTATAATTTATCTAAGTTAATTATGATAACAGTTAAAAAGTAAAAAAACAATTATTTCAAATTACAACATTTACGAATTTTTTTTAAAAAAAATTATTTTTATACTAAATTGCGGGTCAAAAAAAATTAAATTGATTAAGTTACAATACAATTTGGATTACAGTTACAATTACAATTGGATTAACAGGAATAAGAATAGGTTTAGATAAAATTGGATTAACGTGAATAAGAATAGGTTTAGATACAATTTGGATTACAATTACAATTATAAAACGTGAATAGGAATATGTTTAGATAAAAATGGTTAAGATTAGATTAAATGATTACCGCCAACTGTCGTTTATACATGCGACATGAGGAAGAAATTACGTTCGTAAGATTAAAGTAAAACAATAAATCTTAGCCGTTACTTATCTCAAGTCAATTGCATACGTATAAACTGACCTCTATTATATTATAGAGGTTTAGATACTATTTGGATTACAGTTACAATTATAAAACGTGAATAAGAATAGATTTAGATAAAAACGGTTAAGATTAGATTAAATGATTACCACCAACTGTCATTCACACATGCGACATGAGGAAGAAATTACAGCCGTAAGGTTAAAGTAAAACAATAAATCTTAACCGTTACTTATCTCAAGTCAATTGGACACGTATAAACTGACCTCTATTGTATTATAGATGTTTTGTTTTGATAAATTCATGAAAATTAGAATATGTATAATTGTCATTGGTCTTTTTTCTTTTAATATACGAAGAAAAGTTTAAAAAAAGTCAGGAGATAAAGTGTAACAATCCAAGTCTAAACTCTTGAGTCAACTAAAATCAACATAAGAACATAGACACTCATCGATCTTTTAAAATGTTTATTCAGCATGTCATATTATCAATTTATAATTTTTTTCATTTTAAACTTATTGTCTACACTCAATAATTGTATTCTTTCACAATATTTATTTAAAAGTAATAATTTTATTTTTAATAATAGATATATATTTTTAAAACATAAAAAAATATTAAAAATATTTGAAGAACTTAATAAATTCAGATGAGTTTGGGTAATGGCAGAATCATCATCATTTGAAGAGCTCAATAAATTTATAAAATAATTGTTATCGATAACAAAAGAAGTGAAAAGAAGAATTCTAGGTAGTTAAATAAGAAAAAACTTGAGAAATAGTTGGTCGAAACACTTTTTCAAACATTTAATCGATAGTGTCCCATGTTTTTTTTAATCGTTAAACTTCATTTTCGTGATATCGGTTAATTAATACCCAAATTCAAAAAATATTGTAAACTTCTTCTTCTTCCTCTCCCGTGTCGTTAAATCCATCCGCATGATAACGCAAAAAATTAATGAAGACGAAAGAGAGTAGGGGGTTGACTGGTGAAGAAGAACGTTGGTTACTACATAATTGTTCTTCATCACCTTAACTTCTCACTCTTTTACTTATTCATATCATAATGTTGTTCTTTTGTTCTCTTCACCATTGTGCTTGTGTCATTTAAAATATATTTACTTTGTGTCTTGTATTACTATGCATGTAAACTGTTCGATGAAATTACTGAATTTTTTTGACACTTTTTAAAATCTGAATGCATCAATTTTGAATCACAATGTATCATTTGTAAATCGTTGTGCATCAATTTAAATTTGAGATGTATGAAAGATACATACAAATTAAAATCATTTGTTGATTGTGTACCAAAAAGAAGATAGATGAATGTCCGATTTTATAATGATTTGCAGTTGTCATGCATCAATTGGATTAGGTAATAAAAATTGATGTATCACGGTCCATAAATTGATGCATCATGGTGTATAAATTAATGCAGTGCGATGTAAAAATCAGATTAGGAAATTTAAATTAATGCATCGCGGTGCATAAAAAATTAAATTACCTAATTCAATTTATGCATCCCGTTACATCAATTTATGCATCATGATACATGTGGTTAGAGATCTGTAGCGCACCTCAGGTTTATTAAAGATATCGTAGTCTTTTCCCCACAAAAATGATTTTTTTAAGTTATAAAAAGACATAGATTACTGTAGCGGTTGAAAATTTATCAAAGTGGATTGGCCCGAATTTTGCCCAAAATTTTATGAATACTTATTGGTGCCTATTGATATCGGGTGACCCTTTATAAGCGATACTCCCTCCATCCCAAAATTATCGTTTGGGTTAACTTGATGCACGGTTTAAAAAAACACATTTAATTAGATTATTAATAGGGTGATAACTGGGCCGCTACCATGCAGTGAAATTATAACCGCAAAAGTTATCATTATTTTTTAAAACCGTTCTGATGTACTTTTTAGAAAATGCGAAAATACTATTAATAAAAGAGAGGTGCGCACAGAAAGCCACTGTCCCAATTTGTGCCACGGTAAAAAAATTTGGCCGTCGTTCATTTTTATGGAAGAAACGATGTCTAATTAATAACACTGATGCATGATTGGAAGAAACAATGTCTAATTAATAACACCGAGACATATTGGACATCGTTCATTTTTGTGGGGCTCAAAAGATTGGGCGTCGTTGCATCCAATTTGGGCTTTGTTACCTCTAACTTTGACGAAGTCTATCACCATATTAAAGAAACAACGTCTAATTAATAACACCGACGCATGATTGGAAGAAACGATATCTAATTAATAACACTAAAGCATGATTGGGCGTCGTTCATTTTTGTGGGGATCAAAACATTGGGCGTCGTTGCCTCTAATTATAGGCAACAACACTCATATCATAGGCAATGACTCTCACATCGTAGTCTTCGACACCCACATCATAGTCTTCACATATCTCCTCCACTACCATGGAGCAAGATTGTTCATGTATTGTAATCAGAAATGGAGCCAAAGATTGTTTTTATCATACCCAAAGATGTCAATTCAACTTACCTTGCTTAGCTAGTTTCGAATTTCTGAACTTCCCACGTTAAACAAGTTTGAGCTTGCTTCTGTTTTGAAGAGTAGTCTAACCGTTGTGATCACTGATCATGGGAGATTCGTGAGATTTATTGTAAAAACCAATAAATAGACTCGCGATATAAGAAAGTAGTTCACAAAGCTCATTATCGAAAATGACGATGATGAGGAGAGGTAGCGTGAATATTTTAGGGAGAAAAAAAAATATTTTTGTAGTTTTAAAAAAAATAGAGTATTGGAGAGGCGATCCATTTTCACCACTGCCCACCTATCTTCACGAGGTAAACCAATTTGCAACATAACTTCACAACCGATGTGTAACTTGCCGTTTGAAAGAAATTATTAAATCCAAGATCAATCCAATTTCATAGACGTGGTTAGTTTTCTAACGTAAAGAAGTTTTAGGTTAGGTTTTATATATCAACAAAATGTCACTATTGGCTCCAAAATACCTAGTAAGCCATTTTTGTCACCAAGCCTTACTTTAGGATTCTTTTGGATTAATTATTTTGGTATGCTTTTCATATTTCAACACTTTTAATAGAACCAGAACACAAGCATTGTGCATGCCACGGTACACTAATTGGCACTAGTCAAATTTGGATGGGAAAAGATATGCCATCTTAGTAATGGAGGTTATTGACCCCACCCTTTGGAATGTGGCCACTTTGGCCCCCTGTTATATTAGCCAATACATGAGTCATTTTTTTATTTATTTATGTTATTCCTAAAACCTAATATGTATGGTTACCAATATATTAATATTAATATCAAAAATTCAAAATGATTTCTCTCCTCACAAAATTTTAAAAAATTATGATTTCCATGTCTTCATTTCTTAATGTTTCTTCTGTTTCACATAAAGAATCTTCTTTTTAGATCAAAGAATATATATATATATATATATATATATATATATATATATATATATAATCAGCATGTTACACACATTTAACCTGTAGAGCATGAGAATCACTTATGTATGGGATATGACTATAGTTGAATCAGATTCTCAAAGTGTGATCTTGCTAGTAAGATCTGATATACATGAATCCAGATCTTTTTTTTTTTTAATGATCCTTCACAAGGTGTCCACGAATGCATTGTGTCCATGGTTTGTGTGTGTGTGTTCCACAAGGTGTCTCCAAGCCACAATGAGCTTGAAACTAATCTTCTCTTGTGATACTCAACCATCATAATTATTTTATTCTCTCGGTCTTTGACGAGGTGTACACAAACTATTTTTTTGTCTTGGTTTCATTAGGTGCAACTAATTAACCACATTGAGCTTGAGACTAATTCTCGCTTTCAATACTGAGTTTGACGTTAATACAAAATAATTTGTATGTGGTGAGAGCCGATCACGAAACTCGTTAAATATACCGATTCATAAAAGAACTTAGTGGTGGTCAAGAATAAACCAATATTAGACATTCATAATTTCCAAGTATTACACTTCAATAAAATACCCAATTACACATTTTACGCTGACCTTTGGGAAAGACTTGGAGATTGCACTATTTTAGATCATATATGACAACCCAGAATACAAGGAATGCAAATAAGATAGACTACTTCTGTGGTTATATGCTCCATTCGTTTCAGACAAAGATTTTATTATTTTATTTTGGATTGTTTTACTTAAAGAATTTATTTTTAAAATTTAAGACATAAAAATATTATATTATTATTAATGAACTATTATAAATAATAATTTTTTAAAAAATTTAACTTTTAAACGAAGACTTTTTACCTAAAACAAAGAGAGAATGTTAAAGTTAAATGGCTCGTCATCAGGTCCATACGATGAAGTTAACAGCTAATGGAATTCAAGTCAAACTCACAGGTAGTTGGATCAGGCAAGCTAATCCAAATCCAAAAAAAGTTGACTCCATTTCGATATTTTTTCTCCTTTTTTCTATAGCCTGGCCTACTACATAAATATCAATTTAAGTCATTTTAAAAGATAGTGTGATTGTTTGTTTTATTCTCAAGATTGAGAAAGTTCCTCCTAAGACATATATTTCTTCATTCGTAAAAGATAGCTCCATTTTTTTATAATTCAATCTATTAACATATAGTATGCCAGATAAAGAGGATTTATATTATATAAAATATCTGTAAGACAATATTTCATAAGTTTTTGTCTTAAAGATTATTCTCCCTCCGATAAAATGAGTCCACCATACTATTTTACAACGTTTCACTTTAAAAGTTTACTTTCAAAATATTATCTATCACTTTTATAATATTACCTTTAATATTTGGTATTAACATACTCCATCAGTCCCTAAATAATCGTCCTAGTTGACCCAACGCACAGTTTAAGAAAAAACAATTAACTTAATTATTTACATTGGTTTAATGTGTAATTTTCTTTAAAGCCCATGTGTATGTGGCTCATAATTAAAGTAAAGTGAAAAAGTAAGGGTAAAGTGGTAAAAGTGATGTTTTAAAAAGATAAGTTTCAAACTAGACAATTATTTTGGGACGGACGAAAAAATAAAGAAAGATGATAATTTAGGGACGGAGGGAGTATTAGTTATGTTCGAACATATTTATAATTATGAACAGCTATAATGTTAGTTATATATCCATTTGATAATTAGATTTTTCAAACATAAACTCTTTGTATGGAACGAAAAAATGACAAATAGTTACAATAATATTGTACGGTCGCCTTACCATTTCAAAAACAGTAATTGAGTTAAACTTCCACCAAATACAGTATCGAAAATGCTTAATAAGTTTTACGGTAAATATATAGTAACTTCTAAGTTAAAAAAAAAAAAAAAAATTCGAAGTTGTAACTGGATTTGTTCCCCAAAGCTACTTACCTACTAACTAAAAAAAAAAATCAGTAATAAAATACCATTCCCTCAATTTATTAATGAGTGTTTATGTATAAAAATTTTCTTGTCCCAACAAAAATTTCAAATTGTGTATGAATCAAGTAATTTTACTTTTGACACTTGTCACGTCCTCTCGAGGACTTCTAATGTTCTATGTGAACATTACATGCATTAATGTACATGCGCCGTAACTCTTATTTTTTGAGGCTGTTGTATATATTTTTACGAAATGTTATGTCAACCTTAGTCGTAATGATTTAATATTTTTATTAGGGTATCAAGTTGGGGTGTGACGGTTGGGATAGGACTGAAAATGCCCAAAAGTCAACTTTTATAATTTCACTCAAAATTAAAGATGAACGGTACTCATTTAAGGATAGTGGGGGTAATAACTTGTTGTGCAATTATGATGATAATTTTAATAAATTGAATAATCCATATGTTGAGTAATGATTTTAGCAATTCATGGAAAAATATTTTGCCATATAAATGTACAATTAGTTAATTATTATGCGATATATATTAATTATCTCATCTCTAAATATTATCATACAAAAACCGCTTTCACCGCCTCTATTGAACTCTCTAAAAGGGCAAAAATGTATACAATTATGATTTAAAAAATTAAGTTAAAATTTAGTTTGAGTAATGTTATTAGGAAAAATAAAAAACTAAAAACTCCAAAATTAATCACAAGTCACAAGCATGACCAATACCACTGAGCGTTATATGGGAACAAACCCACTGTATTGATCTCCACCAAGGAACCGGCCAAAGGAATCTATTGTCTTTTCAAGTGTTGAAACCCATATTATTCTTTTGTACCATCTCCAAACCCAAATTATTGTCACTTATTGCCCTCTAAAAATCATTATGCCACGTGCTACTTCTTAATTCTAATCCATTGGTTTCTACGTAATTAACCCATGTTTACAATTTTAAATTGAAAAAATTGTGACCGGTCCCTTCGAAAAATTTAATCGTTAAAGCACCTTTTTTAACCGAAAAATGATACTTTTGGAGATAAAAAGATTAAGATAACCTTAATGAGTATAATGCTAAATACATCGCGGTGCATTGACTTTCGATTCATCGGTTTAATTACATGAATTTTTGCACCGCGATTCATCATTTTAATTATCTAGTCTATTGACACTACGATTCATCATTTTAATTGCATAGTCTATTTACACCACGATTTATCATTTTAATTGTCTACTTTATTTGCACCAAGATTAATCACTTTAATTGCATAGCCTATTTGCACTGAGATACATTAATGTTTGCATCGCGATTCATCAATTTAATTGCAATGATTTTGTACCGCGATTTAAAATCATAATGAACTAGACCATATCCTCAACTTTTTCCTCTTTCTCCTCCATCGTAGCTTCTTTATTCTCCTCCTTCGTCTTCGTCTCTATTATGAAAATCCTCAAACCCAACACATTTTCATTAAAGTTTCTACTTAATGAATCGAAAACTTCGTTTACCTTTTGAGGCGTTGCCCACGACATTCACAGGAGTGCCCCACCACTCAACGACTGGCCAGAGGCGGTCGATCATCGTTTCATTATCCAACAATGATGATTTTTTGAATCCAATGTGTTTGTTAAAGTTGTTGAAGAAGACGATAGTATTTTCGGAACGATATTTTGAAAAATTGTCTTTTTGCGATTGAAAAAAAGAACGGGGTAGTAGAAGGGTTAAAAACTTTGGAAAAATGACCAGCTATAAAAGCTCAGTTTTCCCTAACCGTTCCAAATTGGAACTTTCTAAAAGCAATACATTTGTAAAACACTGTGTTGCATTGAAACACTTTAAAAAGACATATTTTTTGTCAATCAACGCTCCACCAACCAATCTCTTAAAAAAGAGAAGATTGTGTTTAATTATTCAGCACATCATTATTAGAAATCAAAAAGAAACAAATAAAGAAACAAAAATTAATACAATTCAAAAATGTCATCGTCATAATGAACTCAACAAGGTTCTTCGAATTCCTGAAAATGTAGCACGATATTTTTGAATCACCAAAAGTTGTCAACAACCACCAAAATTTGCCGGAGAGAAAAAGAAGCATAGTTAGTTGAATTTTATCGAGATTTAATTCACTTATATCCATCGAATATATATCAAAAATGTTAATAATAACTTCAAAATGCCAACAAGAAAGTATATAGGATTTAAATTGAAACAAACAAACTCTAAACCTAGGTATTGTTCATTTTTAACTGAGAAGTTGAATATTCATTTTGTAACAGACATGCATTACACTAGTTTCATCGGAGATGCGAGGTGTTTATATCTCACCAAACTCCATAGGCATTGTTGTTGTTATAACCTCATTTGTTCTAGTCCCACGAAAGACAATGTATTGTGATAACCGTAGTTTTTCAAGACATTATTAAATAATAAGTGTAAAAGTAATGTTTATCTCTCCTTTTACCTTAAAAGTAAAAAAAAGAAAAAAAAGAAATTACTTTAAATAATAGTAAGATTAGGAGGAAGGTTTATCTCCCCTTCAACTTTATAAAAATAAAAATGAAAAGGGAGAGAAATTACATAAGGAAAACCTAGCTTTACTACCATAGCAAAGGCCAAACCCCGGGACGGGCAACAATTGACCACACATATTCTAGTATTTTTCTTAACCGTATATTGGCTTTACCATAAACATAATCTTTGTGCAAGTTATATTAAAATACTATTTTTTTTATTTTCAAATATTATGTCAACAACTTATATAATCCATTTGTTCCTAAATAATCGCTTTCTTTAATTCGAACACCGTTTATAAAAAAAATAATCTATTGTATTATAAATATTAGTATAATGTGTGATTAATTTTAATTTTCTTATGCATGTGGTCATAATGATAATAAATATAAAAAGTAATAATAAAGTGTTAAAAGTGTTTTCTTAAATGAAAAGTTTAAAAATATGACAATTATTTTAAAACGTAGAAAAGTAAAATATAAGACAATTATTTAGAAACTAAGAGAATACTACATATATTACTCTAAATTTAGAGATGTAATGAGCTCAAATAGTGTAAGG
>CM028378.1:100125327-100254942 GCA_013146195.2 Codonopsis lanceolata
AAAATTAAAAAAATTCGATCAATATGGGATGAATTTGAACAACCGACTAATATGCCAAAACAGTGTGTGATGTCAAAATAAGATGGATGAGTACACACAACTTCAACAAAGTTACTCGCTTTAATCGTTCATGACTCCTACTCCGCATACCTGAGTTCTATCCTTGCTCAAACCCCCTTGCCAAGTATGAGTAATACTCTAGTCCTATTAATGCAAGATGAAAACGTTAAAGAGTGTTCTGTTCTACATTCTTTTGTGCCTACTTTTGTTGATCCTAGTGTCACTACAGCTCTATCTGCCAAATCATTCTCCCTTCAAACGAGATCATCCGACAATGAAGAAAAGTCGGCCCAAGGCCCACCTAACTTGACTCACTGTGGAGGTACAGCCATGCAAAGGACACATGTTTCTTCCTCTTTGAATTTCCTGTTTGGCACAAGTTGCATGGGGTTAAACCTGATCCTTCACGCATGCCTAAGTGTTTAAAAGGTAAGAATGCTCAGGTGCATCCAGAGGCTAAGACCGCCTGTACAGTTCAAGAGCCTCATGCCAATACGCTTGTTGCATCTCCTCTAGTAGAGCCACAGTATTCTGGTGCAAATCAAATATCTATCTCTGAGGATCATTATAATCATCTGCTGAGCATGCTCAATCAACAATGCTCCTCTACTACCACACCTACAGCTTCTTCAACTCAATTTGCTGGTGAGTCTTGTCCATCTACTTTTATGATTGGTTCTGTTTACCAAAGTTCTAAAGCCAAGCATGCATATGAATGGATTGTTGATTCAGGAGCTTCTAATCATATAACCTTTTCTTTTGACTTACTTGTTGATCCAATTCCTTTCTCTTCTAGTATTCATTTACCAAATGGTTATTCTGCTTCTATCACTTATTCTGGCAAAGTCATTCTGCCAATTGGCATCACCTTAGTCAATGTCTTGTATTCTCCTAAATTTACTTTTAATCTGCTATCTGTTAGTAGACTAGTGGCTCACACTCCTTGTTGTGTTTCTTTCTTTCCTACCTATTGCTTATTCCAGGACTTAGATTGCAAGAGTTTGATGGGGATTAGTAGATTGGAAGGAGGCCTTTATAAACTGGATTTGCAGGCCACTACTTCTGCAGGGACTTCATGTTCTGGTTCTGTTGCTTCCACAGTCACTTCTCACTCTACATCTTTGTTGCACCTCAGATTAGGCCATGTTCCTTTTTCTTCCTTAAAGCATTTTCCTATTTTAAGTAAGCAAACTAGTAATACTTCTGTTTGTGATCCATGTCATCTAGCAAAACAGTGTAGAATGTCATTTCCTTTAAGTTTTTCTCATGCTACTGAACCATTTGCTCTTATACATTGTGATGTGTGGGGTTCTTATAGGCACAAAACATACAATGGATGCGATTCTTTTCTTACTATTGTAGATGACTATTCTAGGTGCACTTGGACCTATTTACTTACTTCAAAATCCCAAGTCTTATTCTACATAACTTCCTTTCTGAAATTTGTCAACACACAATTTAACACAAGTGTTAGGTCTGTTAGATCTGATAATGGCACATAATTTTTCAACACTGCCCTATCATATCTTCTTACCTCCCTTGGTATTGAACAACATAGCTCTTGTTTTGACACTCCCCAACAGAATGGGAGAGTTGAAAGAAAACATAGGCATTTGTTAAATATTGCTAAAGTCCTCATATTTCAAGCCAATCTGCCTATTAAATTCTAGGGAGAATGTATTCTTACTGCTACTTACCTGATCAATAGACCCCTAAATACGATTACGTCGCTTTAAATCTCATATGAGGTCTTATTGCATAAGCCTCCTTCTTACACTAATTTGAGAGTTCTTGATTGTCTTTGCTATGCCTCAACTCTTAAATCTACAAGAGATAAATTTTCTCCAAGGGTTTCCAAATGTATTTTTCTTGCCTATCCTTATGGCAAGAAGGCTTACAAGCTCTATGATCTTCATACACACAAAATTTTCTTCTCTAGAAATGTCTTATTTTATGAATATTAGCTCCCTTTTTCTACACCTTCTTTCATTACTTTAGATTATGTTGTTCCTATGTTTGTTTCTACCTCTCCTCCTGTTGATGTTTTTGTTTCAGATCATCACTCATTTCCTTCTTCTACTACTCATATCACTCCTTCCACCCCCCCTTTCTAGTCCTGATGTTTCTTCCTCTCCTTCTTCATCTCTTTCTCCTCTTATTTCTGCTGATTCCTCTCCTTCTTCATCATCTTTTGAAGATCTGTCTAGCTCCCTTCCTTCAGCTATACCATCGAGGTGTGGAGCGTAGGCAGTTGCCAAGCATTTCGAACTATCTGGCTTGCCTTCCCAATTTACCAAGACCTCTTGCTCTGTCAGGTTAGATTCTCCTCTCTCCTATTCTTCTATATCTCCTTCCTATTTCTCCTACATATGTAATATCTCAGCCCTTACAGAACCTACCAGTTACAATCAGGCCTTGAAAGATCCCAACTGGTGTAATGCTATGGCTGCAGAACTTAGTGCTCTAGAACTCAATCATACTTGGGATCTTCAAGAGTTGCCTAAAAATAAGAAAGTTGTGGGTTGCAAATGGGTTTTTAGGATTAAACACAATCCTGATGGTTCTTTGGACAAGTACAAAGCTAGACTTGTGGCCAAGGGTTTTACTCAAACTGAGGGGGAAGATTACTTTGACACATTTGCTCCAGTTGCCAAGATGACTACTGTGAGAGATTTTTTTGCTATTACTGCTATCAAAGGCTAGCATCTTTCCCAGATGGATGTTGCCAATGCCTTCTTACAAGGGGACTTGGATGATGAGGTATATATGCAGTTGCCTCCAGGTTATACTCTGTCTTCCACTTATCAATCTTTTGGCTCAGGTTCTGTGGTGTACAAACTCGAAAATCACAATATGGTTTAAAAGCAGGCTCCCGAGCAGTGGTATAGTAAGTTTGACACTGCTCTTCAGTCCTTTGGATTTCTGGAATCTAAGAATGATCATACTCTTTTCACCTTGATGAAAGATGGTACTTTCACCACCATTTTGGCCTATGTGGATGATATACTTATTGCAGGTTCTCATCAGTCCATGATCACTGAGGTCAAGTCTTATCTTCACAATATTTTTCATATCAAAGATCTTGGCCATTTCAAGTTCTTTCTAGGAATTGAGATTGCTAGGTCTACATCTGGCATTTGTATTCATCAAAGGAAATACACCCTAGATATTGTATCTGATGTTGGCTATATGTCGGCAAAAACCTCCAACCTGCCTATGAAACAGGATCATGCTTTAGCTGCAAATGTTAGTCCTCTTTTTTCTAATCCTCATCAATACAGAAGATTGATTGGTAGGCTCATCTACTTAACTATCACCAGGCCTGATATTTTATATGTTGTCCATATCTTGAGTCAGTTTCTTGCCAGTCCTAGACAGCCACATTGGGAAGCTGCCCTGAAACTAGTTAGATATCTTAAGGGTTCTATTGGTCAAGGGCTTTTATATTCTACTTCTACATCTCTGACCCTTCCAGTGTTCTGTGATGCTGATTGGGCAGCTTGTCCCACTTTTAGGAGATCTCTTTCTGGTTATTGTGTTCTCCTAGGCAGCTCTCTTATTTCAAGGAAGGCTAAGAAGCAGGGTGTGGTCTTTAGATCCTCTTGTAAAGCAGAATATAGGAGTATGGCTAGTGCTGTTTGTGAGACTCAATGGTTGGTGTCCCTTCTGCAGGATTTTGGTATTTCCCATGTCACCCATGTTGCCCTTTATTGTGACAATAAGGCTGCTCTTCATCTGGCCAATAATCATGTCTTTCATGAGCGCACCAAGCACATTGAAATTGATTGTCATCTCATCCGTGACAAAATTGTTGCTGGTCTTGTGGCTCCTCATTATGTTCCCTCTCACCTCCAGCTTGCTGACTTATTTACTAAAGCTTTGCCTTCTGCTTCTATTGGTTTCCTTTTGTCCAAGCTAAATGTTCTCAATCTATTTAGCACTGACAAGAAAATAAGAAGAAGAAGGCAACGAGCAATCATTGAATTGATTGCTCTCCAGTCTGGTATATATATATATGAGTGATCTGAAGGGTAGCCGTTACAATGAGAAAGAGGGAAAATTTTAAACAGAAAACCAAAACTAACTAACGGCCATAACTGCCAATTATAAGAAAATACAACTAACACCCTTCTGAACTAAAGAAAAATTACAACCAACCACCCGCACTTTGCAAAGCAATGGTCTTCAAGAAACATTTCAGCTTGGAGTTTATCTCTCCATATTTAACTGCATTCCTTACTTCCTTTCCATCCCTTAATCTGTAATTGCAATTTAGGTTGCCATCTTTAACACCCTCCCCACAAGTTGAGGGTAGGTGAATGCTCACTACTCCCAACTTGGAAAGAAATCTCCAGTGCAAAGCTCTTCCCAGAAATTTTGTAAAAATATCTGCAATTTGGCTTTTAGTTGGAATATGTTGTAAACTTATCAGACCACTGGAAATCTTTTCCCTGATGAAATGGCAGTCCAATTCTATGTGTTTGGTTCTAGCATGGTACACAGGATTGTTTGCCACTGCTATGGCAGATGAATTGTCACAATAGATAGTAACAGGTTTAGGCAGTTTGACTTCCAAATCTTTTAACAGACTAGTCAACCAAATCACTTCACAACTAGCTGTGGCTAGAGCCCTATATTCTGATTCTGTTGATGATCTAGAAACCACAGATTGCTTCTTTGAATGCCAAGAAATTAGTGAGTTTCGGCATCATACGAAGCTTTGTTATGGATTTCCTGTCATTAGGATTTCCTCCCCAATCACTGTCACAAAAACCTTGAAGTTGAAGATGGTTGACTGAGGGCAAATAAATCCCTTGTTCTGGTGAAGCCTTAACATATCTAAGAACCCTGTGCAAGGCTTTTAAGTGAGTATCCCTTGGACTTTGGACAAATTGGCTTAAACACTGAGCTGCAAAAGCCAAGTCTGGTCTGGTCAATGTAAGATAAATGAGTTTTCCAACCAATTGCCTGTATTCTGTAGGATTAACTAGAAGATTTCCTTCATTTTGTAAGAGTTTCTTATTTGGGTCAAAGGGAATAGTGAGAGGTTTGGCATTTAACAGTCCTGCAGCTTCAATTAGTTCCAAGGCATATCTTCTCTGGTTAAGATGGAAGCCATGTTCGAGATCTCATGACTTACATGCCCAAATAGTATTTCACATGTCCCAAATCCTTGATGCTAAACTTTTCATGCGATTCTTCAAAAAGCAATATTGTCTAAATCATTCCCTGCCACCAGTACATCATCAACATATACTAAAACACTAGTGAACTTAGTGCCTTCTTTCAATGTGAATAATGAGTAGTCTGCAAGAGATTGAATATATCCAAGGCTTAGAAGAACTTGATAGCTTTGAGAACCATTAGATGCTGTTTTTAGGCCATCTGATTTCTTTAACAAGCATACACCTTTGTTGGGTTTAACACGGGATTTGTATCCCAATGGTAGTTGCATATAGACCTCCTCTTCCGGTCACCATGCAAGAATGCATTATTCACATCCAGTTGATGAACTTCCCATTTTGTGCGGCGGCAACGGCTAGAATAGCCCTAACAGTCACCATTTTGGCTCTGAGGGCAAAAGTTTACGAATAATCAATACCTTCCCTTTGGTAACCCTTGGCCACCAATCTAGCTTTAAGTCTTTCCACACCGCCATCGAATTATACTTTACTTTATATACTATGACCTGACATAGCCTTTTTCCTTGTGGCGGGTTGACTATGTTCCAATGTTTGGTTTGACTTTATTCATGGCTTCAACCCTTCATTAACTTCATGATAAGATTGAGGCTCTTGAACAAGCATTATAGAATTGACATAGGATTCTTTGCATATTATATTCATTAAAGAAGTGTGCGAGGTTTAGTAAAAGCAGAGATGAAACAATGTAATCTTTTAGCTTGACGGAGGGATATTTAATTCTTGTTGAAACCACGCTAACAACTTGGGTTGACATTCTCTCTAATATCTGTATGATCATCAACTTTGGCATCACTTCTTACTTCAACAGAATCATGAACATCTTCAAATTCATTAAGATTAGGGTTTGTACTATTACTGCTTTCTGGTGTATTATCATGAAAAAGGTTAATATCTATCTCAGGATGATCAAATCTCTCAGAACCCTTGTTAATGAAAGGGAAGATGGATTCATGAAAGATGACATGCCTACTGATGAAGATTTTCTTAGTTTCAAGGTTGTATAGAACATACCCTTTTTGTCTGCCGGATACCTAAATGAACACACTTCGACACTAGGAGCAAATTTGTCATTAGGATGAGTAGAAGCATAGGCTAAACACCCTATGACTTTCAGTGATCATAAGAAGGCTTGGTGGTGTAGAGGACTTCATATGGGATTTAAATTTGAGGGTTGGGATTATTGATAATGTGGGTTGCGGCCAAAAAGGTATCCCCAAAATGAATAGGAAGTCAGTTGAAACCTAATAGCTCTAGACATGTCTAAAAGATGTTGGTGCTTCCTTTCAACAACCCCATTCTGTTGGGGAGTATCAACACATGAGCTTTGGTGTAGAATCCCAAGACTAGCAAGGTAAGGTATAACTTCACTATTATAGAACTCAGTCCCATGATCAGTCCTACAAAACTTAATATTGGTCTTGAAATGGTTAAGAACATAGGCATTGAACTGTTTTAATAAGGCAAAAACATGAGACTTAGTGGACATGAGGAAAGTCCATACCCCCCCTTGAAAAATCATCTACAATAGTCAAAAAATATCTACACCCATTCATGGTAGTTTTCCTATATGGTCCCCATAAATCACAGTGTATGAGATCAAAATTAGCTTTACTCTTAATGTTGGTCAACATAAAAGGCAATTTGTGTTGCTTAGCAAGGGGACAAATATCACAAGACAAAATTCTTTGAATATCAAGGTTCTTATCCTTACAAAGAGAATTTAAACCAACAATATTTTTTAGAGTAGTCAAGGAAGCATGTCCAAGTCTCTGGTGCCAGCTAACAATATCTTTGTGTCTAGAAGCAATAGTGCAAACATGTTTAGGATCTGGAAATTGATCTGCTTTGAGAATGTATAGTCCATCAATCATGTCACCAATAACTATGGTCCTGGTCATCTGAAGGTCCTGGAAAATGCATTGTGTTCCAATGATAAGTGTGTGACATCTTATACGTATGGTTAACTTTGACACGAGACAACAGATTGTAATGAAATTCAGGAATGTAAAATACAGTTTCCAGAGTAAGGTGGGGATTAATGTAGACCTTTCCTATTTGAGTGACTCTTACTTTAGAACCATTAGGCAGAGACAGAAAGATAGGATGGTTAGTGATTTCTACATCATGCATAACTGATAAAGATGTGCATATGTGGTCAGTTGCTCCTGTATCAATAATCCAGGTATGCAAAGTATGATAAAATTTAGGCGATTGTTGTTAAAGAGGTACATGCCATGTGTGTCATACCAACAAATTTGTGTCCATTCTGACTAGTATTATGATCTTCTGGACTATCCTTTGCTTTTAGCATGGCCATGACCTGGTTTATTTGTACCTGTAGTTGATCTATCTTAGAAACTCCCAATCCAGTCTTGTCATTTACTTCTGGATTTCCAACAGATCCAGCCTGAACTTGCATAACCTTGGAATTTGATGATTCTGCTTGATTTCCTTGGCCTTTACCAACTTGTCTACCAGCAGTGTTTGTCTTGAATTTATGTGCTTTGGATGATTGGGATTTCGGGATGCCCGATTGGAAAGCCCTTCGACTATAACAATCCTCCTTCACATGTCCTTCCCTATTACAATAGTTGCGAGAAAATTCCCTTCTTGAAGGGGGTCTAGTATATCTGTCTGTTTTGTGAAGGTCAAGCGGGAATCTTTCTCCCATAATCTGTGATTGTCCAAATTGATTAATGTTTGCAGCAATAGAACCAAATTCAGGCAAATATCCTTGTCTTTGGGTTTCTTCCTGCCTAATTATGTAGTAGGCTTCAGAGATAGTAGGCAAAGGCTTCATTCTCAAAATTTGCCCTCTTGTGTTGACATAGCTCTCATGATGCCCCATCGAAGCTGCATCAACTTGATTCTTGAATCTCTTGATTCTTGAATCTTGGCAGAACCACAAGTACAAAGGCACTTGCAGGCAGTAATAGGGTCTAAGGCTGCATTCTCATCCCAATAACCTTTCATTTTATGGAAATAAAATTCGACAGAAGAAGTACCTTGTTCAAGTCTATGTAGTTCTTTCTGTAGCTGAAATGCCCTATGTCCATCAATATTGGAGAACCTTTCTGCAAGTTCTTTCCAAACTGAATTGGCATCGATCACGAACTTTAAACTATTACTGATTTCTTCTGTGACTGTGTTGAAAATCCAAGAAATGACCATGTCATTTGCTCTGGCCCATAAGGGAAATAAGGAATCCTCCTTTTCTGGTGTTGGAAAAGAACCATTCAGAATCATGATCTTGTTCTTAGCCGATAGAGCAATCTCGAGAGACCTCTTCCATGAATTGTAGTTTTCACTTCCTGTGAGCTTTGTGGTAATGAGAACCAATCCAGGATGATCGTTGTTGTGTAGATATAATGGATGCATATTGGAATCAATTCCAATTTCCATGGAAACCCCTTTGCCTTTCGAATTGGATTGATCGATTTGAGTGGCCAATTTTTCTTCTGCCATTGATTAGGGTTTCGGGGAAGAAGAAGAATGAATGATGATGGGTGAATGATCTAAGGCTCTGATACCATGACAAGAAAATAAGAAGAAGAAGGCAACGAGCAATCATTGAATTGATTGCTCTCCAGTCTGGTATATATATATATATGAGTGATCTGAAGGGTAGCCGTTACAATGAGAAAGAGGGAAAAATTTAAACAGAAAACCAAAACTAACTAACGGCCATAACTGCCAATTATAAGAAAATACAACTAACACCCTTCTGAACTAAAGAAAAATTACAACCAACCACCCGCACTTTGCAAAGCAATGGTCTTCAAGAAACATTTCAGCTTGGAGTTTATCTCTCCATATTTAACTGCATTCCTTACTTCCTTTCCATCCCTTAATCTGTAATTGCAATTTAGGTTGCCATCTTTAACAAGCACGTTTAGCTTGAGGGGGGTTGTTAATGACATAGGTGATATTGGCAGAAAGAAGGTAATCAGCAAAAAGAAAAGAAGGAAGGCTTACAGGAAGGCTTCATCAAAGACTAAAGGTAGCAAGTGTAAGATTGCAGAACACCAAGGGGGTTAACTGCAATCTAGTCAGGCAATTATCAGTTTGTTAGGAACTTTCTGTTTATAAGTTGTTACAGCATCATTGATGAATGCAATGTATGAAGCAATCCCTCTAAAAGAAATAATATTCTCTTTTCCTCTTTGATTAATTCATTCTTCTATCAGTTAAAAAGAGTACTTTAAGAGTATTTTTGATATTTACGAAAGGAAAAATATATAATATACTTTTAATGAATCATTTGAATGACTAATGTGAGTCGTTAAAATGACTTTAAATTGTGTAAACTCTTAAGGCATGTCGGTTAAATGACTATGTGGAGTCGTGTAAATTAAAGACTATTAATTATGTCAACTATTCATGTGAGTCGTTTAAATGACTATGAAAAATTGTTTAAACAATTAAAGTGAGCAGTTAGGGCAAAATAATAATTCATGAGTTTCTAATCGGCTAGATTTCAGTTATTTAACAAGGACCTTATATAAAAACGAATGTTTAGAAACATGATAATTTTTGGAACAAACGAAAAAGACAAAACAAAATTATTTAAGAATGATGACTCACAAAATATTGACATCTCTAATATATATTCATATATAATTTTATATATAAATATCCACTTTGCTGGATGGTTCTACAGAGTACAGAATAGAACATCATGAAAAGGTCACCATTGATTCATTGGTTTCGTTATTTTGATGTGTACAGAATAGAACACGTATCCCCAAATTTACATCACAAAGTAAAGGAGAAGTCCTAGTGTCCTACTATGGTGATATAGAGACAAGTTAGGCTACGTGTCTCTTGTCGCTGTCTCCACAAAAATAGAAAGTTCATACCGGAATAACCGGTAAAAAGCAAAGGATCTTCCACATGTCGGCCTTTCCTTGACCTGCTCAAGAAAGTACACGTAGCTTTTGTAGATTTTTTTTTTTTTTTTGATGCTATTTTTATGCATCCAATTTTTGTATATACGTAGTAAAAAGCTATCAGTGTATTTACATTTTATAATTATGATTATTAATGTGGAGTCAAAGACACAAATATGTTTTGAATAATTTTAGTTTTACGTAAAACCGTCTTATAAAATTTATTCCAAATTTTATTTCGTAAGATGTCATTTTATTGTTTCAGAAGCTCAACCCATTACACACGATGAGTCGTATTAGTGAAATCGTCTAACAAAAAATATCTATAAAATATTTTTTTTAATTTTTGACATAGATTTTTATTGGGTAAATTCCCTCTACAATCACATTCTGCAAACAATCTTGGGTTAAGAGTGAAAATGGGAAAATCAATGACAACATTATTAGTGTGAATTGGCGAAGGGATTTTGATGCAATTAACTAAAGGAATTGATACAATTTATTTTAAGTGTTACCGTACAATGTCAGGCATCAGCGATCAAGAGTTTACAAAAGTATATCGGCTAGCCTATACTTTATGCCAGGCACATAAAGGAATTGGACTTTATTTAAGAGCGAGTATGAATTTCGACTTGAATTAACTACTCTTTTTCTCTTACTAATTTGGTTGAAGGCATAAAAATGGTTTAATCATACTTGCCTTCGATGATAAAGCTCGTGGTTAATTAGGTTAATTTCGTCCAATTGAGCTTTATAAACTCATGAATCATGATCCCTAATTTATAATTAACCCAAAACATTTTAGTCTTAAGCTTATTTGGTTATATAAATTGAGAGATATTCTTGACCACACCCAAGTCAGCTGTCCACGTTAGCAAGGGCGCCAAATTTCTAACAGGATGCTAATGAACAGGTTTTTTTGGGGGGGGACTTGCAGAAATATTAGCAGGTAGGCGATATATCAATAGTAGTATTTTTAACCGTGTCATGTCAGTTTGAGAATTTATCAATAAATGAAGCAGATAATGTGAAAATGAATTAATATTTACTTATAATTTATCTAAGTTAATTATGATAACAGTTAAAAAGTAAAAAAAACAAATATTTCAAATTACAAAATTTACGAAATTTTTTTTTTAATGTATTTTTATACTAAATTGCGGGTAAAAAAAAATTAAATTGATTAAGTTACAATACAATTTGGATTACAGTTAGAATTACAATTGGATTAACGGGAATAAGAATAGGTTTACATAAAATTGGATTAACGTGAATAAGAATAAGTTTAGATACAATTTGGATTACAATTACAATTATAAAACGTGAATAAGAATAGATTTAGATAAAAATGGTTAAGATTAGATTAAATGATTACCGCCAACTGTCGTTTATACATGCGACATGAGGAAGAAATTATGGTCGTAAGATTAAAGTAAAACAATAAATCTTAGCCATTACTTATCTCAAGTCAATTGCACACGTATAAACTGACCTCTATTATATTATAGAGGTTTAGATACTATTTGGATTACAGTTACAATTATAAAACGTGAATAGGAATAGATTTAGATAAAAACGGTTAAGATTAGATTAAATGATTACCACCAACTGTCGTTCACACATGCGACATGAGGAAGAAATTACGGCCGTTAGATTAAAGTAAAACAATAAATCTTAACCGTTACTTATCTCAAGTCAATTGCACACGTATAAACTGACCTCTATTGTATTATAGATGTTTTGTTTTGAAAAATTCATGAAAATTAGAATATGTATAATTGTCATTGGTCTTTTTTCTTTTAATATATGAAGAAAAGTTAAAAAAAAAAAGTCAGGAGATAAAGTGTAACAATCCAAGTCTAAACTCTTGAGTCAACTAAAATCAACATAAGAACATATACACTCATCAATCTTTTAAAATGTTTATTCAGCATGTCATATTATCAATTTATAATTTTTTTTCATTTTAAACTTATTGTCTACACTCAATAATTATATTCTTTCAGAATATTTATTTAAAAGTAATAATTTTATTTTCAATAATAGATATATATTTTTAAAACATAAAAAAAATATTAAAAATATTTGAAGAACTTAATAAATTCAGATGAGTTTGGGTAATGGCAGAATCATCATCATTTGAAGAGCTCAATAAATTTATAAAATAATTGTTATCGATAACAAAAGAAGTGAAAAGAAGAATTTTAGGTAGTTAAATAAGAAAAAAACTTGAGAAATAGTTGGTCGATACACTTTTTCAAACATTTAATCGATAGTATCCCATGTTTTTTTTAATCGTTAAACTTCATTTTCGTGATATCGGTTAATTAATACCCAAATTCAAAAAATATTGTAAATTTCTTTTTCTTCTTCACCCGCGTCATTAAATCCATCCGCATGATAACGCAAAAAATTAACGAAGACAAAAGAGAGTGGGGGGTTGACTGGTGAAGAAGAACGTTGGTTACTACATAATTATTCTTCATCACCTTAACTTCTCACTCTTTTACTTATTCATATCATGATGTTGTTCTTTTGTTCTTCTTCGTCATTGTGCTTGTGTCATTTAAAATATATTTACTTTGTGTCTTGTGTTACTATGCATGTAAACTGTTCGATGAAATTACTGAATTTTTTTGACACTTTTTAAAATCTGAATGCATCAATTTTGAATCACAATGTATCATTTGTGAATCGTTATGCATCAATTTAAATTTGAGATGTATGAAAGATACATACAAATTAAAATCATTTGTTGATTGTGTACCGAAAAGAAGATAGATGAATGTCCGATTTTATAATGATTTGCAGTTATCATGCATCAATTGGATTAGGTAATAAAAATTGATGTATCACGGTCCATAAATTGATTCATCATGGTGTATAAATTAATACAGTGCGATGTAAAAATCAGATTAGGAAATTTAAATTAATGCATCGCGGTGCATAAAAAATTAAATTACCTATTTCAATTTATGCATCCCGTTACATCAATTTATGCATCATGATACATGTGGTTAGAGATCTGTAGCGCACCTCAGGTTTATTAAAGATATCGTAGTCTTTTCCCCACAAAAATGATTTTTTTAAGTTATAAAAAAACATAGAGTACTGTAGCGGTTGAAAATTTATCAAAGTGGATTGGCCCGAATTTTGCCCAAAATTTTATGAATACTTATTGGTGCCTATTGATATCGGGTGACCCTTTATAAGAGATACTCCCTCCATCCCAAAATTATCGTTTGGGTTAACTTGATGCACGGTTTAAAAAAACACATTTAATTAGATTATTAATAGGGTGATAACTGGGCCGCTACCATGCAGTGAAATTATAACCGCAAAAGTTATCATTATTTTTTAAAACCGTTACAGTGTACTTTTTGGGAGAAAATGACGAAAATACCATTAATAAAAGAGAGGTGCGCACATAAAGCCATTGTCCAATTTGTGCCACGGTAAAAAAATTTGGCCGTCGTTCATTTTTATGGAAGAAACGATGTCTAATTAATAACACTGATGCATGATTGGAAGAAACGATGTCTAATTAATAACATCGAGACATATTGGACATCGTTCATTTTTGTGGGGCTCTAAAGATTGGGCGTCGTTGCATCCAATTTGGGCTTTGTTACCTCTAACTTTGGCGAAGTCTATCATCATATTAAAGAAACAACGCCTAATTAATAACACCGATGCATGATTGGAAGAAATGATATCTAATTAATAACACTAAAGCATGATTGAGCGTCGTTCATTTTTGTGGGGATCAAAACATTGGGCGTCGTTGCCTCTAATTTGGACATCGTTGCCTCCAATTTGGGTGTCGTTGCCTCTAATCATAGGCAACAACACCCATATCATAGGCAACGACTCTCACATCGTAGTCTTTGACACCCACATCATAGTCTTCACATATCTCCTCTACTACCATGAAGCAAGATTGTTCACGGATTGTAATCAGAAATGGAGCCAAAGATTGTTTTTATCATGCTCAAAGATGTCAATCCAACCTACCTTGCAAAGTTAGTTTTGAATTTTTGAACTTCTCACGTTAAACAAGTTTGAGCTTGCTTCTATTTTGAGGAGTAGTCTGACCGTTGTGATCATGAGAGATTCATGAGATACATTGTAAAAAATCAATAAATAGACTTGAGATATAATTAAGAAAGTAGTTCACAAAGCTCATTACCGAAAATAACGATGATGGGAAGAGGTAACATGAATATTTTAGGAAGAAAAAAAAACCATAAAAATATTTTTGTAGTTTTTTTTTTTAAAAAGAGTACTGAGAGCCGGTGATCCATTTTCACCACTGCCCACCTATCTTCACGAGGTAAACCAATTTGCAACATAACTTCACAACCGATGTGTAACTTGCCGTTTGAAAGAAATTATTAAATCCAAGATCAATCCAATTTCATAGACGTGGTTAGTTTTCTAACGTAAAGAAGTTTTGGGTTAGGTTTTATATATCAACAAAATGTCACTATTGGCTCCAAAGTACCTAGTAAGCCATTTTTGTCACCAAGCCTTACTTTAGGATTCTTTTGGATTAATTATTTTGGTATGCTTTTCATTTTTCAACACTTTTAATAGAACCACAACTCAAGCATTGTGCATGCCACGGTACACTAATTGGCACTAGTCAAATTTGGATGGGAAAAGATATGCCATCTTGGTAATGGAGGTTATTGACCCCACCCTTTGGAATGTGGCCACTTTGGCCCCCTGTTATATTAGCCAATACATGAGTCATTTTTTTATTTATTTATGTTATTCGTAAAACCTAATATGTATATGGTTACCAATATATTAATATTAATATCAAAATGATTTCTCTCCTCACAAAATTTTAAAAAATTATGATTTCAATGTCTTCATTTCTTAATGTTTCTTCCGTTTCACATAAAGAATCTTTTTTTAGATCAAAGAATAAGATATATATATATATATATATATATATATATATATATATATATATATATATATATATATATATATATAATCAGCATGTTACACACATTTAACCTGTAGAGCATAAGAATCACTTATGTATGGGATATGACTATAGTTGAATCAGATTCTCAAAGCGTGATCTTGCTAGTAAGATCTGATATACATGAATCCAGATCTTTTTTTTTTTTAATGATCCTTCACAAGGTGTCCACGAATGCATTGTGTCCATGGTTTGTGTGTGTGTGTTCCACAAGGTGTCTCCAAGCCACAATGAGCTTGAAACTAATCTTCTCTTGTGATACTCAACCATTATAATTATTTTATTCTCTTGGTCTTTGACGAGGTGTACACAAACTTTTTTTTTCTTGGTTTCATTAGGTGCAACTAATTAACCACATTGAGCTTGAGACTAATTCTCGCTTTCAACAAGGTTCTAAAAATCGTTAGCCGGCACACTAATGTCTAGCGCTTAGGGGACTAATCGGGGTGTAATTGGGGCCTAGGCGGGGCCTAGAATTAAGGCATAATTACCATATTTTTTTTGGTAATTTATATCAAAGATCAAACACATTGATTACAAATTTAATTTTTTTATGTTTGTCATCTTATCAAACACTTGTCTATATTTGTAAAATAAACAAAAACATATGAATCTACCTTTAATCCCAATTCTAAACAACCCCAAAGCAATAAACCAGACAAGTTTAGAACTAAAAACAAAATAAATATTACTCCACCTACCTACTGCCCCTACAACCCACAGTCTAACATATCCTCCCTAATCCCTTCTCATTCTAAATTATGAGTCTCGAGATCTTCTTCATCATTTTTTCTTCTTCTTTCTTCTATCTATAGTCTTGGTCGATTAGGCGGCGACTAAAAAAGTCGCGGCGGTAGAGAGGGGCCTAGCACCTAGGCGGAGCTAGACGGAGCGAGGCGGAGAGTTTTAGAACACTGGTTTTCAATACTAAGTTTGTCGTTAATACAAGATAATTTGTATGTGGTGAGAGCCGAGCACGAAACTCGTTAAATTTACCAATTCATCAAAGAACTTAGTGATGGTCAAGTATAAACCAATATTAGACATTCATAATTTCCAAGTATTACTCTTTAATAAAATACCCAATTACACATTTTACGCTGACCTTTGGAAAAGACTTGGAGATTGAGATCATATATGACAACCCAGAATACAAGGAATGCAATAAAGATAGACTACTTCTGTGGTTATATGCTCTATCCTTTCTGACAAAGATTTAATTATTTTATTTTGGATTGTTTTATTTAAAGAATTTATTTTTAAAATTTAAGACATAAAAATATTATTTTATTATTAATCAACTATTATAAATAATTTTTTTTTAGTTTAATTTTTAAACGAGAACTTTTTACCTAAAACGAAGAAAGTATGTTATATTTAAACATAACACCTAAACGTAACACCTAAAACCCTAAACGCAACACCATTTAAATAATAAAATGACCTAACTACCCATACAATTAACACCCCTAATTTAATTCCCTAAACCAACACCCACCCCCACCTAAACCAACACCCACCCCACCCCTCCCCCCACACTCGTCTCCCTCTCTCTCTCTCTGCGCCCAGATTTGAACAAAGAGTCGCCGCAAGGAGTCGCCGTCTCCTTCAACTCTGCAAATCGTCTCCCTCTCTCTCTCTTTGATTCGAACAAGGAGCCCGTCTCGCCGTCTCCCTCAACCCTTCTGCAAATCGTCTCCCTCCATCTCTCTCTGTGCACGGCAAATCCCTCCCTCCCCCATATGCAAGGCAGCAACCTCTCTTCTCTCTCAGAAATCGAACGGCAGATCCCTCCTTCCCCCAATACGCTCGGCGGATCCCTCCCCCCCAATACGCAGCAAGGCATCGGGATTTTGGCAAAAGGTTCGCTACTTTGTAGCGGATGTATTATAATACATCCGCTTGTTTGTGACGGATGTTTTATAATACATCCGTTTGTTTGTAGCGGATGTATTACAAGACATCCGCCGCTGTGTAGCGGATGTATTACAAGACATTCGCCGCTGTGTAGCGGATGTTCTGATTTTTTTTTGATAAAATTATGTTTTTTAATTTAAATATTGTGTAGATATATAGAATGTTTTATATATAATTTGTCTGAATCTTTTGATAAATTGTCTGAATCTTTGGATTTTTCTTGCGCACAACCTGTTCGAAGAAATTTCTTGCACACAAACTGTTCGAAGAAATCCCTTGCGCACAAACTGTTCGAAGAAATTTCTTGCGCACAACCTGTTCGAAGAAATCCCTGTAAGAATGAAGTGGATTAAATTGTAACATTTCTTATTAATTATCTATAAGGGTATTTACGTCATTTTATTCTTTAAATGGTGTTGCGTTTAGTGAATTAGGTGTTGCGTTTAGGGTCGCTCGTATTTAAATGGCTCGTCATCAGGTCCATACGATGAAGTTAACAGCTAATGGAATTCAAGTCAAACTCACAGGTAGTTGGATCAGGCAAGCTAATCCAAATCCAAAAAAAGTTGACTCCATTTCGATATTTTTTTCTCCTTTTTTCTATAGCCTGGCCTACTACATAAATATCGATTTAAGTCATTTTAAAAGATAGTGTGATTGTTTGTTTTATTCTCAAGATTGAGAAAGTTCCTCCCAAGACATATAGTTCTTCATTTGTAAAAGATAGCTCCACTTTTTTATAATTCAATCTCAATATATGGTATGTCAGATAAAAAGGATTTATATTACATAAAATATCTGTAAGACCATATTTCATAAGTTTTTGTCTTAAAGATTATTCTCCCTCCAATAAAATGAGTCCACCATACTATTTTACAATGTTTCACTTTAAAATTATATTTTCAAAACATGAGTCCGGATCCTATATTCCAAAATTGTATTACATCTCCTATTCTACCGTCGGATTCTTGCCACGTGTCAATCGTAAATAAACAAAATCAATTACTAAGTTGATTGTGTTTCCATAACAATAAAAATTCATGAAATCTAGCTCAATATTTCCTTTTGTGAAGATTTCTTATCGACATATGAATCCCGAATAGAGATGGAATCTCCTGATCTATCACCTTTATAACATTTCAACATTACCTTTAATATTTGGTATTAACATACTCCCCCGTCCCTAAATAATTGTCCTAGTTGACCAAACGCAGAGTTTAAGAAAAAACAATTGACTTGATTATTTATATTGGTTTAATGTGTAGTTTCCTTTAAAGTCCATGTGTATGTGGCCCCAATAATTAAAGTAGAGTGAAAAAGTAAGGGTAAAGTGGTAAAAGTGATGTTCTAAAAAGGTAAGTTTCAAACTGGACAATTATTTTGGGACGAACAAAAAATTGAAAGGAAGACGATAATTTAGGGACGGAGGGAGTATTAGTTATGTTCAAACATATTTATAATTATGAACAATTATAATGTTAGTTATATATCCATTTGATAATTAGATTTTTCAAATATGAACTTTTCTTATAAAACGAAAGAGTGGCAAATAGTTACCGTAAAATAGATTGTACGGTCGCCTTACCATTTCAAAAACAGTAATTGAGTTAAACTTCCACCAAATAAAGTATCGAAAAAGCTTAATAAGTTTTACGGTAAATATACAGTAAGTCCTAAGTAAGAAAAAAAAAAAAAAACTTCTAAGTAGTAACTGGATTTGTTCCCCATGTCAAACAAAGCTACTTACCTACCAACAAAAAAAAAAATCAGTAATAAAATACCATTCCCTCAATTTATTAATGAGTGTTTATGTTAAAAAAATTTCTTGTCCCAACAAAAATTTCAAATTGTGTATGAATCAAGTAATTTTACTTTTGACACTTGTCACGTCCTCTCGAGGACTTCTAATGTTCTATGTGAACATTACATGCATCAATGTACATGCGTTGTAACTCTTATTTTTTGAGGCTGTTGTATGTATTTTTACGAAATGTTATGTCAACCTTAGTCGTAATGATTTAATATTTTTATTAGGGTATCAAGTTGGGGTGTGACGGTTGGGATAGGACTGAAAATGCCCAAAAGTCAACTTTTATAATTTCACTCAAAATTAAAGATGAACGGTACTCATTTAAGGATAGTGGGGGTAATAACTTGTTGTGCAATTATGATGATAATTTTAATAAATTGAATAATCCATATGTTGAGTAATGATTTTAGCAATTCATGGAAAAATATTTTGCCATATAAATGTACAATTAGTTAATTATTATGCGATATATATTAATTATCTCATCTCTAAATATTATCATACAAAAACCGCTTTCACCGCCTCTATTGAACTCTCTAAAAGGGCAAAAATGTATACAATTATGATTTAAAAAATTAAGTTAAAATTTAGTTTGAGTAATGTTATTAGGAAAAATAAAAAACTAAAAACTCCAAAATTAATCACAAGTCACAAGCATGACCAATACCACTGAGCGTTATATGGGAACAAACCCACTGTATTGATCTCCACCAAGGAACCGGCCAAAGGAATCTATTGTCTTTTCAAGTGTTGAAACCCATATTATTCTTTTGTACCATCTCCAAACCCAAATTATTGTCACTTATTGCCCTCTAAAAAATCATTATGCCACGTGCTACTTCTTAATTCTAATCCATTGGTTTCTACGTAATTAACCCATGTTTACAATTTTAAATTGAAAAAATTGTGACCGGTCCCTTTCTGAAAAATTTAATCGTTAAAGCACCTTTTTTTTAAACTGAAAAATGATACTTTTGGAGATAAAAGATTAAGATAACCTTAATGAGTATAATATGCGCTACAGAAATACATCGCGGTGCATTGACTTTCGATTCATCAGTTTAATTACATGAATTTTTGCACCGCGATTCATCATTTTAATTATCTAGTCTATTGACACTACGATTCATCATTTTAATTGCATAGTCTATTTACACCACGATTTATCATTTTAATTGTCTACTTTATTTGCACCAAGATTAATCACTTTAATTGCATAGCCTATTTGCACTGAGATACATTAATGTTTGCATCGCGATTCATCAATTTAATTGCAATGATTTTGTACCGCGATTTAAAATCATAATGAACTAGACCATATCCTCAACTTTTTCCTCTTTCTCCTCCATCGTAAGCCTTCTTATTCTCCTCCTTCGTCTTCGTCTCTATTATGAAAATCCTCAAACCCAACACATTTTCATTAAAGTTTCGTACTTAATGAATCAGAAAACTCGTTTTCCTTTTGAGGGCGTTGCCCACGAACATTCACGAGGGGGCAGTGCCCCCTCGACTCCAGCGACCTGACCGGGCAGGTCGATCATCGTTTCATTATCCAACAATGATGATTTTTTGAATCCAATGTGTTTGTTAAAGTTGTTGAAGAAGACGATAGTATTTTCGAACGATATTGTCTTTTGCGATTGAAAAAAGAACGGTATCTTTTGGAATTGAAAAATGAGAACTATAAAAAGGGTTTCCCATGACCTAAAAGCTCGCTTTTCTAACCGTTCCAAATTGGAACTTTCTAAAAGCAATACATTTGTAAACACACTGTGTTGCATTGAAACACTTTAAAAGAGAAAACACTGTATTTTTTGTCAGGTCAAAACGCTCCACCAACCAATCTCTTAAAAAAGAGAAGATTGTGTTTAATTATTCAGCACATCATTATTAGAAATCAAAAAGAAACAAATAAAGAAACAAAAATTAATACAATTCAAAAATGTCATCGACATAATGAACTCAACAAGGCTCTTCGAATTTCTCAAAATGTAGCACGATATTTTTGAATCACCAAAAGTTGTCAACAACCACCAAAATTTGCCGGAGAGAAAAAGAAGCATAGTTAGTTGAATTTTATCGAGATTTAATTCACTTATATCCATCGAATATATATCAAAAATGTTAATAATAACTTCAAAATGCCAACAAGAAAGTATATAGGATTTAAATTGGAAACCAACAAACTCTAGCTTAACCGGTATTGTTCATTTTTTTAACGGAGAAGTTGAATATTCAAGTTTTGTAACAGACATACCGGTACTTCACTAGTTTCATCGGAGATGCGAGGTGTTTATATCTCACCAAACTCCATAGGCATTGTTGTTGTTATAACCTCATTTGTTCTAGTCCCACGAAAGACACTGTATTGTGATAACCGTAGTTTTTCAAGACATTATTAAATAATAAGTGTAAAAGTAATGTTTATCTCTCCTTTTACCTTAAAAGTAAGAAAAAGAAACAAAGAGAAATTACTTTAAATAATAATAAGATTAGGAGGAAGGTTTTTCTCCCCCTTCAACTTTATAAAAATAATAATGAAAAAGGGAAGAAATTACATAAGGAAAACCTAGCTTTACTACCATAGCAAAGGCCGAACCCCGGGACGGGCAACAATTGACCACACATATTCTAGTATTTTTCTTAACCGTATATTGGCTTTACCATAAACATAATCTTTGTGCAAGTTATATTAAAATACTATTTTTTTTATATTTTCAAATATTATGTCAACAACTTATATGATCCGTTTGTTCCTAAATAATTGTTTCTTTAATTCGGAACATCGTTTATAAAAAAAAAATCTATTGTATTATAAATATTAGTATAATGTGTGATTATTTTTAATTTCCTTATGCATGTGGTCATAATAAAAATAAATATAAAAAGTAATAATAAAGTGCTAAAAGTGTTTTTCTTAACTGAAAAATTTAAAAATATGACAATTATTTTAAAACGTACAAAAGAAAAGAATAAGACAATTATTTAGAAACTAAGAGAATACTACGTATTACTCTAAATTTAGAGATGTTATGAGCTCAAATAGTGTAAGTAAACGTCAAATTGACAACATAGGTGTAAATGGGCATACCACGTCTAGACTTGGTCGCCAATTTAATAATCAATAAAAAAATATTAAAAAGAACAATCGCCACAAATTTATTTTTTTGGTGATGGTTGATTGTGGTGGTGGCTGTCTATGGTTGTAGTCATCGACAGTGATACTCATAGAAGGGTGTGAATGACGAGGTTGTCTTCGGCAAATGGTGATAATAATTGTCAGGAGATTGTCGACGAAAGTGGTCACTAGTGGTGGTGGTCAGAGGTTGTCGTCGTAGGTGCTGATGGTCGACGGAGGTTGTCGTCGTAGAGGTGGTGGTTATCAGATGTTTCGATGTTGGTGGGGGTCGTCGAAGGTTGTCTTTTGGCGGTTATCATAAAATATGTTGCTTAAAATTAAAGTAAGAAGAAAAAATAATAATAAATTGATAAAATTGATGTTTTAAAAAAGGAATTTTCAAAGAAAAGAATTACTCTGTATTTTTAAACTGATAAAAAATAAAATTAAGATAATAATTTTGAAACGAAATGAGTAATAAATAAATAAATAATAAATAAACAATAAAAATGGAACAATAACACCTAGATGGCTAGATCCCATGGACATTGACAGTGACGAGAATCCTTCAACAGAACGGATTCCGTTACGCAGGGCAGCCCAAAATCAGCACTCTAAAGCTGCAAGCCCGTTACAAACGACGGCCCCGATTTTATCAAATCGAACGGTCCAAATCACAGTGTACCATCATTAACATAAACCATCCGCCAAGAAAAATCCCATTAATATCCAAGGGCGGCTGACCTAATTTATGATTCCAAGATTGAAAACACCATCCTTTCTCCTTTCCTACACCAATCTTTATCTGACACGTTTCCACCACTGAAAACTCCACCACCTTAACCTATGCCATTGGCCGGCCTCCGTGGGCCCAATGAGCTCAACTTACGTACGGCTCTAACACTTGCCGAATATAGTAATAATTACACAGTACAAACAAAAAACGCAATCACACACATATAACTTGACTTATTATATCATTCATTCCCATATATAGACACCATCCCTACATTACATTGTCATTTACCATTCTACCCTACCACAAAACCATATTTACATTTTGCACTACCAAAACTATTAAACAAAAATTAAAAAAACTTATATGTATAAACTATAATCCCAATCCGATTTTTGTCACTTCCAAAGTACTATTAAAAACTAACTTAGAAACCTAGTAGACATTTCACAGTCTTATTTTTTTTTTGATTTTTTTCTACTTCAGCCATCGCCGATCCCAAGTAATTGGGACAAAGACCAAGCCGAGTTAGGTTGAGTTTTCCAGTCCAACCCTTGCATTTCATCATATATGCTATAGGCTGCATCTATAAACAATATACTCCAAAGAGAGAACAAAGGAGCTGGGTTCTCCCCAACACAGGCCTTTTTAGTAAAAAGCACTAGTGGTAGGTGGAGAGAGGGGCATTGTGATACCAGAGTATAACTTGGGGCGTTGGGAGTAATTAAGTATAAGACTAGGGGGCTAGTATTCTATAATCAGTCCTCCCATTGGGGCTCTATGGGGAATTCCCTTTCTTCGCTTGGCGGTTCTGAAAGTAACAGCAGTTGGGGGTGGCGTTGACGGAGTGAAACTGTGGACTTTGTGGTTGCTGTTATTGCTCTGCTGCCGTCCATGGCTACTAGTGCTGTAGGAATCCTCTGAGTCGGATGCAGCCGCCATAAGCAAATGCTTCTTTTCCGGCGAGTACTTCCTTTTCTTCTCGAAATGGCCTCCAGTTCCAACAATCTGCATATCAAAATCACATACATTAGACTATAAAAGTACTATAGATAAAGCAAAAATACCCAATTCAATGTCATAATTAGACATCATATCGGGTTCTTGATGGTCAAACCACGATCAACCCCAAAAACCCAATTCAAAAAGTTCGACCATTATCACCCAACTGGTTTGTGAGGCATAAAACTTCAGATTTCTACCCAATTCACTTTCTACAATGGGGATCATCTTGGTTGAGAATAGTCAACCCCCGGAAAAAATCCGATCAAAATCAGATAAATTTCAAATTATACTAATAAATGTGAATTGGGATTTCATGGATTGACCAATTTTTACAAAGACCTAAGTCAATTACAGAAAAATGAATAGTGTAGGGTGGAGTACCTTGCAACCGAGGGAGCAGAATCGGAAGGAATCAAGGAGACTGCGCTCGCATACTTCACAGGTGTTTGTGACACCTTTGCCGGGCCTTGGCTGTGGCCTTTCATTAAGGAACACGACCTTTGCACTGTTGATAATGTAGGTCTGAACAGAGGTAATGTCCAGGTATTTCTGAATCTCAGAAACCCTAATCACATCATGGTATGATGATCTCCTTATCTGTCAACACCAAGAAGCACACAACCCCATCAGTCTAAAAATGTCCCAAAATTCAATTCACATTGAAAATTAACAAATAAAAAGCAGTAAACCAAATCAATCAAACCAAATTGATCGAACAATGACTCAAGTTCAATGTTACACGGACAATTCAAAACATATATCGAAACCCAAATTCAAATTCAATGAAAGCTAACAAATTTGAAAAAGAAAGATTATCAAAACCCATTTTAAAATAGGCATTATCAACCGTCAAGAATGAAAACATGGTAAAAAGGGGCAACCCCAAAACTAAATGTACATAACCAACATTTGGTAGAAATGGCAAAATCCCAATACAAAATCATCAACATTCTCTTAAAATAAAAACCAATGTTAAATAGGCAAACTTATCACGCCACACATGTGAAACAGAGTACCCAAAAATAACCAAATCGAGTATACATATCATACTATAACAGGGAGGAGAGAGAAAAATTTGTTAAAAAGCTGCTTTGATGACAAACAGAACAAAACGGCAGTAAAAAGTTACACAAGAAAGGTTCGAACCTGAATGGCACGATGGTCCTTGTGGTAATTGAGACAGAGAGAACAGAGAGGCCCATTCATACAATCCAAGCAATACATGTTACATTCACTCTTGTGTGAATCAGCGTGTAACTTGCATTGAACAAAGAAGCTCTCCCTCAGCAATGGCTTCAACCATGGCGGCCACCTGTTGTCTTCATCGTCTGGACCTCCAGCTCCCTATAATCAATAACCCACCAAAATTAGACAAAAACAGAACAAAATAGAGAAGACCCAGACTTCAAAATGCGAAATCTTGACAGTTGGGTATTTACCATTATGCGCCTGTTCTTCGGTTTGATTTCTCGGACAATGGGTTCTTGATTTTCGATCGCCAGTTTGACTGATAAAAGAGCTCGAATTCTAGGGAGAGAAAGGGAGAATGATAGACAGGTGTAGAGAGAGAGAGAGAGAGGGTTTTGGAATTGGAGGCGGCGAGGGAAGGAGAGGGTACTTGTAGAGGAAAAAGGGAGGGGAGAGGGGCTGCTGCTTTTAGAGAGAGAAAGAGGAGTGGGTCGTTCTTATCCGCTCAAAGTCTAACACTTCCCGTGGCCAACTCCGAAGCTGAATCCGAACCCGAACCAAGAGAACGTTGGGTGCAAGGAACCGACCTCAGTCGTTCCTTTTCAATTGCCTTTCCCTTTCCTTTCCTTTTCATTTCTTATATTTATATTTATTTATTTATTTATTTATTTAGTAGGGTGTATTATTACTTATTAAGGTAATTATCATTAGTAATAAGGGTATATTTAATTAGCAGCTGATTCTGTATTTCAATTTTGATGGGTGAGTTGGCACATTTATTATTCCTTGAGATATTTAAATTATTCTCTTTTCAAGGTTTTGATGCTTCTAATCCTCCTTTTTTCAGTTTCTAGTGGTGAATTATTTGATCTACTATTTTTAAAAATTTTATTGAAAAATATTTTTCACTTGGTTGAATTATTCTTCTTTTGTCCAAATTCGACACCTCATTTTCTTTATTTTGTTTTTATTCACAATTGTTCAAAGCTTCCGTATTTTCGGACTTCTCTAGAGTTACTAGATACGAGGCAAATATCCCATTAAATTTCACAATATTTCTTTCTTGCCATCCCCTCTTATAATTAAAAATTATAGCTAAATTCAAACTAAAATCGAGTAAGTCTCCTATAATACAATTTTACAGATCTTAATTTGTAAAAATGAGTCTTTCTTTTTCGCATCTCAACCCACCAATACGTGGTGGGTTAGGTAAGGAAAACCGTTTTACGAAAAATAACAGTAAAACCGTCTTACCTAAGTTTTTGCTAATAAAATCAATGTGTTTATTGTTTCAAGAGTATAAGCTTGTTTGGTAATCGAATATGGATAAACAGTATTATTAATCACAGTACTATTAGTATCCTCATTATTAGTCATCACTTGTATATAACGGGTAGTTTCGAGATAAAAAATATTCATCTCAATTTTTTTTAATGAAGACACTAATGATATCAACCTTCTCCCTTAGTATTAATAGTGAGGGGACAACAATTTTATTCGGGTGACTCTTATTATTAGTCTCGATCACCTATTGTGCACCAAACATCATACAATTTGATTTATTAATCTTATCTAGTTTTAATCATAACTATCAAACCGAACATAGGTCTTATGTAAGATATTAATGCGTAAAACGAAACTCCAACCTCTTACAATTCAACCTACCAACACACAATTAGTAGGATAAAAATGATTTGTCTTATAAAAAATACATAAGACCGTCTTACACAAATTTTTTTTATCATTGTTTAATTCTTTGAATTCCCATGATCTAATAGATCAATGTGCTTCTGGCAACACACGAGATTTACGAAATGTTTCAAATAGATCTTCTTTGGATTATATGACTAACATATCAAATGTGCTCGGGTAGTAACACGTACGAAGATTGATGATGAATTTAAAGTTGGTGTGGACAATTTTTATAGTCATACGTCACCCAATTTTTGATATTGTTGTTGACTTAAAACTTTTTAGTTTTTAGTCATTTGATCAAAATAATAATTAATAATAGTTAATATGATATTATGATATTAATCTTTTTTATTGTTAATAATAATGAGAATCTTATATAGAAAAACTTTTACTACCAATATCATTTCTTAACTGATATGAAATAATATTATTATATTGACATTGGATGACTATTTTACTCTAATGACCAATTTCTAACATCATGCTTTAAGCTTTGATATTTTATTTATCCAAAACTCGATTTTGACAAATAAATATATAATTTCGATACTCTTACCGAATAGAACACATTTACAAAATTATTTTTTCCAACAAACAAATGACACATAAATAAATTCGTGCCTCAAGTTACACAATTTCATTAACTAAAAACACTAATTTTTCAACAAACATTATATTTTAAGCCTTGATATTTTATTCATCCAAAACTCGATTTAGACAAATAAATATATAATTTCAATGTTCTCACCGAGTAGAACACATTTGCATAATTACCTTTGCCAACAAACAAATGACACGTAAAGAAATTTGTGCATCAAATTTCACAATTTCTTTAATTAAAAACACTAATTTTTCAACAAGTATTATACTTTAAGTACTGATATCTTATTCATTCAAAACTCGATTTGGAAAAGTAAATATATCATTTCGATACTCTGACCGAGTACAACACATTTCCACAATTACATTTGATAACAAACAAATGATACGTAAAGAAATTCGTGCATCAAGTTGCACAATTTCTTTCACTAACAATACTAATTTTTCACTAAGATACATCTCTAGTCTCTACTATAATTACCAATAAAAGTGATGTAACAAACATTGGTTGAAAATTGATATTTGTTTAAAAAGTATTTAGATAAATGACTTTTGGTGATTAACATAAAAATAATTTATCTTAAGATTTTTATAACCAATATCCATTTATAAATAATGTTAATCGTAACCTCTATGATAATAATATTGTAAATTTATTTTAATATTTTCTCAGTGGAAAAAACTCTAATATGATTAAAACTGAGTCATAACCCCAATGATAAAGCGTCGGCCGGTGCTGTTGTCGCTCACAACAACAAAATCATGATTTCTACTTTATATGTGAATTTGTTTGTTTTATTTGTTTATATCTATTACTTTTTGATGCATTTGATTCAATAAAAATAAGTAATTGTTGATATTTAATTTATATTACACCCGTACAAAGCAAACACTCAATAACTAGTGATTATATAGTATAGGTATGTTTTATTTCAATTTTTTTTGTTGTCTCGTTCCTAAAGGGCGATTAGAAAGTAAATAGATGAAAGGTGTCACTTTTCTATTTTTCTTCACTTTCTGATTAATATGTGTGGAAGGGCAACGCAACTATTGGAACAGGGAGATTAGGCCTGGATTAAGCAATTGGGTGGATTAATTGAAACAACTCCTCCTTACTTGGAACTTGTCTTAGAGAATACAAGACCATTTAACAAGGAAAATCCAATCCAATATCCCTACTAATATGGCAAGTATAAAGTAACTTGTATTGAAAGTAAGCACATCTTAAGTAAATAAATAAAAGTAACTCTCTTGTAAAGATCGTCTTATGTATCTTTATTCGTAAGACGAAACTTTACTATTTCATAATTTAATCTACTAATATACGATGACTCGGATAAGAATAATCTGTTTTATAAAAAATATTCATAAAATCTTCTTACCCAAGTTTTTATCAATAAATAGTATTATTTATTTTTGGGTAAATTTTATTAGGGAGAAACCTAGAAAAATATAAAAGGTAAAAGTTATAAGAGAATGTATCTTGTAAAACGTCTTACAGATTTTAATTCGTAAGACGTAGCTCCATTTCATTACAGCTCATTCCACTAACACACGATGAGTCGGATAAAAATAATATGTCTTACAAAAATTATCCGTAAAATCATTTTACTTAAGTTTTTACCAAGTTATAAGATATGATAGTTTTTTAAAAACCCATTTTGCAATTAAAAAATAAGTACATTTTCATAAATTCGCAATCACGCGTGGTTCAGGAGATTAGACTTCACGACTTAACTTTTAGGGGAGAGACTAGTCTTGGTAGTGGGGTGAAACTTGGAGATTTCATCATCGTGAACCTATACTAATAACAATCAAAATAGAAACATATTTACACAATTTGTAGGATTTAATGATATTGTGTCCACTTGTCCTAATATATTTATTTTTATTTTTGTTGGGTAATAGCGTGCGGACTTGAGTTGAGCATCTCTCTATCTCTAACGCGAGATAGACATTCTCTTTTATATTTTAACCCTTCAAATTTTGTTATTCAAAATTTAACACCATGACCTTGTTTGGATAGATAATTCGTTTGTGATATACAGTTTTGTGATTGTTAAATAAAAAAAAAGAGATATAGACAAATTGACAAATAGACCAAGGACGAACAAAGATACTCCCTCCGTCCCTAAATAATCGTCCTGGTTGATCCGACGCACAGTTTAAGAAAAAATAATTGACTTGATTATTTATATTGTTTTAATGTGTAGTTTTCTTTAAAACTCATTTGTATGTGGCCCAAAATTAAAGTAGGATGAAAAAGTAAGGGTAAAGTGGTAAAAGTGATGTTTTAAAAAGGCAAGTTTCAAACTGAATAATTATTTTGAGACGAACAAAAAAAATAAAAAAGACGATAATTTAGGGACGGAAGGAGTAACAAACCTTGTATCAGAACACGGCCTACGTACTTGGGAAAAATTGCCCCTCTAGATCATTCAATCTTGGAGATATCTTGGGAGTTGGGAAATTAAGATAAGATAGCCAAACATGGACATCAGCATGTCACTATAGAGTATAGAGGCCTAGTTTCTTCCCAATTTTATGTGAACATTAGCAAGAATTAGAATTGACCCAAAATATGGGAGGAGAAATGATAATTTTGGGTCCTCCCCCAGCCATTCATATTTAGAATCAATATGCTTCTTTCATTTTTCATTTTCTTTGGGTTACAAATATTAAATATATAACGACATTACTACGTTTGGCTTTTTTGTGTACTAAAAAAATCATATTACTCGGAACCGAGGGAGTAGTAGATAATGGAAAATTAGTTTCCGGCACACACACATATTGTGTACACAGTAATATTAGTTTCCGGCAAAATTAGTACGTATCATTTTAAGAGTCCATATTGAATGATTATGTCTACAATCTACATAACATTTCAGTATTATCCAACACATTTGATATTAACATATTGAGTACACACAAATATTACTGTAATTATGATAAACTATAATACTAGTTATATACTCCTGATGTTCCAGCAAATAATCTGTCATACTATTTTAAAATGTTTTACTTTAAAACCCAGCTTTCAAAAAATTATGTTTATCATTTCTATAACATTTCAATGTTACCCTTCACACTGATATTAACATATTGGTTATTCTTAAAATATTTGTTACTTAATGACCAACTCTAATATTACTTATATATACCTTAATAATTAAAGTTATTAAACAGACTTTTTGGGTGGATCGGATGGAATAGCATTTAATAATTTGACATTTCAAATATAGACTCTTTGGACAGAACGGATGGAGTATATTATCAAGATTTGCATATTCAGCCAATGTGAATAGTATCCCCATTTATTTGTTGTATGATAACTTAATCAATGAGAAAATAAGGTTACCTAATACCATGTGTGTGAAATTCAGGTGATTTTGTGTTACTTGTAATCAATTATTGGAGATTACCTAGTTCAAATTTTCTTATTAAATGAACATCTAGTTCGGGAGATCAATCCATCATCTACCCCTCACTCTTTCTCACGGGCTTAGCTCAGTTGGTTAAGAGCTAGTAGATTTGGATACAGACCAATGATCGAGTCTTAACAATCGCAGTATGGGGGTTTCATCCTTTTGTGAGGGTGGCTCCTTATAGGTACTAGGCACTAGTCCTCCTAACTACTTAATCGCTGAGTCACCATGATTTTTCCTCTCACATTCTCATAGAACTGAAATATAAGAGCTCTCAGGGGGAGAGTTTCCCCTTTTTAGATATACGGTATATATGCAATTTGACTCTAAAAAACCCACCTTACCTATCAAATAAAAATATTAATACACTTTGCATTTCACCACATGTTAATTGGTGTAGACACACAGGAAAAAAGAAAGTTGAACACAATTTCCAATCAATGATTATGGTTGGGTAGGAGCAATAAAAAAGATTGTCAAGTTGATGAACCACTTGTTAAAGTCCCTAATGGAACAGCACTCTAAAATAGATTGTTAACAAAAAGAAACTATTCCCTCTTTATTCCTAGTCACCCACTACTGATTTTTATATATCTAGTAATCTCTCATAGCTTCATAGCCAATTATCATCCCCATCTAATGTAAGGCTGCACTTATTTAGAGAGTGCATTAAGAATTGTACATACTCACATGAACTAGTGCTACACACATGACACATACACACATATATATTATGTAAAATAAGAAAGATAAATCTTGTGTAAGAGTGTAAGACTGTTATATGGATCCTTATGCTTAAGATAAAGCTCTATTATCTCGTAACTTAACCCATAAATATACGTTGGATCAATTAAGGAGCTGAAGATCCGTTTTATACAAAATAATTATAAAATCGTCTTACCCAAAATTTTTTATCAAATAAGAATATTAAGAATATAGTTTTAGCTTTCTCAAAAAGGTATGCATTTAAAGCTCATTTGTTGCGGTTTGCCAACTAATGACGAAGATACAATTTAGAAGCAATTTTTGAGTTGTCACAAGCTAACCTTCACTATGATTTATATGACTTAGGAAATTAGTGTTTTGTGTGTGTGTGTGTGTGTGTGTGTGTGTGAGTTTGGCCTTAGTGGAATTATTAGGGTTTTTTGAGTTTGGGTAGTTTGGGTAAATGAATTGCCACATTCCTAATCTCCATCTAAATCATTGGCACTTATTAGTGTAATTATCTAATGTTAGGTATTAGTATTGTGTTTTATATTACAAGGCAATATTGTAATTTCAAAGTCCACCTTACTAAGCCATCAAACAATTAAAAGACTATTAATGGGCAAATTCAACCCTGGTTTAAATGCCTCAAAGAAAAAAAGGGGGAAATAAAAAAGTCATTTTGACTTCAAAGATCACGCCATTAACTTTGATGAAATTAACATATGATTAAATTAATACTAATATTTACTTTCCAGATTGACTAAAGTGTCCTTTGTATTCCGTTTATACTCTTTACAAAATGGATCAAATCCAGGATATTAGATTACACCCTTCAAAATTCTTAGCATATATACTGTTCATTAAAGGCTTAAAGCACCTTTAATTTATTGGGAAAAGTCGAAATTATGAGTAGGTTAGAGCAGCCCACCTGGGCTTACCTACAAATACCGGTACCATTGCTTCCTAGCCATGGACTTGCCTTAAAATACTGACAAGAGTGCTCTATGTGAAGATACAATTAAAAACGATATGATCAATTTGATATTCAATTTTAACGCAAAATGGATTAAGAATGCTGATAATGTGTAAAATTTTATCGTTAGTTGATTATGCAAAAAATCAGCATGGGCCATCCGTTTGCGTTTGAATTGACATATGTACTTAAGTGTGAGTTTCATCAATTTAAAAACCTGTCAAGAATACGAAATAATTAGAAAATGTGGTCATTCGTTAGGAGGGCTTGGATGGGATTTACTTTGGTCATTTGTCGGGCCTTTTTTCGGGTATTCTCGCTGCTTGCATGGGCTTCTGTCTTTGAGCTTGCAACTGGCACGTGATGGTCGCCATGCCTGCCAGGGTGGATGAGGCTCTACTCGAGAAAGCTATGTTTGCATGCGGAATGATCTATCTCCCTCGGGCATGGCCCCTTAGTCGGAGAGGTAAGGCTTTAGTTCGGCCAGGCTTAATCTGGGATTGAATGTGGTATTTAGTAGGGCATTTTGCTTCTTGTGCTCGGTGCTTGTGCGAGTTCCTGTTTATAAGCTCGTGAATGTCATGTGATGGTCGCACGTGTTCTACTTGTGATTGGTTTTAGGCCGAACACATCCGCTCGTAAAGTTCAAAATTGAATGTCGTGATGTTAATTTATGTCAAATTACGACATATTTGCGATCTAACTATGTTTGTAGTAACCATAAAGATGGCCTTTTCTCGGCATATCTCATGGGATATTTAACTTTTGTTAGGTTGCATTATACCATTCGTAACGAATTTTTTCGTTTCCTGAAATTGATACATACCTACAAAGGGTATTTATATTAATTTTATAAAAGAAAATAATGAGGAAATTATATTAGTATCGAAAGGCATATACGAAGATAATTAAAGTTGGTTATTGGATAGTATAATAAGCATCATTCTATATATATATATATATATATATATATATATATATATATATATATATATATATATATATATATATATATATATAATTTGTGGTCAGTGTGAGTTGCCAAAGGAATATATAACTAGAAGAACTTAATAATTGATAAGGTTGAGCTATGAGTGTCAACATATATAATTGACTGAAAACAAGTTTTTGGTGTCTTATGGCATCACCTTTTAATGATATCCTTTTTCTTTTCTTTTTCTTTTTCTTTTCTTTGTTGTTAATAGGTTTCTCTTTTTAAGCAAATCTTTGGTTCCAGCACTTCTACATTATTTATGTGCTTATGTAGTGGAAGACCACTTTTTTTTTTTCTCTCAATGGTAGTTTCATGAATAGAAATTGTTAGGAAATAAAATGGAAGAAATTAGCATTTAGATATAGAAAGTTCGGGGTAAAAATCTAATATTGTGGACGAGTGCGTGCTTGACATCTATTATGAAAAAAATAGAAAAGAAACAATTAGTTATAATATATCGGTCCAAGTAACCTAATTAAATGTATGATAATCGAGTTTGTGGTATTATTAAGAGTTTTAATATTAATGTAGTTAGATGATTTTAATATAAATCCCAAAACTTTAATATTTTCAGTTGATGATGATTTGAATTGTATTTGTCATTATTTAAAAAATAATAAACTTGATGTGATGATGTAAAAATCAAATAAATTTGATCTAACGACACTAATACTAAAATTCGTACAAATATAAAAATTTTGAACTCGTAATTGTAATATCATACCAATTTAGATATTAAGTTTTAGTTAAGTTGAATTGTAAATAATTAATGAGTTTGTCGTGCCATATTTAAACCCGTGAGTCATATTCATATCGTGAATTCTATCACATCCAAGCATTGTAATTGTACCACTCTACAGTCTACACCCATGGCCTTTTGAGTTTTGACCAACCTTCTCTCTCTCTCTCTCTCTCTAGCTTCAAGCACCATTGAAGCTCTCTCTGTGTCAGTGCGTGCGCGCACTTCTATGGTTAGTTTGTTTATTTTTTGACCAGGTTTTGTTGTTTGTTCCTATATAACTATAGCCATCGACAATTTTGGAAAGAAAAAAAATGTTGTACTTCCTCGGTTTTTAAATAATTGTTTTTATTTTTTCTTGTCTGTTTTAAAATAATTATTATTTTTTAAACTTTTATTTTTAGGAAAACACTTTACCATTTTATTCTTATTTTTTCTATCTAATTTAATTATGATCGCATGCTCATACGCATTAAAAAAATCACATATTTCACAAATATTTAAAGAATTAAGGATTTGCATTCAAAGAAGAAAGATCAATTACATTTTTTCTTAAACGGTGTGCCGAGTCAAAGAGAATAATATTTTGAAAACGGATGAAGTATAAGGTAATTTTTGTAGTACGTGAGACCGTCTTACATATTTTAATTAATGGAGCTTCACTCTCTCACAACTCAATCCACCAATACACGGTGAGCCGGGTTAGTGGCGGATGCATAGATTTTCTAAACCAGGGCCTAAAGTTTACAAATCATAATTGTCCTCTACGTATTTTCATATTTTGAAAACGTTTAAAACATACAAGACAATTATTTAAAAATTGATCACAAATTCGGTTTCGTAGATCCGTCTCGACAATATTCCACTAAAAAAAATCTTCTGATAGTTTTCGTTTAAATTTTTTATTCATAATCAATAAAACCAAATTCTTTCAAATCAACCACAATTTAGAAATCTACACAAATATAAAAAAAAAAACTCATAAATCAACTACTTCAACCCCAAATTAAAATGCCCGAATTTCAGATGAAATAAATAAATATATTTCCTACCAAGATATTGAACACACAAATTTAGGAATTAAAACAATATTATCATAATATCATCTATCACAAATTCACAACGATTACACAAATTATATACTCAATTAGGGATTTTTCAAAATTACTGTTATTTCAAATTAGAGCTATTTTAAATTAGGGCTATTTTAATTTTTAAAATTTAAATCACAATTATAATTTAGAAATTCATACAATCATACAATTAAATTGAAAAACCGGTTCAAAATTTCAGTCTCTCTTTCGATGAGTAAAAAAAAAAAATTTACTCAAGTAGAGGCAACTTGTACAAATTTGACAGAAGTGGGGGCAAATTATAAAATGTACATATTATTTTTTTAAAAAAACAACGTGGGGGCAACTGCTCCAAGACCCTGAAGGGTGTTTCCACCGCTGGATCGGGTCAAGAGGATTTAGAATTTTTGTATCTTGATTGATTCAATTCTCAATCATTCTCATTTTCCTTACTATTGATTAATTTATTTTTACTTGATTCTATACAATGAAAAATGTATATCTAAATATGAAACCCATAATTTATAAACCAAAAATATTGAGATATTAAAGTCAAAATTGATCAATAACCTAATCTTGGGCTCGTAATTAATACTAAATTTACACTGTCAAAACAAAAACACTTAACCGTAACACATGAAAATGCTAAACATAGCACTCTTTTAAGCTAATTAATGAAATTCCTTTTACCCATTATGTTAATATGATTAAATTACAATTTAAACAATTAATAACTATTATTATTAACATTTAAAACAATTAATCAAAAAATTAATTTTCGAGTGATGGATCCTAACCGTATTAACTTGTCGTTATGGTTGGTGGGCGGACATTTTAAACAAACATTTATTCAAAAAAATCAAAATTTGAAAAATCTGAACATCACCAGTCCTGGGCAGCCGAAAAATCTTCCCCAGACTCCGACTAAAGTAGCACTTTATGTTAGATTCCGTTAAATATTGTTAGGCCTCCGTCAGATTGTACAAAGCCTAGGACTGAATCACAAGAAAACAAATGCCAACAGACTTAACAAAATATAACGGAACATAACGAAAACTGATAGAAACTGTTAAATTATTGAAGAAATAGATGGATAAAAAATTAGGCGTCTACCCATAGGGGTCGTCCGAAAAATCATTTACCATCACTCTTTATGGTCGGATTTTTCATCTTCCCAATTTCTTAAGAAATTCAACACTTTTCTTCAGATTTTGTTAAGTCATTTACCTTTTTTTTTTCTTTGCGATTTTGTCCTAGACTTTGTAAAATTTGACAAAGGCCTAACGGAGTTTAATAGAACCTTAAAAAAAGAGTTTTTTAATCCTAAAAGTGCTAGGTTTAGCCTATCATATGTGCTACGTTTAGCATGTCTCTATCAATATTCTTGATAGTCGGACAAAATATGAAAAAAAAAAAAAAAAAAAAAAGATGCGTAGTGGCCGAAGCATCATGGCCCGTGCCGATGGTGCATTCCATCCTGTGGAAATACCAATACCTATTTGATGTCACGCCACACACATTACTAATCGTTACAACTTGTTTCCAAGCCTAGTTGGTCTTTCCTTGTCCATTCATTGGTGGAGCTGCTTGGCTACGACGGAAATATACACCCCCTCCCCGCTTTTGCTATATAAGCACCACACTTCATGACCAAGGGAGGATTAATCAACATTCAACAACATAATTTCCATCTTTCCAACCTTTTTCTTCATCCTCAAACAAATACATTTTGAATCCAAGAAACAAAACAAAAATCCTACACCACTTCCACACACACCAACAAATAAACAAAAATAATAATGTTTTATTTTTCTTTTCAAGAAGCAAAGACAAGAGAAGCACAATAAAACAATGGCCTAAACACCCCTTCCTTAGTCACCCAGGGCCATTCAAACACCTTCATACTAAGCACTTATTCAAGTCTTCCACATTCTTCATGCTTTCTATCTTCATTGAAGGTAATCCCATAGGTTGGTAAGCTAATTTAGTTTGTAATCTTGTAGTAAATCTTTGCTTTTCACTATGCTATATATCAAACATGTTTATTTTATACATAGGTTAGTTATCTATCTTGCTCCTAAAATGCCATAATCTTGCACATACTTTCTTTGTTCTTTTCATAAGAAACATGTTCTAAAAGCTTTGATCTATCAAATTCAATGTATGTAATCCATGTTACTCTTCTTCTTTTGTAATGTTCATTACTTATATGCAAATCTCTCTAGTGGATGATTGGCTTGGAAATAGTTGTTTGAATGTCTCAAAATGTCATGTTGAAGCTCATGAATGTGTTCTGTGTGGGTTTTGTTTGTGGCTTTTACTCTCCCGAGTAGTCTCACATTTTTCTCTTTATCACTCTTTAACCTTTTTACACAATCATTACAAAACGAACAAACAACCCAAATGGTCCCTATGAAATTTGGATTTCTCGATTTTGATCCCGATTGCTCGCATTTGGTTCTTAAGCTAAAAAAATCAAGAAATTGGTCATTCTGTCCAATTCTGTCAGTTAAGTTTCCCACATGCGTGTCACGTGACTTTAACCAGGAGTAAAATGGTCAAATCAATTCAGAAGTTGAGGGACCACTTGGGCCACCTCAATTGAACTAAATCCAGGATCCTTTCTCATCTCTCTGATCTTAACAATAATTGGGCCATCTCTAAGTCCTCTTGATGCCCAACCAAATTATACATATTTGAGATCAATATTATTTGGGCGCAATTCAAGAAGTTTCTACGATATCTTACTTCCCAACTCAGTATTTTCATGGACCCTACAAGCACTAAGCACGACTGTATTTATCGGTTATGCCATGAAATTCTCTCTGAAAATTGGGGTTTTCTTCACAACAAGAAGAAACAAAGAGGCACAAAAGGGTTTAACCCTTTCTCAGGTTTCTCCCTCTTTCCTCAATCCCCATTCTTTCTCTCGCTCTACAAATACGTACAAACGGGGCGGGTTCCTTATGTGTTTGCAAAGCCACTGTTGACCGGTTGGAATCAAACCCTACCTCTAAAAAACACTTTTAATTACAAAGTAGTGCCACTATGAAAGCTTATCAAGACGGCTACGACTACTACTGGAAGCAACTAAGATGATTTTTAGAGCGAGATGAGAAGATAAACAAATTGGGGAAGTGAGAGAGAGAAGAGGTCGCAAAAGAAGAGGGGGAAAAATTGCCGAGAGAATGGAGTTGGGAGGGCTGGGGTGGAGGAGGAAGGAGAGGATATACAATTAAGCCCCTAAAATGAGATTTTTGCTAAATGGTCCATGAACTTTAATAAGTTGAAATGACAAATTTCTTCTTGCTAAAAATCATGTGAGATGCACGTAGTTGGATTTAAAGGTAGAAAATTAACAGATTTGAACGGAAGGACAAATTCCATGAAAAAATTACTATAGTGAGCATAAATTCAAAAAAAATAATTTAAGGACCAAAACCGAGAAATCTAAATTTTACAGGGACCATTTGTTTTTTTGCCCTTACAAATTTAGTAATGAACCATGGAAAAAATCAAGTGTTCAAATAGTGCCAAATGGTCCCTATGTAAGCACCTCATAACCAATAATGACCCAAACCGCCTCTTAGCCATTAATTAAATAACAAAGAAGACTGAGTATCCGTATTGAGTTTGACTAGAAGACTTGGAAGCATAGTATAGTCTTGGCTTGAAATAAAGAGTCAAATGAAACCCGCGGTTACGGCACACCAATCCTGACCCATTCAATATATAATAATTTGTCTTTTCTTTTGTTTTTTTTGGATAAATGAAAAGTATATATAGTAAGGTCCGTTTCACACATGCGGGTTGACTTACCTTTTTGATGGCTTTTCTTTCTCACTCTCTCTTGATATTACCGTCTTTTTTACTTCCGTTTCTCTTCTACATATTTAAAAAAAAAAAAAAGGACAAGTAGCACATGGTCACTATTTAAAGCAAAAAAAAAGTATTGCTATTAACATGTTATTATTAAGCCATTTATTAATAGCAAATGTTAATCTCTCCCTAATTTTTAAATGAAGACGCTAATAATACCACCCTCCTTAATACTTTATCACTCCTTGGTATTAATAATCCAGACCACTTAATTGCGTCTCGACAACTCGACAAACTCGACCAAACATCGCTAATAATACAACCCTCTCCATAATTAACCTTATAGTATTAGTATCTTAGCTTCTTTTTTTTTTTGTTAAATTTGAGTTATTCGAATATTAAATTTTTACAGAGACATTCCTTTTGGTGAATGTTGTTAAAGAAAATATCGTTAAGTTACCCACATGTATTAGTAAAAGCTAAAATAAAATATTTTCCAATCTAACTTATATCAAAATTTACAATCAAATCTCTAGTGTTTGAAAAATAACTTTGAGGCCTTCTTCCACAATTGTTTGGCAATTTAGCGAGGACTTTTAACAATCAAAAGCCACCTGTTGGGCGTCATTTTAATGGGCCAACTGATTCACGCACTAGGCAAGCCAAGGAGACCAGTTCAAGTGACACTAATTGGAAAGATACACCTTTGGTTTCAAATGCTGCTCCGCTTGTGTAAGCAGGGAAAGTAAATGATTCTCAATTGTAATACTATGGCATCTCTCAACACTTATGTGTTATGAGTGTATTCTTCGTCTTCAGATCTTGTTCATGTACCATCCCTTGATTCCAGACCAGCTTCCAATGTTGAGGATATTAAGCGTGAAGTTGGGGCCGTGGGCGCTCGATGTCAATCTTCTGAAAATTCTTCCAAGCAGACATCTGCACAAGCCAGTTCTTTCTCAAATGCTCATTTGGGACGAGACAATTCCTCTAGAGAAACATTTCAATCTTTTTCTGCAATATATGTTTCTTTCCCCCTTCATTAATCACAAACCTGTCAATGGATTGATCTGAATCCGATGTTATTTTTACTTTTTAGGATATGTATTTAGTTTTTAATTCTGATTACCCGATTTTGGCCGAATCCGAAAATTCGAAAGCTTAACAAATTGTATATGAATTAAGGTGTTTCGATCCATTAACAACCAGATCCGATAAAAAATATTAATATTATACATATAAAATTACTAATGAATAATGATAAATTTTTAGTCATTAATTTTTACTAATTCTATTAAATATAAATTTTACGTTGAGTTCTAAGATCTTACTAACATTATTATTTATGTAAGTAAACTAAAATCATAAATTTTTAATTTTATTCAACCATTGATTAAGAAAAAATACATTAATATTAATTTTATTCAGTACTTTAATTAGGACCGAATAAACTCTGAACCCGATCTGAATTCGAAAATTTAGGATATTGATCGAGCTTTTGAATATCCAAAAGATAATCCGATCCGATTCAAGTCCGATAATTTCTTAACAAATCGGATAATGGATTTGACTGATCCGATCTATTGACAGGCCTAATTAATCATATGTTTCTTTCTCAAATTTGAAATTTCTCAACCCACATCCATTATTAAATCCAGCAGTCGTCACCATTCTTTAATTAAAATGATTTTTTTTTTAAATCTCAGCTTCAAACCAACAAACAACAGGTCTCAATACCCAAATCTTAATTTCTCAAAACACCAATCTGGATCGGTCAATTTATATATGAAATCTGATAAGAAAACAATGAAACAAAAATCAAAGGGATTTGAATAAAAAAATCTCATTTAACTTTTCAAATGAAAATTTGACATGGAGATCAGATCTGGAGTTTTCGTGGGTTCCCAAAAAATCGGGGAAGAAGGCCTCATAATTATTTTTCAAATTTTAGGGATTTGATTGTAAATTTTGATATAAGTTAGGTTTAAAAATATTTCATTTTATCCTTTACTAAATACATATGGGCAACTTAACGACATTTTTTTGACAGCATTCATCAAAACGATTGTCGTTGTAAAAATTTAATATTTGAAAGACCCAAATTTGACAAAAATATGTTAAGAAACTAATACTGTGAGAGGCCTATAGTCGATGGACCAACGGTGCAATTTGCCAAAAAAAAAAACGATTAAGGTCTATGGGGTCCTTTTCTTAGAAACTCGGGTAAGCCCTAATTTCTATTAGGGGTGAGCTTGATCCGGTTCGGTCCAATTTTTTAGAAAAAAAAAAAAGAGAAAACCAGAAACAGACTAATAGTCTGGTTCTCAAAAAATTTAGAACCGGAACCAACCCAATATATTTGAGAACCAAAACATTGGTTTGGTCCAGAACCAATCAAAGATGTACGAGAGAACCAGGACCGGACCAATACTACGATTTTTTACTTTTTAATTGTTTAATACAAATACATAATAAAAATTTTAAGATTGAAACTTCATAAAAATGTAAAAAACCTTCGATAAAAGTACATTCAACAATTAAAAATATCGAACTCATAAACTTAAAGCATAACAAACATGTGGAAACAAAATAATAAAAGAGTATCAATTAAAAAGTAGAATAAAGAAAGAATTAAGAATTAATATATATATATATATATATATATATATATATATATATAAAATAAAATAAATAAATAAATAACGTTGAGTTGGTTCGATCCGGTTCTGTGTATTTTTAGTTCGAGAACTGGGACCAACCCAAATATCAAATTTAATGAAAATTCAGATCCAGGACCAAACCAAAATATTGGTCCGATCCAATTTTGATTAGTTTGATCCGATTTTATTGCTTCGGTCCGATTCCCAAAAAATCTTTCACACCCCTTCTTTCTATTTTACTCCGACTTACAAAGCTACTTTTACGGCGGGGCAAACTTAGCTAAGTAGCTTTAGGAAAATAAATATATTCCCAGCCCAACCCTCAAATTTTGTGTGACTATTTGTACAAGCAAATATGGCCAGGCCATATTAGCTGTGGGTGCTTAACATCATTTTAAAGAACCCATATATATCCATTTTAAGATCTTCCATGACAAACCATATCTCTTCCGCATGCATTGGCAAATCTTTTTGAAATCTTAATGACAAACAATAGCAAAAATGACCGCGAATGAGTGTTTTGATATTAATTCCTAAGGTGTGGTTTAATGGAAAAGTTTTGACTTTACAGTGTGAGGTCTCAAATTTAATCTCTTTCCTACGCCTCCTTAGTTAGACAAAAAAAAAAGTGTTTGGAGATTTTTAGATTTAGATCATTTGTAAAATGTTTAATCTTTTAGTTTCTTAATTTTTAGGTCATAATTATGTAACCGTGCAGCTACGCCAAAACTAGAACGGGATTGTAATTGTCAAAATTGAAAATATAATTATAAAAAATATCTACAAAGAATAGTTTAGAAAGATTTGTGCTAGTAAATTTTGTGTTATCATAGCTTAGAACGAGCAATCGAATCAACCAAGAGTTCCATTTCTTATGTATACTTAACATAATAATGCAAGCATGTGAAGCAGATTGAAATTTGAACGTGTGCTCCTTGTACTCCCTCCGTGTGGTCACGTCATCACTCTATCTATTCCAGAAAAAAGTCACTTTTTTCTGTTTTATATACCATTTCAAGAAAGTGTTTATTTTTGGATCTTCGATTTAATATGTTTTTTTTCTTCCTATTTACCCTTTTAATTGATGGTAAAAACTTGGGTAAGATGATTTTACAAATATTTTTTTGTAAGATAAATCTTCTTTACCCAACTCATTATGTGTTAATAAATTAAGCTGTGAGAGAGTAAAGTTCTATCTTACAAATTAAAATACATAAAACGATCTTACATGAGACCTACTATTTATTAATTATTGATGTGCCCGGTACTCTAACATGGTGTATCTATTAAACATATATATAATCTAAATATATCTATATTATAATTAAGTCCGTCTTTCTGAAAAGTTAACTATTGGCCAGGATTCATTTTTACAAAATATAACTACTTATCAGGATTAAATAATTCTAAAAAGTTAACTATTGACCAATATATGATTTATATGTATCCTTTTCATTCTTTGCATCTGTTTTCTTATATACTCCGTATCCTTTCCCTTTTCATTATATAATCTTTCTCTCAAAGGCAAGGTTGGTTGTCCCCTTCAAGTTTGTTAAAATCTAGCAGGATATCGCCCATGTTTCCCTAAACAAAAAATTATAAAACTAACTTTTAATTTTTTTCCCACTGTTAGATGATCATATTGTTTTAATTTATTACCGAGAGGTGTTTATTTTAAATTATTTCTTTTGAATACTGACACCGTCACATACTGATACCGTCTCATACTAAATCTAATTTATAATAAAGTTCATTATTTTAATTTTTCAATCCGTGTATTGGGTAATCATGATACTCGTCAAGGAATAGAGTAATGTTTATATTATTTTGCACTATTTATTCGAGAAAATATTTAGTAATCCTAAATTACAACACTAGTTGTCAAATACTCTTTGTCCCACTCTAAGAATTCACATTAAATTTTTTGATGGTTGAGGGATATATCAATTCATTTCCACATTAACGATTGTAATTCACTCTCACATTTATATATATGAGAACGGTTATCCACTTTTAACTATATATTACAAAGTCATCCCCTACAATTATTCAATTAATATTATGTTCTGAACAATCACCCTTATAAAACATCACTCTTACATTAATATAATCTCATAATAGAGCTCAGTTAATTGACTGAAGCTATCTGGCGGTGGGAATTGATTACATGCATGAAATCAAACGGTCATGGGTCAGTTACATATAACTCCTTACAAATAACTCCCATCAACTATGGACCGAGTTCGAATTGCGCCCTTCAACTACCACTTAAAGCAATGTATCCCTTCAATTGTAACATTTTTTTAAATCATACTTTCTATTTAGATATTATCGTTTCAATTGATAAAATCATATATACCGGCACACGAAGATCTAATATGTTTACAATACAAGTAGAGGTTAAGATGAATGTTTATGAAAATCGTAAGCATAATTTATAAAAGTAAAATTTTTAAGTTTAACAATCCAAAATATAATAAATGATTCTTTACCTCGAATTGAGAGAGGATTAATAAATTTTCACAATTTAGATGAATACAAAAACTTAATTTAGAGTATTCTTTAGGATTCGTAAATTGCAGTGTTATTCCATCAACTTTTGGAAATTGCAGTCTACCCCTTAGTTTTATAAATGAAAGTTGTTATTTTTAACATTAAAAGTGTTATTTTTGGCGCTGCAAGCCTACAAGTGTCACTTTGCATCTTTAATGATAATTATTACTCCCGTCCTAAATTATCTTCCTTTTTTTTTTCGTTCGTCTCAAAATAATTGTCCAGTTCGAAACTTACCTTTATAAAACACCACTTTATCTTTACTTTTTCATCTTACTTTAATTATGGGTCACATATACATGAGCTTTAAAGGAAGCTGTATATTAAACTAATATAAATAATCAAGTCGATTGTTTTTTCTTAAAACATATGTCGGATTAACTAGAATGATAATTTAGGATCGGATGGAGTACTTTTTTCCTTAAAACCATCACACTTACCTTAAAAAGTGTCTATTTTAGTACAAAAATGTCAATCATGAAGTGTACTTTGCATATTATATGAAAGACAGTCAATTTTTGTCTCAAAATATCAATTTTGTTCCTAGAAATGTCACTTTTGACATTAAAAATGTCATTTTTTAAAATCATAACTATTGACCTTAAAAAATACTCCATCCGTTCCTAATTTATCGTCTTTGTGGACTTGGTGTGTGGTTTAAAAAAACACATTTGACTAAATTATTAATATTAGTTTGATATGTAATTTACTTTAAAGCTCATATGTATGTGACATAATTAAAATATGATGAAAAAGTAAGAGTAAAGTTGGAAAAGTATTGTTCTAAAAAGAAAAGTTTCAAACAAGATAATTATTTTGGGACGGACGAAAAAAGTAAAATAAGATAATAATTTAGAGATAGAGAGAGTATCAATTTTGTCATTAAAAATATAACTTTTGATTGTAAGTCACTTTGTTCCCTAAAACCGTCACGTTTGGTGGAAAATTAGTTAATTTTGCCACTTTATTTTGAAAAATCCTTACATTTTGAACAAAATAGCAATTATACTTAACTGTCATCTAATTTCTAATGAAATTAATTTCAATTGTCTCCCTAATATTTTTAAAATGTTAGAATTTTCTTAATGATAGTTAATGTTAAAAATATATACTTTTTTAGTTCATAAATTACAACGGGTCCCTTTTTGTTCTTTTAAAGGTTAAAAAAAATATTTTGTGAACAAAAAGAAAAGGAAAGAATGAATAAAATATAAACATATGAAGAAAATATATATTGCCTAAATACAAAATAAGAAAAAATATCCATAATGCAATAGTGCTATGTGACACATTTACAATTGAAAAAAGTTATTTACCTTTTAAAATTAAATCATTTAAAAACATTATACGGTGGGATTTATCACAAGTGTAGAGGTGGTTATCCTTTTATTAAAATATTATTTAATAAATTATGTACTAATGAAATTTGTTTAATTATTAAAGAACTATTTAAGAAAACTATTTTATTAAAAAATGTCAATAAATTTTTAAATATATGTGTTAATAAATTGTTTAATTATTATAAATTATTTAAGACTTAAATTATCAAATAAATAAGTAAGCATAAAACATTTCTAAAAGTAGTTAGTCTAAAAAAAAGAATTATTCATGAAAATAGATTTCTTAACACATCACGATTTTCACGTTACTGTCATAAGATGAATTAAAAAAATATTTCTCTTGTAATCTTATCTTTATAATTCTAATTATAGTTAATTTAAAAAGCATTAATACAAAAATAAGCTATAATATAGTCAACTCTCTTTACAAATTTAAATTACATTCACCGGAATGACTGTTAACGACTTGATTAAAAAGTAGCTTTTTCAGAATTTTTAAGATTATAATTATTTTAAACTTATTATATTTTTATAATATGATTCAATTAAAAAAGTATATATTATTTAATTTTAATATTTTTCTCTTATTTTTTATTAGGTAATATATTTTCTTCTTATTTGTATGTTTATATTTCATTCATTCGTTCTTTTGTTGTTCATAATATATATTTTTAACTCCTAAAAGAAAAAAAAACTCCCTTATAATTTAAGAACCAAAAAAACATCTATCTTTTAACATCAATTGTTATCAAGGATCTTCCAACATTTTAAAAAAATTTAGGGGAGGCAACAAAAATTAATTCCTTTAGAAATTGAATAACCATTAAGGATAATGACGAAATTGCATCTCCCTTTTAAAGTGTCAATTTTGCTCAAAAATTAGTATAATGTCAAAATGTAAATAGTGGTCAAAGTACATTGACAAAATTAACCAATTTTTCCATTATTGCCCTTAAAAGTGTCACGTTGTATTATAAATGAATACTGTCATTTTTGGCATTAGAAGTATCACTTTGCATCTATCAGGATCAAAATGCAAAGTTTGGACACTTAAGAACTTTGCCAGCCAATCTGTGAAGATAGAGGGCACTTTAGCTATTTCTCGAACTGTAGAGGCATCGCTACAATTTTCAAACTTAACAGCAATTCGATTTTAGCATCTCCTTACGCCACATCGCTCAGTCTTCCCACACGCAGGTCACCCTGCTTCCCTACTTTGGAGCTGTGAATCCGGCTCGCGTTTCTTCCGAGCTTCAATCTGTTCCTCTCACGTTTCATCTAATTTCTTCGTGGATAGACCGCGTGTCTCAAATATGGGCAACCCGCTTCTCCTGTTCCTTTCTACCCGATTTGTCTCACATTGTCGTGCCACCTCTTACAGATTATGATCCATAAAACATTTTTACATACTTTTTGAGGATTAGATAATTTATTTTTAACTGAGATAAATAGTATTTGAACAATAACATAAATCAAAGTGGGCTGATTTTTAAATGGTGGATACTTTTCAAAAGTTGGTCACCACTTACCACTTTGCTCCTAAATTTTGTAATAAATTATTTATAAAAGTTTCCTAAACATCATTTTCACATTAAATATTTATTCATTATTTAACCTATTTGAGGTTCTCTCCGTCTCTTATTCCTACTGTTCTACGTTAGGAAATTGTCGGCTAACTGACAAATTCTTGTATGTACAAAGACTAGCCTCAAGTATCTTGCTGTTCGCTAACCAATTAATTAGTAATTAATTCGAATAGTCATACATCATTCTTAGTAGTTAGTAACAAAATCGATAAAACAGAATTAAAAAAGGATGGGATTGGGAGGCAGTTGGGCCGTGCCTTGGGCTCCAAACAAGTTGTTCCAAGTCTAACCAATTAATTTGTCCCCTTATTTAATTTCTTTTGGGCAAATTATCAAAGTACATTTATTTAAACCGAAAAAAATCGCTTTTGAAGTGAAAAGACTGCAATACATTTAATAAGTAATAGGCGCGTTACGTCAATTTTATATATCACAGTACAAAGTTTATAAAGTGTAAGTTTATATCGCGGTGTAAAGTTTTTTTCATCAATTAATTTTCATATTTTTACACCGCGATTCAAAGATTTATTTTTAAATATTTTTTACAACAAGTTTATATGTCACGGTGCAAAGTTTATAAAGTACAAATTTATTTATCGCGGTGCAAAGTTTCTTTCATCAATTAATTTTACATATTTTTGCACCACGGTTCACAAATATATTCACCGCGGTACACATTTGTTGTTAACCAGTGTTTATAGCAATTAATATTAATTAGTTTTTACATTATTTAAGTTTTAATAGAAAAGTTGAAGTTAATAGATATTTGTATCGTATTACAACTTTTTATATATCGCGGTTCATAGTTTTTTATATATAAGTTTTGTAATTAAACCATTAAACGGCGGTTCAAAAATAGACTAGGAATTACACTATTGAACCGGGGTGAAAAAATTAATACACTAAAATTGATGAGTCGCGGTTCAAAAATAGAATAGTAATTACATTATTGAACCGCGGTGCAAAAATTAATGCAATAAAATTGATGAATCGCGGTACAAAAATAGACTAACAATTATACTATTGAACCGCGATGCAAAATTAATTTAATAAAAATTGATGAATCACGGTTCAAAAATAGACTAGTAGTTACACTATTGAAACGTGGTGCAAATAATAATGCAATACAATTGATGAATACGGTGTAAAAATAATGACCTCCGTAGCACGCTTATGGTTCATTAAAGGTATCGTAGTCATTTTGTCACCAAAAATGACTTTTTTCGGTTAAAAAAAAAATTGTGTACTTTAACGATAAAAAGTTTTAAAAAGTGAACCGACCCGTAATTTTTCCTTTTTTTTTTTCCTTTCTCAAAAGGTCAAACAAAATGCTTAGAAGTCTGCGAAGTTCATCTTTTGTTTGATTTCTTATTTATTTATTTAATTTTTATTAAAATTTTTGTTTGATTTATTGTCAAAGAGTCAACTATTCTATTTTGGGATGCTTGCATTTAAAGAGTTTATTTTTAAAAATTAAGCTATAAAAATATCATTTTATTACTAATAGGCTAGTAAAAATGTCATTTTGTTACAAAATTTGATTTTTAAAAGAGGACTCTTGTTCGGAACAGAGGGAGTATTAACTTTTCTATAAAAAGACTTAACTTGAATCCATAAAAAGACTTAAAAATGTCATTTTGTTACAAAGTTCTATTAAGTTTAAATTTGATGAATGGACTTTCTACAAGGATTGGCAAATCTTTTCTAGACTTTCTATTTGGTTCATCCTTGTGGAATAAAATAACTTCTGACAAGATTGGGCAATGATGTCAGTATTAAACATTTTAATAATTTATATTTTGCATCAATGAAATTCATCTGTAAATATTTTATTTTTTTTAAATGTATGTAACTTTATATTTTGCATTATCATTGTACTACTTGAACCATTTATAAATAAGTGTCATGCGTTGATTTTTGAAAGATTTAATTTGAAAAACAATCAAATTACTTGAAAATTTAAAACAGGACAATTATATGGGAATGGATAGAGTTACATCTTTAACGGCCGTACTATTGAAAGTGGCACAAGTTTTAGCACAAGGTATTTATATAAAATGATATTTGTTCAAGGGTGTAAAGTGAAATTTGATGGGCAAAAACTTATTTTTGCCAACTAATTTCTAGTTGAAATAGAGGTTGTTTGGATTTATATGCTTATGCTTTCCCCGAAAAGACTGCCAACTACTTTGAATGTAAGAGCATCTCCAATGTGATAAATTCTTATACAACTTCTTAACTGAGTCTCACTGTTATTTATACATTTTTATCTTCTTACTCACTTAAGAATATATCTTTCCATTATATAATATTCTTACATATCTTTTTATACAAAAAAAATATTAAATTTAACACCATCTAATAAAAACAAAACCCTCCCCCACCCTCCCCACAAAAAGGGCGACTCTTCCCCCGCTCTCTCCCCCCAACTTCTTATTTAGAAAGTCAATTATTTTCTCTATCCTAATTGGCAATTAAGAAGTGAACAATGGTGAGTAAATTGTTCACTTCTTAATTGGAAGTTGATGAAAATGAGACAATGGACAAGCCCTAACAAACATTCCATGGGATGATCCATTTATATGACAATAGCTCCTAGGGAGGTACATTTGGGTAAAACATTTTACCTACACCAATTAAGTTGTAGGCTTGAGTTATCATGGGAGTAAGTAGAGAACCATTATTGATCATATTTATAAAAAAACAGTATAGAAAAAGAGAATAGCTCCTAGAAAATTAATTACTACGAGACCAAAAACAAATAAAAATCTAATTCAAAATTAAAATTTAAGAAAATTCTTTAAAAATATAAACAATTAACAAGAATTCAAAAGTAATGTGACGTGGTAGCAAACTTTTTTTTACAAGGGTAAAATTTTGACCATAAAGAAAATGAAAGGACCCAATGGTTTAGTGGCATGGTGTATTCCTCGGTAACAGTGGCGACGGTAGTTGCGGATATGGGTATCCATGTAAATCGGTCAAAGTCAAAAAAGAAAAGAGTAATTTTTTTACCTGTTGGACCCCTCCCAATTTCCCACCTATGAGCATCTCGATTGTGGGAATTCTTCCCACAAATGTTTAACTGGGTCCCACTGCCACCTACACATTTTTCTCTTTTTTTCTACTTAAGTATCTTCCCATCAGATACCATTCTTAACATATTCTTAACTAGGTCTCACTGCCACCTCATTAACTTTACATTTCATTCTTATTTTTATATTTCTCAACAAATAAATTTATTTCACGTTATTTTATATATTTCATATTTAAATATTTCGTATAAATAATTAATTTATAAATGAAGACAAAAATTAATTTAAAAATAATAAATTACATTATTATTTTTAAATTTTATAATTTATAATTTATTTAATAAATTAAAAAACGTTTTGGTTACAATTTGATTTTTAAAAAAAAATTTGAATTTTTTTAAGAAAAAACGGTCATAATCCTTGGTTTTTTTAAAAAAGTAAAAAACGTTTTTTTTATTTAGTGGAGCAGCCGCGGGACCCACCGCCTTTTGCCTTGGATGCGCCTGTTGAGCGCGTGTCCTACACGCGCCAGGTTTAAAGAGAAGGTGCACCACACTCTCTTCTCTCGCGGCTGTGATTCTTATTCGGACAAAAAATTCTTAAGGAAGAAGTGGGTTTTCTCTCTCTTCCGGAGAATTGCACAAGAATCACACAATGGGGGAAAAGTTGGGATTCTTCACCAAAGAATTGGTGAAGAATGCAACGTTGGAGGTGCTCTAAACCTCCTAACAGTTGCAGTCACTCCCCCCCTCCCTCCCTCCCAACACAATTACGATTTACACAAACAAACGAAAAGAAGCGGACCAACCAACCAAGCACGAAGTTGCTCTACTGCAGAGCCGCCTCTGCCTGCCAGAGTGCCACTTGCTTAATTAGTTGCTCTTGCTCACTTGTAACGTTGTTGCAGCTTGAGCTTCCTACCTTCCTCTTCATAAGTCGGTCCGGAAGCAGTAGTTGGTAGACCAGCCAGTCCTGGATCCCGGTCCCCCCATTTGCTAGTACTTGGTACTGTTTCACCTTCAAGTTTCAAAATTTCTAATTCACATTCTATTTGTTCGAAATTAGGGTTTTTGAATTTGAGGTTTTGGGGGTTCAAATGTAAAAGTGTTGATTTGATTAATTGATTGATAATTTTGTAAATGAAAACAAGCTTTGGTGCCTTTGGAACTTTTGTTGAGCTTTTATTGGAGAATTTGGAGCAATTTGAATGTAAATTAAAAATTTGATTGTTGGAATTATTCGTTGTTTTGTTGGGTTTCTTAAGAATTGTTTTAGCTTATATCTGAAATTATGAGGTTTTATGTTTAAAAAAAATTAGTTTAACTTTTTGTTACTCATCTCATTTACTTGTGTGTGATTTATTGATGTAGGGAATTGACTTATGTCTTGTGTGTGATGTTTTTAAGATCATTTTAATATAATAAATTACCGTTAATTTAATATTTTTCTTCTTTTCAATAAGGTTAGTTATTTTGACTTTTGAGGGAATCTGGAGAGACTTTTAACGAAAATTGTCAGAAATTGTTAGAGATTTTTTTAGGGAATTTACTTTTGACTTGTGTTCAATGTCTGATCATTTTTTAAATGATTCTCTTGTATGTTATATTGGAAAAAAAAACTTGCTAATGAATGTTAGTGATGATGAAGTAATTACCTGTTTTTAACGTATGAAAACGCATAAATAAAGAACAATTGTAATTTCTAATTTTTTTTTATATAATAGTTAAAATTTTCGACACTGCTTAACCTTATTTCTGGATCCGTCACTACTCAGTAATGTTTGTTTTATAGCATATTGCTCCCTTGTGGTCTAGGGTGAATAATGGTTGTCATAGAATTAGACTAGTCCTTAATGGAGGAAGGTTATATATCCATTAAGTCATTAACCATCACATGTTCATACCATAGGGAGGGAATGAACTACAAAACATATGTCAAGGGGTAAAGTTTAGCCAAGTCTAAACCAAATGGGTGATTTTTGCAATTGATGTTGAAATCTGAAGGAATCTTACACTTTGATCTAGAAGTCAAAAGTCTCAATCACACGTACCCAATCTTAAGGCCGTGTCTTGGTGGAATGAAACAGATGAAAAGATGAGGCATCTCTCCACTACATATATATACTTTGGGTGAATCTTTGAATCATCATGGAGGCCTACCCTTATCATTATTATATATATTCTAAGCATTATACTTTGTTCCTTTTCTTTTTCTTCTTCTTTGTTACAGTTTTTCAATCACATTACCTTTTTTAATCATGACTATAAAGTGCATTTTACATTCTTATTAATCGGACAAATAAATTTGCTTCTTTCCGTGGATTGCCAATTATTATATATACTACATTTCTTTGTAAAGTGATTCATTTAGCAGAAATTCTCGTGTATGACTTATAACAAGCAGTTAGATCTAACGGATCCTACAAACATATGCACAGTATCACAAATACAAATTAGTCTCAATTATCAATGAGGAAAACATTGTGAAAGACAAAAAACGGGAAAAAAATCTATACTGCAAAAAGAATCATTTTTTTTAAAGAAAATGAAGAATTGAATATAAAATTTTAGAAATGCAACTTATTCTTACAAGAAACCAACATAAAAGGCATAACTATTTCTCTTGAGAGGTGAGGGTGTATACAGTAGACTTATAATAACACGATGGCGAGGTGAGGCTATAATGGTAATATCAATACTAAAAATTTATTTTGAAAAAGGAAATCTATGATTAAATAGAAGTTGTTGATTGAACAGATGTATAAATACTTGCTTTTCGCATTCTTTTCAAGTTCTATGCTCTACTTTTTCATGATGGTCCCTTGTTGGTTATTGGTAGGTGTGACGGTAGGTAACGAGGCTCAGCTGGATATGTATATGTATATATATACTCCCTCGGTCTCAAAATTATATTTTAGGTTGACTTAATTTACAATTTTAAAAAATAAATTTAACATGATTATTAATATTAGTTTGATGCGTTGTTTACTTTAAAATCTTATACGTATGTGGTTCATAATTAAAATAAAATGAAAAAAATAAGAATAAAGTTGTAAAAGTGATGTTCTAAAAATAAAAGTTTCAAATAAATTACATTTTGAAACGAATAAAAAAGAAAAATATGACAATAATTTTGAGACGGAAGAAATACATACTTTCAAGTTGCAACTAGTCATCCGTATCTTTGGTCTCGGTCAAGTTGGTTGTTTCATAAGCCTACTTGGTACGAATTTGTACTTGACAAAAATCGAACACACATGATAACCTGTTAAATAAATTGTTTTACGTAGAGAGAAACTCAGTATTGGTCAATCCGCTAACCTAACACTATGGTTGATATAAATTGCCGTCAAAGAACATGTATATCAAATAAAAATTGATTGTATACAAATCAATTCGAAAAATGATTAATTTTGTCACTATACTTTAATCAATTTTTATATTTTGTCATTGTATTATTTTTCTAACAAAGCTGTCATTAAATTTTTAAAAGGAGATACAATATTCTCATTATGCCTAACTATCATCAAATTTTTAACAGAATTAATTTCAGTTGTCTCCCTAAAATTAACCATTTTTCCATATTAATAATAAATCTATGGTTAATCGTGTTATGTCGTTGGTGAATTAAGAGGGCAATGGCAATACTTGCTTTTATATACTTTAGATATTAGAGAATAATGTTTATTATTTATTTTAGGGAGAGACTAATTCTACTATATTTTTTGCTTATCTGTTATATAATTAGTTATTTCATTAATTAATGACATGTTTGTATGAATGTACCCATAGTTACTTGCTCATATTAAGTTGACTAATAAAGTTACTTTTCTAATTAATAATCTTTTAACATTATTTTTTAATGAATAATATAGTTAGAATATTTTTATTTTCACTTTTTGCTAAATTCTTGATCAATTAATCTTACGACTAAAGTTATCTTGCATAAACAATAAATTAATATCTTAAGAACATCATTTATTTACCAAACTTTGAGAAAATGTGTACTATTTGGTTATTAAAAGAAAACTTTAAAAGTGAGATATAAAGGATATAATAGTAAAATATTTTTCTCCAATAGTAAAATAATAGTGTAAAATAGTATCGTAAAATTTTAAAACATTTTGTCTATCAATAAAAATGATTTGACAATTTAATTATTGAGTTAAATGAAACTAATATTCAATATAATACTTAGCATATTGCCATTATTGAATTGATTTTTTAGAGTTACTTTTTTAAATAAATTAAATTATTTATTTTGATGATAAATATCCAATTAATATTATCTATAGTTTTGGTAGACAAATGTCTTAATAATATTATTTTTACGATAATGGAGTATGTGATACGGATCATAAACAAAATTGATTAAACATAATTATTACAAAAAGAAAAAATTATTTGTTGAGACTTAAAAAGTATGAAGTACTTTATTTTAAATGACAAGTATGAAAAAGACAATTATGTCTAAAGATGCAACTATTTAATGTAATTAGCAATCCTTTTTAAGTGTTTTGATGCACCTTTTCGTGATTTCCATTTTTTTCCATTGTTGGGTTGGTGTCAATGGGATTTAAGATTTAAGGGGTGAAGGTACTTAAACCACCCAATATGCCCACTCATCATTCGATCCATCATTCCCAAAATGCCCACGGTATAAAATTTCACATCATTAGTACTGTACTTAGACATGAATCAATAACATTTAAGAACGACTTAAAAAGGTCTTTTTATCATGCATTTGCTGAATTATTTTAATGGTAAAAACTTGTGTATATTTAAAAATTCATAGATTATAATAAATAAACAACATATTAATAAAGATCATAATAATGAGTTAGCTAAAATGGTCTAAGGTTGATGTTTAAGAATTATAGATAGATAAGAGGTTTTGGCTTTGAATTCCTCAAACAACATAATTAATTTTTATTGCTCATTAATGAGAAGTTTCTCATTGAGTGACCCTAAATGTAACATTCAAATCTCTAAATGTAGCTGTTGTTTTATCCGAAATTGAAACATTAATGCAATTCACATGCGATATCATACCTTAACAATGGAAACAGAATCAATAATGACACGTAATCAAAATTACGTGAAGTAGGGAGGGAGGGAGGGAGGGGGTAGTATAGCTTAAATGTGGAGAGGAGTAGTGAAGTAATTTTAACTTTTAAATAGTGCTACGTTTAGAGATTTTATTGTTACGTTAAGGTATTATGTTTCTCATTTTGCTCCAGTGTCCCTGCACTTTCAAGGTTTGCCGTCGAAATTCTTATGTTTCCCACGTCTTGCAGTTTAATCCTTTGTCAGCTCCGTTAGCCTCATTTTCCTTGGGGTGCTTAACAAATCTTAATGGACTTTGACGAAATGGTAAGTGATACATCTAAAGCCAAACGTGACACATTTAAAAGTCAAAAGTTACACATTGTAAGGTTAAAAGTGACACATTTTAAGGTTAAAAGTGATACTATAAAGAGAAATTTATTATAATTCTCATTAAAATAAAAAGTATCACTTTTAATACTAAAAAATGACATATTTAATTCTAAAAAGTGTTACTTTAAAACTAACGGTGACTGTCAAAAGTGACACATTTAATACTTAAAACATGACACTTTAAAGGCTAAATAGTGACACTTTTAAAGTCAATAACAACGATTTTTATTTATAAGGCAAAATGATACTTATGACGTCAAAAGTAACATGTTTAATGTTAAAAAGTGATACTTTTAATATTATAAAGTGGCACTTTAATGTCAAATGTAATGATTTTCATTTAAGGCTAACACTGACACATTTAAACCCAAAAAGTAATATTTTTTAATCGAAAAAAAATAAAATTTTCATTAAAAATGCAAAGTGACACTATTAAAGCCAAAAGAAATACATTTTATACTACAAAGTGACACTGTTAATAGTAAAAAAGTGATACTCTGCATATATTAAAATGAGGGGTGTCGTTGTAATTTTAAAAAAACTAAGGTGTTACATTGATATTTCAGAATTTTACCTCATTTAACCTGGATAGATCCGTATAAGGATCCGTAAGGTAAGACTATCTTAATGAAGACCTCCTCTATTTAAATTTATTTATTGTATGAAAGTTGTTTCAACGATACAAACTTCCGTGAATAAGGTTTTTTTTTATTTACTTGTAAGCAATCATTGGTTTTTTGATTTATTTGTAGGTTAAGTTGGAGTAATCCCCAATGTTCAATGTCTCTAATAATATACTCCTTTGGTCTTAAATTATTATTTTGTTTGGTTTTGAGAGTCAACAGACCATTTTTTTCAAAATTTCAAAATACGCAACTTGTATGACTTCTTTGTTACTACAAACTAATTTGTTTATTGATTTTGAAAAAAAAAAATGGAGTATATATATATATATATATATATATATATATATATATATATATACATTCGTATTTCATGAATCAACAAACTTGTTTACTTTTCGAGGGCGTTACCCCCGAACCCCCACAAAGGGGCACTGTCCCTCAATCCCCGCAACCTGATCAGACAGGTCGATCATCGTTTCGTTACACACATCGTAATTTTTGAATCCAAAGTGTGTTGCTAGAGCTGTTGAAGAAGACGATGACATTTTTTGAACAATATTTCGAAAAGTGATCTTTTACGATAAAAAAAAAAAAAAGAACATGGACTTTGAGAGTCAAAAACTTAGAAAAATGGATTTGCCGGAATTTTCCCCTACAGAGCTTTACAAATTATAGCGATAGTTTGGGCCGGATTAGTCCAATTCGGACACAAAAAGTTATGTTTGTGAATATTTGTCCAACCTCATACCATTGGGCCTATTTTCTATGCACGACTTAACCAAATGAAATTCTTTATTGATCCCATAAGGCCATTGGATAACAAGTATATATATTTTGGGTATATTCGGGCCTGTCCACTTTTATAATTTTATAACACCTCAAGTGCCGTGTTTTTTTTTTTCAACAATAAAAAACACTTTTGGGGACAAAGAGACTATAGTATTCTTAAAGAGCATGAGACGTGGTACGGATCACTTATTTAAATGCATCGCGCTGCAATAATTTTTGCCCTGCGATGAATCAATTTAGATAATATCAACTTTTGCATCGCGATGCATAAATTTAAATTACCAAATCAATTTTAAATTACCTTATTCAACTTTACACCACATTGCAAAAATTGATGTAGCATCACGCTGCAAAGACATAACGAACCAGACATTCATGTACATTCTACATTCTTTCCATAACACAATCAACAAAATGATTTCAAATTGATGCATCTTTTCAGTAGGGGTGTAAATCAGAACCATGGAACCACGTAATCGAACCAAACCGGCCGGTTTGTTCGGTTTTGGTCGAAGACGGTTCGATTTGAATTTCAAAAATTAGAAAACCGCTCGGTTCGCTTCATGGGTTTTGGTATCAAACCAAACCAAACCAAACCAAACCAACCTATATATTTTTATTTATTTATTATATAATGCATACTATATATCATTTGTTAACTATTCTAAACTTTTATATCATATTGATTTAGTCATTATATATATACATACTAAACCAAACAAATTCTTGATTGTTGGAGGACTATTATTTTTTCCATTATGTGTGTTTATTTTAAAACTTGTATTGTAATATTTATGATTATTTTATTTTATTTTTGATGTTAATTCCATATTAAACTCTTATTTTTATTCTTATTCTTAATGATGCTTAAGTTGATTAAAAGCAATTTAGATAAATCACAAAACTGAACCGAACCTAACCTAACCGAAAGTTCGGTTCGGTTCATGTTCCAATCCTTCTTTGGTTTGAAATTTTTGGAACCAATAAGGGGTTGTTCGGTTCGTGGTTTTGTCCTAAACCAAACCAAACCACTCACACTCCTAATTTCGTATATCCCAAATCCAAATTGATACATCATGATTCACAAATGATGCATTGCCATTCAAAATTGATACATCCTAATTCAAAAACAATGTCCAACAACGAACACAATTATATTTAATCATTTCATCGAACATTGTACATGCATAGCAACAAAACAATCAAAATAAATATATTTTGAATCAAAAACAAAAAAAAACACAGTAATGTAGAATAAGAAAAAAGAAGAAGAAGAACAACAACAAGTCTTTGCTCAAAACTAAAGATCGAGAGGATTAAGAGAAAAAGAGTGAGAAGTTAGGGTGGTAGATTAATCGAATCCCTGTAGAAACACACATTTACCATCCAACCTCTCCACTCTCTTCTCAATTCCTTCGAATTCCAGTCGAAAATTCTCTTATGTAGGAAATTTAGAAACGATTTTTTAAAAATAAACTTTAGCGGTTGAAAATAAGAACAATAGACTTTAATGAAAAAAAACTTTAGGAAAATGTACCGACCCGTAATTTCTCCTATATATTTACAAGGGTGAAATTATCTTTCATAAGTTTTTAACCGTTATAATACGTTACATATTTTTTTTAACCAGAAAAATGAAATTTAAGTGCAAATGAACGAGTATACATTTAAAAAACCGGCATGTGTGCAAAAGTATTAGTTCATGCACCGCGATGCATGATTTTGAATCGCGATGCATGATTCCACAGTTTGTAACTATCATTTCCATTACATAGCAAAGCATCACGATTGAAATTCAATCGTGATTCAAACTGTTTTCATCTGCATTCACCTTCTTCTTTTTCCTCAGTCAATACATAATCCTCGTTTATATCCCAACAATTGTGAGTTTCGAACAATTTAGGAAGAAAATCGTTGGAGCTGTTGTAAAAATGATGGAGTTGTGGAAGGATACGAATCCGATCATTTTAGAAAAAATATTATAAAAGAGCCTTTTTCGGTTAAAAAAAAAGGGTTACTGCAACGGTTAAAAGTTCAGAAAAATATAACTAGCATCAATTTTTTATATTTTCAATTGGCTGATAATCTGAGTGGAAATCTCTAGGATGTTTCAATTAAAAGTCTATTTTTAAAAATTACGCTATATTTCCAAAGCATGTTAATCTTACTCTTTAAATGTAATCGTGCGATAAGTTTTGTAACCGTGAACAACTCAAAAAATATTACTTCATGTCTAGTTTTCATTTTTCCTAAGACAAACAAATTTGTTTTGCTTGTAAAGTTTTTTTTAGGAAACAATTTTTTCATTACACTATTACTTTTTTTTCTTACTTCAATTATAAGTTACATGACATAAATTTAGGGATGTTAAGAGTAATAAATTTGTTAATTCTTAATTATTAAAGTTTTCGAAGGTGAGACGAGAGGACAAGGTATATTTATTAGAATACTGATTTTGTCAATGATGAAGCTTTCACCATTAGTTGGAAGGAAATATTGATAATGTGGCTTCCAAAAACTAGCAAAAACCTGACTTGATATCGAACTTTGAAAGAACTTTTGCATCATATAAGGATTGGAACAATGATATTATTGGATATTCTCACCCTAAAAGTTTGTTCAAACAGTAAGGTTTTCCTCACACTTACTCTATCCGTTACACTTAAAAAGTTCATATTCGAAAAGTGTAATTATTATGTGATATATTAATGTCATAAGAGTTTGTCATAATTACAAAAATATTTAAGCATATGTTAATATCAAATGTGAGGCTAAAGTTGAAATGTTATGGAGATTATAAACATAACCTTTTAAAAGTAGACTTTTAAAATAAAACATCCCAAAATAGTATGACAAATTATTTGTCTGGAATGGATGGTAGTAATAACCAAGCACATATTCTTTGCACAACCAATTTGGGATATCCCAAGAATATTAACTGCATGTACAAGAGTGTCAGTGTTCAGTGTTCTATGTTCTGTGTTATGTGTTCTGGAAAAAAGCAACTTCATCCTTGGGACAAGGCGACCACATTGTTGTGTAAGGCGGTTGTGTTACAAATTGTAAAGCGATCGCATCTTCGGGCAAATAATAGGGTGTGAAAGCCAGATTTTAAAGGCGGTCACGTTGAAGGGAGAAGGTGACTACGTCCGTCACATAATTTTGAAGCCCAACATTCTAGACACGACACAGTCACATCGTGTAGGGGATAACGACCGCGTTGTCCCCTGTTTCAGTATAACCTTTTAGTAATTAACTATTCTTTTTTATAAAAAAACCTAGTTGTAAACACTGTTAGAGTCCAGTTTCATCGGACCAAAACACACACAACTACACCTAGTATTGAAATTCTAGGTATAATCTAGATTATGAGATTCTGTTTCAAGACCAATTTCTTAGTATTACTTGAGTAGGGAGTTTGGTTTTTGGGGCCTTTGTTAGCTCCCTCGTGTTAGCTGCAGCTTTTGTATTTAATAAAGGAATAATTGCACTGTCGGTATACTTTTCAGAATTTTTAACCTCTATAGTCCCTTTTTTTAAAACCGCTAAAAGACACTTTTAATAATTTACGTCCTAAAATGCCCCCGTTCTCATATTCATACCATAAGGATGCTAATGTAATGAGACCCTATAATGAAGAATATATGTTAATGTAATGTGATGATTACAAAAATAGTAACCCTTACAAAAATACTAACCCCTTTGTCTTTATTAGTGCACATGACCTTTTTCTTGATTTTCAAAAGATTGAAAAAACTTTCTCTGTGTGAACCGGATTACTGCCCTTCGGAAAGCATACTAAGATCTACCTATGTTTAGGATTCTGGCTCATGTGGAATAGATCAAGTTAAGGATTTTCATAGTCTTAGCTTTCTTCCTTCCTTGAGATAGCATTTTCCCAAATGAGTCAACAAGCAAGAACATATTTATGTCAATTTGGAAAGACACGCAGCGACGACGAAGGAGATGGAGACGGTGGAGTTAGGCTCGAATATGTCCTTATGGTGATGGAGGCGAAGCTGGGGTTTGGGAGATGAGATCGAGACTCGAGCTCTGGGTTTGATTGGTCGGTGATGGGTGGTTGTTACCATAAACGATTATTGCATTTGCATTTAGCATAAGTATATGAAGAAGAATAAGAAGAAGAGGATGCAAGCATCAAAATTTACGATGCAAGCCTCGAAATATGCAATGCAAGCACCAGAGTTTGCAATTTGCCAGTTACAAAAATTACCCGAGATGAGGTCTGCCGGAGTATGAGCAGAGGACATTCTGAAGATTCCTACAATGAAAGGTTAAAAACCCTCCTCTATAGCCCAACCAATTGCCAAAAATCCAATCAAACAAGCTTCTCAACATGGTTGTTATATGTTTCGTATCTTTTATCGTCGTTAGTTCCGTTTATATGGGTCTTTCTATATCAAAGGGAATCAAACTCTTGATAGCTCATTTTCCAAGCATTTTCTTGCTTTGACTTGATTAGTTCATAGGCTCCCCGTATGCTTGGTTGAAGGGTAGGGGTCGTAGTGAAATAGGAGCGAGGTTTAGCAGTTAGTCAATGAAGGAAAAAGACTTTGGGGGTAACTACCCTAATATATCTTAGTATTTAGTTGGAAAGAGACTTTGAAGAAGTGTTCTAAGCTATGTATCCTGCTATCTATCACTTCCTATAGTGTCTGCACAGAGAAGGGTAATATATCTTGGATCGATCGGGAGTAGCATCGCAATATTTGAAACAGAAGCTTTGTGTTTTTTGCCTCCAAAATGTAATTTACCAATTAAAAACAAATATGGGGACCTTGGTAGTTGGAAATTTCACAAAATGGATCGGCCCAAATTTCTTCCTATAATAAAATGGGTGATAACCGGGCCGGTACCTTTTAGACAAATTATAACTTCTCCAGTCCACTTTCTTTTTATTCAATCGGTAAAGTACACTTTTGAGAGTAAAATATCGAAGATATCCTTAATGAATAAAAGACATGCGCACAAAACCCCTGCCCAAAATTGGGCTTCACAATGCAAAATCTGGGCATAACAATAACAAAGTTGGGCATCAGAGCCCAAATTAGGCATCGCAATAGAAAAGTTGGGCATCGGTGCCCAAAATTAGACTTGAGGAATGGGAAAAAGCATGTTACTTTCTCTAGAGCTCTCTTTCACCAGATCTTGGGAATGATAAAAAATCTATTCATTTTCTTCTTGCACCCACTTTCTCTGTCTTTCTCTCTCTCTCGCACACATATTTCCAATTAACTTTTCACATCTCTCTCTTGCTTTCCAAATTGACTACACTTGGAATTATTCAATCTTGTTGGTAGCAATCCTTTTCAAGCTTTACATACCATTTTGCCTCGCGACTTCATCCATCTCTAGTCGTTTATCTGGGTTCACATCCTAGCATCTCTTCATGATGTGTGCGAATGAACTCGGGCAACATTTAGGTACATCTGGTCGTAAATTTTGTGGGCATCCAAAAGAAACACAATGATAGTATTATACACATTTGTTATGCATGCATACTTTATATATAACAACAATAAATTACTTCATTGTTCCAACTCGAACCGTGAAGAAGCTCCTGCGACGAATGAGGAAACCGATTGGTGGCAATGATGCCCACATCGGAGGCAACAATGCCAATTCGGATGCAACGATTCCCATATCGGAGTCGCATCGTAAGTTCCAAAGCTCGAATCGTAAGTTTCGACGCTCGATGCTCCAACGCTTTGCATCTTATTGCATATTTGTTTAAATTAATATTGTTCCATTTTCTGAGTTTCAGACTTGAATATCCTCATCTTTAGTCTTCCTTCAAGAACAAGTTTAGTTAATGGTGATAGTTGCTCGTCCTACTTTCATGGGTCTATCTTCATCAGCAACTTTGAATCTCTCAATCATCTCTTGATAATATTTTTCATTTATCTCTTTCTTTTTTCTCAAAAATCTATGATTCCATTGAACTTTATGAATTGTTGATCTATTGGTTGGTAAAGGAAATTTAATGAGTTCCCCTTTTTCAGTTGTCATGATCAGTTAAGCATAAACCAGGGATAATGCATATTATCAGGTTCACTATTGTTTGTGACTAACATTAATGACACTGAAAATACAAAATTTTCTTTCTCGTAGGAAATATATGACAGCTCGGCCTTTAGAAATGATAGGTTTCGTTCAGTGGATGCCGGAGAGAGAAGACATGATTTGATGGGCATTTTGGGAAGAAATTAACAAAATGAACTTATGCGGTTGGAAAAAAATGGAATAATTGCAGGCTGGTACCATTCCTTAGAATTTTAATTATTCAGCTATCCCTCTTTTTTTTTTAAAACCGCAAAAGTCCACTTTCATTATTTTTTTTCCTAAAATACCCATGTACCACTGTCATGGGAACATGAGGTGTGCCAATTATCCATCCTCATCATCAACTCACACCCAAATTGAAACATTCCAAACCAAATAAGATTTTAAAAAAACTATATTGTGTTAGAGAGAGAGAGAGAGAGAGAGATAGAGAGAGAGAGAGAGAAAATGTTATCGATACCCAATTTGGAATTGTGAATGGAAACAAAATTTTGAGCGACGCCCAATGTTTTGAACGATGCCCATAATTATGAGTGATGCCCATAATTATGAGTGATGCCTAATTGGGGCCATCGTTGCCTTCGGTGTGGGCATCGTTGCCACGAACCCAGATAAACTAATGATTGGTGTGAAGTTGTAAGACGCCAATCGTAGGTACCCAAAACTGAACCAAAATTCATCACAAAATAATCGAAACAGTCATAGGAGCAAAGTGCAGTTTTGATTTGGTTTCGAATTTCCAAACATAATTTGTTGATGTTGATGATGATGTATGTAGAAGACAAAAAGCGTCGGAGCATCAACCGTCAGAACTTACGATGCGACTCCGATATGGGCATCATTGCTGCGAACCCAGATAAACGAATGGTTGGTGTGAAGTTGTAAGACCCCTAATCGTAGGAACCTAAAATTGAACCAAAAATTCATCACAAAAACAATCGAAAAAATCAAAGGAGCAAAGTGCAATTTTGATTTGGTTTCGAATTTCCAAAACCGAACTTGTTGATGATGATGTATGTAGGCTAATAATTGCTTCTTCTTCTTGGCTTCAGAAAACCCATAAATATCAACCAAAACTCCTTGAAAAAAATATCAGGCACCAATTTGAAAAGAATTTCTTCTTCTGCCCCAGAACTAGAAGTAGTTATCATCCCTAAATATATCCCAATGTAATGAAGTTCATAACCAAGTTGATAAACAACAATGGAGCTGTAATGTTTCTTCCCACCATTTAATTTTTTTTTCTCTCTCTGTATAAAACCCACTACACTTTTTGACTCAAAAGAACTTCTTTCCTTTTTCTTGTTCTGAATGATTTTGAGAGTGTGTGAGAGAGGGTGTGTGTGAGAGAGAGAGAGAGAGAGAGTATGTGAGAGAGAAAGAGAAAGTTTCCCAACATCACTTTTTGTATTGATTGATGCCAAAAATTAATGATCGATGCACAAAATTAATTATCGATGCCTAATTTTTGTATTGAAATGCCCAATTTGTGTATTGCGATACACAAATTTGGGAATTGCTTTGTCAGTGTGCTTTTTTCATTAAGGAGTATATTTGTTATTTTCCCTCAAAAGTGTACGTTAGTGGTTTAAAACAAATATATAAGGTTTTTGGTTATAATATCATCACACAATATCGGCTTGGTTGTTACCCAAAAAAACTAGTGGAGCGGTTATAATTTACAAAAAGGGATCGACAAGAAGAATCATTCCTAATAAAATGTTGATGGATGAGAACTATGAAATAGATAATTGGCTATTCTATTTTATCCCAATTCTCCCCCAAACTATATGGGATCAAATTAGAGAATAGTTAAGGGAAAATTGCTGGCAAGTCCACTTTTAAAATTTTAATTCGTTCCAGTACTATGTTTTTTTTTTCAATCGAAAAAGGAAACTTTTAGACTCGAAAAAACAGTGATACCCTTAATGATCATGAGGCGCGCTACAGAAATGAATCGCGGTGCATTGACTATTGAACCACAATTCATCTATTTTATTGCATTAATTTTTGCACCGCGATTCAATAGTTTAATTGTCTAGTCTAATTACACAGCGATTAATCAATTTTATTGCATTAATTTTTGCATCGCGGTTCAATAGTTTAATTTGTCTTATCTAATTGCAATGCGATTCATCAATTTTATTGTATTAATTTTTGCATCGCAGTTCAATAGTTTAATTGTTTAGTCTAATAAAACCGGATTACCAACTTTTATGTACCGTGATTAAATTAATTTTTGAAACGCGATACATTTACCTAATCCAAGTTTCACCGCGAAATCAACTTTAATGTACCACGATGAATCAATTTTTTTAACCGTGATACATAAAATATTATCTAATCTTTTTTTGCACCGCAATACAAAATGATAATGAAACAGATAATGTCCTTCACCTTCTTCTTCTATCTCCTCCATCGTAAGTCTTCTTCTTCCCCCTCCTCCTCCGCCTTCGCCCTACTAAAAAAAATTTCAACCCAGAACAGATCAATTACAGTTTCGTACATATTTAATAAAACAAACCGTTTATCTTTCGGGGGCATTGCCCCCTCGACTCCCGCGACTTAACTTGGCAGGTAGATCCCTTTTTTGTTGCCCAACAATAGTGATATTTGAATTCAAAGTATGTTGCCGAAGCTGTTGAAGGAGACGATTACATATTCAGAATAACATTTCAAAAAATTAGTCTTTTACGGTTGAAGGTCGAAGAAAAGAACAGAATCGTAGAATTTTGGCGTAAATTTTTTTCAAAAAAGAACAGACTAGAATTTTACCCACAATTAAATGGATCTGCATTTGTTTCAAGAATGTTTTCCCAGCTTCACGAGAACTTCCTAATAGGTAAGGATGATGGTAACATATTGGTTTCGGAATCGGTTTGATGTTTCTCCAACCGGCCCAAGCCCAAACGCCCCGATTTCTGAAGCCAAGGAACTCGCGACCAAACCCATTTAGAATTTCCGGTAGTGATGGATCTAGAAAATTTGTTCATTGAGGCCACAAATTAAATCATATTTTATCATAATGTAGAGTTTAAAAGCATAAGTGTGTTGAAAATTTGTAATAATTAGGAAGAAAATTGTGTAACTTTTGGCTTGATTTTATTAATGTCTCATTTGTCTAAATGAAAAAATTAATAGTGGAATCGTATTTAACTTCGCGATAGCATCGTAATCGTATATTTATTTCTCCAAAGTGGTATTTGGATAAGGAAAAAATAAAGATTAATTAAAGTGTTGTATTAAAGTCAGTTAGAAAAGACCAAAGTTGAGCTTGGCTGAAGCCTTAAAATTAATAAAACTATGTTGAACTCACATACATGTATCTTTTGTAATTAAATTATATTTAAGTAAAATGAAAACAAATTAAAAATAAAAGTATAGTCTATATGCGGATGATTCTCAATTGTTAAAATTTGGTGGATTTAGGATGGACTTCACGATTTCTATTATATGCATTATCCGGGTTTTAAAGTTAAATATTTGGGTATTTAATGCAACTTGTAGCATAGGTGCAGTAAAAAAATGAGATGTTTAAGTTTTATATGTTCAAATACATGTGTTGTATTAATTACATCTTTTCATATTCTAACTAATTGTATATTCCAACAAAATGCACATTCCAAGGCGATGATAACTTTCCATATTTAAAACAAAAACAACAAATTTTCAAGGCAGAGACAACTATTTATTGTATAAAGATTACTTTCCATATTTGGCAAGAGGATTTAGGCAGAAAATTGTTATATTGTGCAGTATTAAAATCACATCAGTCATTAAATATAAGATTAAATAATTATTTGGTCCCTGAACTATCTCAATACTATGCGTTTGGTCTATGTACTTTTTTTGAAATTTATTTGGTCACTCAATTCGATTTTTTTGGTCAATTCTCCTTCCTATCGTTATCGTTAGTAAAAAAATTAATATTGACTAACTTTTCAAAATGTCCAAACTATAAGGAGTTAATGTACTTGATTGCATTACGATTAATTATGATGCAAAAGCCTTGTAGAAGTAGAAATGTCAAAAGTTGATGTTACTCTCATTCGTTTTGACTTATCCAATTCAAACTCGAGATGAATGGTTACGTTTGAGACGATTGGTTCACTCAATAAAAAGTAAATAGTCAAAAGGAAATGATAGACACATAGATGAAAAATGAAGAGATGATCCATTTAACCTCTCAAACTAACAGATCCAATTAATGTAAAGGTCAAACACCCGGTTAATGCACTCACCTACTAACTAATTAACACACCTCCCTCCCTCCCTCCCTCATTCCTATATATACATAACACATGCATCTTCATCCCTATCATCTTCAGCAGCTAGCACAAACATCCTACATTTCTTTGCATTTCTCTTTTGATTTGTTTTGTTAAGAATGACTGGAAAGATGTTGAAGTTGAGGTCAAATCTGCTGCGGCCAACATCTGGGATGCCATAGTCGACTATGTTAATTCCTTTCCCAAAGTGTCTCCTCAGGTCTATGGAGATGGGGAGAGAGTTCGGGGAAGATGAGACGACCGAAAAGAAACAGGAACGGACGGATCTGAACTGGAGTTCCGACGGCATAAAGAGAAATCAGAGAAAGCAACTGGCGGTGAAGACGACCAGCACGAAAATAGAGGATTGAAGAGCAAACCTCTGTCAGCATTTTCTTCACAAACTCACCAAAGTAGAGGGTGGTGGTTGGATCAACAATGGAGGATGGCGTTCGATGGCTGGATGAAGGAGCTAAACGAGCTTGAGAGACATGGCTGGAAGAAAGAGAGAGTCTAAGGTTGACTGGCCAGAGATAGCGTTGGGGAAGTTGATTTTCTGGATTAGAGTTCGCCGGATCTGGGGAAGAGAGGGAGCGATGGAGCTGGGTTTCAATTTGACAGTGCCATCCTTGATTTTTGAGTGTTTAATTTTTCAATTGACATGTTAACTCCCTATAGTTTGGACATTTTGAAAAGTTAGTCAATGTTAATTTTTTTAGTAACGGTAATGGTAGGAAGGGGAATTGACAAAAAAAATCGAATTGAGGGACCAAATACATTTTTAAAAAGTATAGGGACCAAACGTATAATATTGAGATAGTTCAGGGACCAAATATATATTTAATCCTTATATATATATATAGATTTTGGCTAATATATATACACGTTCCTTGCTACTAAGGAGTAAGACTGAGCAATTTTATTGGGGCACACAATTTTTTTTGGCGAAAACTCTTTTTCTATTAAAACAAAGTAAATTTAAACAAATAATAATGACTCGGAATACAAACGAACAGAAAATAAAAGAAGCATAATTAAACAAAGTTAAGTCAAAGCTTGTGTTGTACATAATCTCCACAAGATGAAATTGGCTCATAATAGTGGCTAGTGCTCACGGTTTGATAATCGTCCCTAATATACAACAACATTTTAATTAGGGGTGGCAATTGGGTGTTAACCTAATGGATAAGAGCATCCACAATGGTTACACCCTAAAACACCCTTTATATAACCCTCTAAACCTTTTTAGAGACCCTTTAAAAAAGTTTCAACTCCAATGAGCGCCCTCTATATTACCCTTTAAATTAATGACATCTTAACTAACAAACCTAACTACCAATATAATCCTTTTTTAAAAAATTTTCCTACCGCAATGAGAATAAAATATTTATACTTTTAAATTTACATTTTATAAAAAATATATTATATGTTTTGATTATTTCAATTACTTTTATTTAAATAAAGTCTTGTCACACTTTTTAATATTATCAATATATACATAATTTTAAATTAAAAAAAGGAAATGATAATGAAAAGATAAACTAAATTAATTGAAAAAAGAAATGGAAAAATGGGAAAGAATTAGTGATTTGACAGATTGTGCCAAAATTTGGAGACTTCATTGACCCGCCTTTTTTTTTTTTTTGAGATTTCGTGCATTCTTTGAATTTTGGCACAATTTTTTTGAATTTCACCAAAAAAGTCTGCCAAAGTGTAATTTTTTCATAACATTGAATTTTGATTTCCCACCATATCTTTCAACTACCTCTATACACATATATTTGTATATAAACACCATTCTACCACTTCAATACATACTCATTTATAACTTTCATATATTTTTATTATCTCCATGGCAACTCCTCCGTTTTGGCCTTTTGATATGCACATATACAATCAATTTGAAGCATTCCATCAACAACAAATGCGCGACCTAGATATGCTCATGCAAGTTGTTGATGAGGCTGAAGAGCGTGTGCCAAAGAAACCTCGGTTATATCGGCAAATATATATAAGCCGAGATCGTGTGAAAGCACACGATGACCTTGTCAAAAATTATTTTGCAGATGATCCTATTTTTCCACCACGTATGTTCCGACGTCGATTTAGAATGCGCTTAGAGTTGTTTCACAGAATTCGGGCAGACATTGAGATCGCCCAACCATATTTCAAGCAACGCTATGACTGTACCGGGAAACAAGGATTCTCAACCATCCAGAAAATGACAACTGCTTTGCGAATTCTTGCATACAGAAGCCCAATTGATCGTGAGGATGAGGCCCTTGCCATTGCAGAAACCACAGCTATAGAGACAGTTCGTTTATTTTGCGAGGCAATTGTCAACATGTACTTGGAGCAGTATTTGCGAGCTCCAAATGAAGACGACATCGCCCGACTAATTGAAGAAAATAAGAATCGTGGTTTCTCAGGCATGATTGGTTCATTGAATTTGCATGCTTGGGAGTGGCGCAACTGCCCCACGGCATGGCATGGTCAGTTCACTAGTCACACCGGAAAGCCAACCTTGATTCTTGAAGTTGTAGCATCTCAAGATCTTTGGATTTGGCATGCATTTTTTGGTACACCTGGAACATACAATGATATATCAGTTCTTGATCAATCGCCAATCTTCGACAGATTCATTCAATGTCAAACACCATACACTCCCTACGAAATAAATGGTAATGTATACTACGTGCCATACTATCTTACAGATTGCATATACCCTCACTTTGCGACACTAATCCAGACTATCAAGCGGCCCCGAAGTGAAAAGGAAAAACATTTTGCACAGCAACAGGAGGCTTGTAGAAAGGACGTTGAGAGGGCATTTGGGGTTTTGCAGGCTAAATGAGCTATTACCAGGGGTCCGGTAAGATTTTGGGACCAAAAAACTTTAAGCAATATTATGTATTGTTGCATTATTTTGCATAACATGATAATCGAAGATGAGCGCCAAATGAATCTTGAACGATGGAGACCTGTAGTGGGTGAAACAGTGCCACATGAATTACTTCAACATGATCCAACTGTATTGGGTACATTTATTAGTTCTCGTATAAACCAGGTGCGAGATAAACGTATGAACAATCAGCTTAGGCTTGATCTGATCGACCATCTCTGGAATAATTTTGGTAGACAAGGTAATCGTTGATGAAGTTAGGTTTTGAGTATTTCCAAGTTACTATGCAACCATATTATGCATGTTTTCACTTAGATTCAATGTTATTTGTTAAGTTATTTTTTTTTTATTTTTTGTTATGTGACTTTTGCAATCAATAAAATTAGTAATAAATAAGTTACCTCATTACTAGCCAAGATTACAAATTCACCTTTGTGCAACTATGTTAAAAGTTTAACATATCCTGAGAATGAATCAACACCATGTCCACAATTAAGAATTGCTTGTAAATGTGGGAGCAAGCAACAATTTTCAACACCTCAAAATAAGTATAGCAAAGCCACAAAACAAGTCGATAGCCCAAAAACAAATAATAAATCAAGAAATATAAAAATTTGCCAAAGTTAGTGTAATCATAAAATTTGTGCCTGTAAACAAAAATTCTTGTTTCCACAACCGTATGTTTGCCCTTTATATAGGGTGCTGCAAATAATCCAAATCCAAAAAGAAAAATGCTAAAAATAAGTCATAAACCTAAGTTAATGAGGAATGTAAATAAAAAAATAATATTCCTAAATAAAATAACTAAAACTGCTCCTAAAAACTATAACTCTGAACTACTTGCTTATGCTCAACATCATAATCTCACACGAAAGACCGTCAACCTTGCTAACTAGAATCAATTGAAGCATTGAACTTATTTTCAAGGTTACATGGTTCCATATTAACACCATCACGGTTTAGCTGTCTAGTTGCATTGCCTCCTGAGGAGTACTCCAACTGTTCAATCTCTGAAAAAAAATATAAAAGGAATTTTGAGTAACACATAAGAAACATTTAAAGTAATACGATAAAAACATTAATGCTAGATTGTAATATACCATCATGCTTCCTCTCAAGATCTTTCAACTTCTTAAACCTTGCCATCTGACCATCCAAAACCTCAGCAGTCAAGAGATGTGGAGCACGGTTGAGCATTTTTTCCTCAGTATCCCCTATGGCTTGAACAATTGCAATGCTAGATTGTAATTGTTCAAGCTTAGTCTTCTTCACCAAATGGAATGCTTGAACTTCATTGGCTGCTTTCATTGTCTCAAATTGAGCTTTGTTAGTTTCTTGCATCATCCGAAATTGATCATTTTGGGAGATCCTCCATTCAGACACTTGGTCACTCAACTTGTTATTGCGTATGGACGCTTCATCTAACATATTGGTGTCGGTGCGACGACGTTTTTCCTTCGCGGATTTTCTTCCTAAAGGTCGTTCTAATGGCTCGTAGGAATACCACTTGGAATGGACCCGCTTGGTGTGATGTGTGAGGAGAGTCATCACCTAGATTAATGCTTGATGATAGTCATCGGCGTCGTGCAAGCCATGAAGACCATTATCAGTAAAGTCATGCATAGGGGATGCAGGTGCTAGAGTTGCATTGACCTGGTCACTAGTTGTTTGAGAAGGTCGGCTTTTACTTTTTCCACCTGCGGAAATGTGCCACTTTGCTGAATATTGAAGTATGTCCCAGCAATGATAGAATTTAAAATCGCGACCATGGTCATTCTTGAATACTTCATAACAAGCTCCCAACTATAATATCATATGACACATTACCTTATATGTACTGAATATAGCCCTTGAAAACTAGGCTCAATATAATCATTTTCTATTTTAAAAAGTTAGGCCTAAAAAAACGACTTAAAAAAAGATTAATTTTGGCCCCAATGTAAAACTACAAACCTCATCAGCCACGTTTGTACCGCTTTGATGGTTTCTATTGATTCTGCCCACGATAGCTCTCCATTTCGTTACATCAGCTTGAATTGTCGCCCACCTATTCTCCAATCTTTTTTTGTACGCCTTGTTTCATGTTTTTTTTTACAAAAATCTTCAAAGATGTTAAGCCACAAACTATCGTTGGTCTGACCAACACCGATAATCGGATTCTCTGAACGTTGCACCCAAGCCTCACAAAGAGCTTTGTCTTCATCATGCTTCCAGTTTGGTGCTTTTCTATTTGCAAATTTTGGTGGCACATTTGAAGCTTCAGTCGAAATTAATTCCGTTTGGGATGTAGGAAATTGAGGTTGATAGTACGCAGAATGGGGTGGTGTACTAGATATGAGATGTTGGGTAGGTGTCTGGTCTTTTGTTTGCATTTGTTCCCTTATAAAAGATGTGTATGCAGCGTGAGCCGCTTGAGGCTTGTTGGTTTGGTGTTGGGGTGAAAATGAATCCGTGTGGCGCTCAATGTGCTTTCTTGCGTCGGTGGGTCGCTTATATTGAGTTGCACCGGGGGCAAGTTATGTTGGTTAAGTGGCCGGAAATGATCCATTGAACCTGTACACACCAACACAAGGTTAATATACAGAAATAAAAACAAGTAAAAGATAAGGTTCTAAAAGTAAACATATACTATGACATAAGGTTTTACGGAGGTGAAGGCTGATACCTAGGATCTGCACTGAATTTTGGTAAGTCTGGAGCCAAATTTGTTTCTGCGGGGCGTTGGCTAATCTGTTTCTTTGTAAGACAGGGAATGTCCAAGAAAGTGAGAGACTTTTTGATAAGGTTTTCAAGAGGGGTGTGTCCCCTAATGTGTTCACATTCAATATCTTCATACAAGGCCCTGCGTAAAACCCCTTCTTAATGAGGTCGCTAGGATGTTGGATAGTGTGACTAGAGAAGGCTTGGCTCCTGATGTTGTCACATTCAACACGCTTATATGCGGTTTGTGTAAGAATTTGAAGGTTGTTGAGGCTAAGAGCTATTTGCATCGCATGGTGAATATGGGTCTTGAGCCTGATGCTTTCACCCACAACACGATCATTGATGGGTATTGTAAACTGCGCTTGGGGCAAAGTGCATATAAGATTTTGAATGATGCAACTTTCAAGGGTTTTAAGCCTGATGAGCTCACTTACAACTCTCTAATCAAAGGGTTTTGCTAGGATGATGATGTGGACAGGGCAATGAGCATGTTTAAAGAGGGTGTGCGTAAAGGTGTAAAGCCCAGTACAGTTCTCTACAACACCTTAATAAAAGGGTTGTCTAAGCAAGGACTTATTTTGGAAGCCACAGAGCTAATGAATGAGATGCCGGAAAATGGTTGTAGCCCCGCTTATATGGACTTATAATTTACTAATAAATGGGGCAAGATGGGTTGTGTATCCGATGCCAATAACCTCCTGAAAAATGCTTTGGACGAGAGGTTTCCTTCCGAAATTTTCACATTCAACACTCGATAGATGGCTATTGCAAAGCAGTTGAAAATCAACAAGTGCCATCGAAATTCTCAATAACATATGGGACCATGATGTTGCTCCTGATGTGATCACTTATAACACTCGCTCAATGGCACGTGCAAGGCAAAGTCAGTCTTTGTGATGGAAACTTTTAAGCAAATGATGGAGAAGGGGCTTATTCCCAACATTATCACATATAATATACTTACGTAAACCCCGTGCGGAGGTCGAAAGTTAGTGGCTGTGGACTTGCTAGAGGAAATGGGAAAGAATGGTCTGACTCCGGATATAGTTAGTTATGACACATTGATCAATGGATTTTATAGGGACGGGGATCTGGAAGGAGCTTACCAACTCTTTAGAAGAATGGAGAAACAATGTAAACTTTGTCATATGACGGCCACATACAATATCATGATAAGTGCTTTCTGTGAGAAGTTGAAAATGGATATGGCGGAGAAGCTAATTCTTGAAATGGGTGAGAACGGCTGCCTTACAGATAATTACACTTATTGTCATGTGATAGATGGTTTTTGCAAAATAGGAGATGTCGATTCGGGGTACAACTTTCTCTGCAATATGATTGACAAGGGGTTTGTACCGTCACTAACAACATTTGGACAAGTATTAAATTGCCTCTCTGTGAAGCATAAAGTGTATGAACCCGTTGGTGTTATCCACAGTTTTCTATTTATATTACTCCGTACTTCACTTCCATCACAGTTTTCTCCCTACAAACCTTCCACTCGTCGGTAAGTCTGGAGCCAAATTTGTTTCTGCGGGGCGTTGGCTAATCTGTTTCTTTGGGCTTCATTCACATTCAGGAAATCACTATGACATAGTCTCTCTATTTCTTCAATTTTCTTCCCCCCTTTTGGATATTTTACAGTGATTTAATCATTTAAATGATGGATTGTTTTCTTCTATTTTAATATGCGAAAAGTATAAATTGAAAACCAAGGTCCAATGAATCAATGGAGAAACCATGGTTTATTGTTTAATTGTAAATTGTAATGTCTGATACAATTATGACAATGGGTAGATTGTGAATTCTCTTTCAAAGCACTTATGACAATGGGTAGATTGTGAATTCTGTTTCAAAACAGTTTATCAGTTTCCCTCATTGAATTTCCACTCCATGTTTTCTCTTTCTTATGAATGTGTGCCATATTCCTTATCATGGTTTCTTCTTTACCTTAATTTTAAAATGTTTTCCTAGACCTTGATAGTTCATCTAAGAAATCTAAAATTGAGTTTGGTTACACTTGTTTAATGAGCTAGAGCCCAGACGAGTAAAGTTCATATACAGTAGGGCTCATTTGCAACCCTACTCAACCATACAACACACAACTGCAAATACATAGTTAACTATGTTCAATTATATTTATATGTTCCCTCAAAGATGAAATCAAACTTTCTGCCATCCTCTCATGCCAAGGCTAAAGGGAAAGCAGAAAACAGAGCTAGCTATGAATGGAACACATGCTGATTAAATTATATTTATGAAAAATATAGATATCATAGAGAAAGAATCTATGAATGGAACACATACATCAAACATGATTTTTAGCCCATAATATGGAATCAATAGACGAACTAAGCTATCAACAATCATAATCAATTTTACCAAATTCTCGTACCCATAAAACCCTAGAAAGTGAAGTTGAGATTTTTAATTACCTGAAAATTTTGAATGAAGATTCGTTGATCTGGTGTAGAAAACTCTTCTTTCGATGTGCTGTTGAAAGGGATGAAAAGAGAAGAAAGCCTATGGAAGAGACGGGTGGGGGAGAGAGAGAGGAAAGAAACGAATAGAGGCGCGCTATTCTTCACCCAATAAGTTGGGGGTGCGGTAGCTTTTTTTTTTGTTTAGGGTGATTGATAGGGTGTCCACTGTAGCCTTAAGTGTGGTAAAAAAAAACCCTAAAAAGGGTTTTAGGGTGTTAATAAAGGGGACCATTGTGGATGCCCTAATGGCCTTACCCAAAGCTATCCATTAACACCCAATTATCACCCATAATTTCAATTTACTTTAGCACAATTCAAAACGCAGATTATGACGAACTTATTAGTGTTTCAGAATTTCAAAGACTTAGGAAGGACCAGGGCCGGCCCAAGGGGGAGGCTGGGTAAACAAGGGCTTTAGGCCTCAGCCAATAAGAGGCCTCAATTTTTTATTATTATTACTATTAGTACTAGGTTTCCTAAACTAAATGAATTGATAAACTTGCTAGCACATGAAATTAAAACAAAAATTATAAAAATAATTATCAACTCAAAGTATTTTTCAAAGTAAATTTGAACAATTTAAAATGTATCAAGATATTTTTTATTTTTTTATTTAACATTGAGAAATTAAGGTCATTGAATAATGAAAATTTAAAAGAAAATTGTCTTAACCTTGAAAATTTATTAAAACATAATGACAACTCTGATATTGAGGGATTAAATCTATTTATGGAACTGAAAATTTTAAGAGAAATTATACAAGTGAAAAATGATACACCAAAGGACATACTTAATTATATATTAAGTGTTGATTCTTTTCCAAATGCAGAGATCACTTATAGAATAATTCTAACAATTCATGTTGTTTTGGCAGAAAGAAGTTTTTCTAGGCTAAAATTAATAAAATCTTATTTAAGATCAACAATGTCTCGACAAAGATTAAGTAGACTAACTTTATTATCTATTGGAAAAGAATTGTTAAGTGAAATCGATTACAATATTTTAATAAATGATTTTGCATCTCAAAAAGTACGAAAGATAAACTTTAAATAAAAATATAATAATTTTAATAATAAATTATTATTAGCTTTAGGCCAGCCTAGTAGTACGGTTGGCCGACCCTGAGGAAGGAATTATGCTGCAAGATGACAATAATCAATATCATTTGTGAGCCATCTAGCTGGTTAAGCTAGAGAACACTTTAAGGCTCCTTAGCTCATAGCAAGGATGCATATCAACAAAAGTGCCAAGTGTATTTCTAAAGCGCTCATGCTTCCTTCCTGCACGCTCGGACTCAAATAGTGAAATGGTCCTTTGCCTTGCACCAAAAGCTCCATCCTTATAATATTTGACATCACTAGGTTGCATTTTGGAGGAGAACACTTGATTGGTCCATCTTAAAGTTGACCATTTAATCAAAGTACCTTATTGATTTTTATTTTATCAATGTGGGTTATGATTTTTCGTATTCCAAATAACTCTTCAAACAATAACATTAAGTTGAACACTTTAAACATTAATATCTCATTCAAAAATTTTACATTTATCATCTTCATAACTTTTCAATTATACCATCCATATTATGTTCAAGCATTTTTTTTAAATTATAACCAACTTTAATCATAATTTTATATTCTTAATAATTAGACTTTTCAAACATTGTCTCGTTGGGTGGAACGGAAGTAGTATAACATAACATGTGTACCCTTTTTGAAAATATTTATTATATTTTAAACTTAATCAGAAAAATAATCTGCACATTATTTTGTGATTAGTTATTTGTTTGATTTATATATTGAATTAAATTTTTAATCCACCGACGGTATATAATACTCCCTCCGTTTTTAAATTATGTAGAAAAAGTAAAAATAAAGTGATATAAATATTTTTCTAAAAAAAAAGTTTAAAAAACAACAATTATTTTATTACGAATGAAAAATAAAGAAATAACGATAATTAAAAAACGAAAAGAGTATTTTTTATACAAACAGTTTTTGGATCATGACCATTTATCTAATTTTCCATTTATAAACTTTTTTTCCAAATCGGTCCAATCACCTCTGCATTATTGCAGGTTTGGGACTGGGTTGGAATATTTTATCATGTCAGGCAGTTAGAAAACAACATCAACTGCTCGAAACATATATGGAGTCGGGAGTACCATAGATTAGATAGAACCTTGAAAAGAAATGTCGTCGGTAGTTCCCAGTTCCCTGCCCCTGGTTAAATACTATCCTTCACCCAGATGTAATGGGCCCGTGAGTTTGTCCTTGTACTTTGTCTTAAATTAATGATTTTCCTTTTCATAGTAAAAAAAAACAGAATAGGCATATGTCACTATATCCGCAAGATCGAATGTCACTCTTTTATAGTTCATTTCACTGATACATAATAGATCGATGAAAAAAGATTCGTCTTATAACAAATATCCGTAACCTAAAAACATCCGATAACGAAAAGCAATTTCGCAGTAAGTCGGAGATTTGTTTTTTTCCATTTTGCTGCTTATTTTGCATGTCAAATGTGCGTTGACATTGGATCCTACCCAGAATGTAGAAACAGACCGCGGATAAGGTTATATCAAATTGGTGGTGATTATGAAATACAATAATTCAAATGTTGTTTAGGGAACTAAATTTGTTTATCGACGAAATCTTGACCGAGTGTTATTGTCAAACCATTCTTGACTTTTAGATAAGCTACTCAACAACTTAATTTGTTTCACCCTTGTTTACAAATATTGACTTTAAGTTAATTTAAAGGCAAAAACCAATTAACTCGTATCAAAATCACACACACACACACACACACACACACACACACACATATATATATATATATATATATATATATATATATATATATATATATATATATATATATATATAGTTTTTTCTTTGTATTTTAAAGTTCATGTTTTTAAAATCTAATTAATAAGATATATATAAATAATACTCCCTCCGTCTCTAAATAATCGTCCTAGTTGACTCGGTGTACAGTTTAAGAAAAAACAATTAACTTGATTATTTATATTGATTTAATGTGTAGTTTCCTTTAAATCACATGTGTATGTGGTTCATAATTAAAGTAGAATGAAAAAATAAGGATAAAGTGGTAAAAGTGATGGTCTAAAAATGTAAGTTTCAAACTAGACAATTATTTTGGGACGACAAAAAAAGAAAGAAAGACGATAATTTAGGGACGGATGGAGTATTAGAGTTTGTTATAATTAGAAAATATTTGAACTTAGCCCACATAAATTTATAATATACCGGCAAAGTCTGAAAATTTTATAAAAATTGTTTGCATAGTTTTTTAAATGGATGATTGAAGTGAAATAACTTGAAATAAAATAATTCGAAGTAACTTTTTGCCTGGAAGGATATTCTAATAAACATTCTTGTGTTAGAAACTTTTATTTGAATTGTAGTATTTACAATTTTTAAAAATATATTTAAGTGAAACGTCCCAAAATAAAATAGTAGACTTTTTATCCGTAACGGAGGGAATACATGTTAATAAAATAACCTAGAACAATATATTAACTTTGATTAAAAACAACAAAAACAAAGCAGTACTATAGGAAGAACTTGTACATAAAAGTGTCTAACTTTTTCTTAAAAACAAGAATTATTGCTTTGTTTGATATAACATAGAAATTAAGAACAAATAATTAATTTCATTATTAATTTGGTTGATGTTAATTTATTTTAAAATTTATGTGTATATGACTTATAATTAAAATTGATGAAAAAATAAAGATAAAATGGTAAATGTATTGTAATAAAAAGAAAAGTTTCAAAAAAAACTATTACTCCCTCAGTTTCGCGCAAATAGTCTACTATTGTATTTTGAGATGTTTTACTCAAAGAGTTTATTTTCTAAAATTAAGGTATAAAAATATTATTTTATTTCTAATGGATTATTAAAATTATCATTTTTTTTTAAAAAAAATATAATTTCAAACGAAAACACTTTACTAAAATAGATAGATTATTTTGGAACGTACGAAAAATATAAAGTGAACAACAATTTTGAGAAGAAGGGAGTATTTAGAATTTGGAGGGCATGTACCATTTAACTAGCTGCATGGGCGGCCATTCCCCTTTTCAATAGCCAACCGACAACCTCAAACCTCAAACCCCGGCTTAGTTACCACCTAGCTGGGGTGGCAATTCGTGTTATCGTGTCGTATTCGTGCCTCATTATCGTGTTTTAATATTATCTATCTTATTTGATCATAAATACAACAATAAATATTAATTTGAATATATTAACAATTTCGTGTCTTTCGTGTTTCGTGTTGTGTCGTGTCGTGTTGGGCTTATCGTGCCATTTGTCTCTGTAATCGTGTTTTATAATCGTGTCTTATTGGTTCGTGCTAACGTGTCGTGCCAGGCATTGCCACCCTAGGTCTTAGTATTTGGTGACACCGTCGAGCCTTTTATTCGGTGTTTAGATTTCTTGTACCATAAAGTGAGCTTTAAATTATCTATCCTTGCTTTTCACATTATCTATCTCATCTATATTTATATCTATATACACAATAAGAAGGGTAGATTTATTTCCCCAAAATCATATCTTTTAATTATTGATATTTGAGTTACTATTTTACTATTTCTCTCTTTTATCTTCTTTCCTTTTTTTTAATTAGAAAAAAATAATAACTAAAACAAAAATAATAGTTCTAGAGTCAAGAAAACAAAACTATAAGATGTTAGTAAAATAAAAATAATTTATGGAACAAGCCACTATAAAAATAAAAGTTACAAAATCAACAAAACAAAAATAATTTAATGCGGAGGTTAGTAAAATAAAATAATTTACGGAACAAAAGTTTAAAACAAATTCTTATAAAAAAAGTAAAAAAAATATGTTATTAAAATAAAAAATATTTGATAGAACAAAAATAATAGCTACGGAGTCAATAAAACAAAAACAATTTAAATTTAGGTTACTAAAATAATAAAAATAATTTACGGAACAAAATTTTAAAGCAAATTCTTAAAAATAGTCATGTAAAATAAAAATACATTAGTAAAATAAACATATTTGATGAAACAAAAACAATAGTTGCGGCGTCCATAAAATTAGAATAATTTAAACTGATGTTAGTAAAATTATAAAAATAATTTATGGAACAAAAGTTTAAAACAAATTCTTCAAAATAGTTATGTAGAACAAAAATACGTTAGTAAAATAAAAATATTTGATGAACATAAATAATAGTTACAGAGTCAATAAAACAAAACAATTTAAACTGAGGTTGGAAAAATAATAAAAATAATTTATGGAACAAATTTTTTCGTAAAACTAATTCTTAAAAATAAAAAAAAATAAAAGTTACGAAGTCAATAAAACGAAAAATATAATAGAAATTAGTAAAATCAACATAATTTACGAAACAAAAATAATAGTTAACGATAAAAATAATTTCGCTATTTTGATTTTAGCTTATTTTTTTATCCGAAATTTCTTTATTCATAAAATACAAATATAATTTAATAAAAGTAGTCATTCAAAATGAAGAACTTATTTGAGTTCAGATTCTATTTACAGGACGGAAAAATTTTAAATTTGTTCGAAAACATTAATTCTACAGAGTTTTTGAATAATATAAAGCGTTCGGGGTTGTCAGGTCATGAATTAACACTTAATATTGGTGTTCTAGTAATGCTATTGAGAAACATTGATCATGCTGCAGGGTTATGTAATATAACAAAACTAATCATCATAAATTTTGGGAATCATAATTTTTTTGAAAAGAAGCAATGTTGGAAAAAAGATTTTTATCCCATAATTGTCATTAACTTCATCCGATGTAAGACTATATCTTTTATGTTCCAGAGAAGACAATTTTCATTGTTGGTATCATATGCAATAACAATTAACAAGTGCCAAAGTCAATAATTGCACGTAGCCGTTTGCCTCTTTTTAAAGAAACTAGATATTGATATGCGTTGAAAATGAAAAACCAACTAATAAGACAACAAATATTGTGAATAAAGAAGTTTTTTAGAATATATAATGATTAGTGATATACTTATGTAAAATTGTTTAAACCGGCTTTTCTTATTTTATCCTTTGAGATTTTTTATCATCTTTATTTTGTTTACGTACGATTTAGTTGACGTGAGTTTAATGCACATGTTAAAAAAACTAGTTGAATCTTAATCCTACATCCTCCTTGTTAATTTACAAAGTCATTTTTTTATAAAAAATATAGGACTTAGATTCAATGAGACTTAAATTGTGACAGATGATTTGAAGCCCATAAAATTTACCGTGTCCGTACCACTAAACGTGCTTGCTAGTTCATACAGAGATACAATTTCAACCCAATTTTAAGTTTTTAATGCAAGGACATGGACACAAGGACACAAGTGGAGTCGAATAGTCAAAGTATTTTTATTTAGATTTGTTGACTTTATCGGAGCGTGTGGAAAAGAGTTCCCACTTCATTTGATCAGAAACGTTGATGAGCTTCTGTTAATGCATACGCGTATGTATATTACGGAGTATAATTTACAATCAACCTACCAACCAAGTCCATGGTCCATTCCAAGAAAGGCTTAGAGTCAAATTTAGTTGTTTTGACTTTTAACTTTTAACCACCTCAAAGACAATTGGAGGCTTTCCTGTAGAAGGAATTTGTTTGGATCGAACTTCAATTCACATTTCTGTTCTACTTGTATCTTCTGTTACAAATTTTGTACTGTAAAATGTCAAGGTTAAAGATTAGAGTGTTTGCAGCAATTTTGATTTTTAATTTTTTTTGTTGATTTATCCGCTGACTATCAAGTTTCAATAAATCTTTTGACCAAGAATATTAGTAGCATACTTGTTACCAGATGTTCTTCTGGGGTGTTGGAAGATTTGACTTTCACAAGGACCTTAATTGTTGGTTTCTTTGTTTCCTCATTATTACTTTATATAGATTATATAGATACCATTGAAATCTTTGGTTTAAACATTTTTCAAAATTTAAATGGTTGTATCTTTCTTAATATTGTTGTGAATATACTGATATTACGAGTTAGAGATTGTAATATTAATACGAGTTTTAGTGTTTGAGTCGTTGGATGATTAAATTAACACTTTTATTTAAGAAACTTTTCATTTATTCATCCTTTTTTTTTACAATTTTCAAAGTCTCTACCCATGGTTACTTATTTTAAGACGAAAGGAGTATAAAAACAAATTTAAAGAATAGGATCCATCTTTTATGGGTATTTTTTCTATTAAAAATCATATTTAGAAAAATCTTTGAAATATTGAAATCATTCATGGCAGCCTTGTACTAAATCTACTCTTAGTTTCAACTAGACATGACAATTACAACTTGAAACCCGTTAATTTACTCGATCCAACTGAAAATTACCCGATTCAATTCAATCAATTAAGATTTTTGGGTCAAAACAAGCAACCCGTTCCAGCTCAAAAAATATTAACGGGTTGGGTTGGATTAAAGCATGTCGAATTCATTACCCATTTCAGCCCAATAATTTTTACTCTATAAATATATAAAAAAAAATTTAGGGGGTGAGGAGAATTTGGGTTAAGACGGGTGAACTTATTTTAACCCGACCCAATTCAATCAGACCTATTTCGCCTCATTTAATTTCTTATTTGGATTTTAATGGATTCCAACTCGTTATCCATCCCAACTCGATCAATTGAAGGCCTAGTTTTGACAAATACGTTGAAGCTCTGTTATAAAGGCTTTGATTCGTAGTTAATACCCTAATTGTCCTTAATTTAGTGTCCATTTGTAAGAAAATCTATTTTTAAATGAGAGTCATTTTTTGTATACATTTATTAGCTTCACTTTTCTTATATATTATATCTTGGTGTGAAACTTCTAATATATGTTGATATTAAAGACATTAGCGTACGTATGATTATATGCTACAAAAATACCCAAAAATTAACTTGTTTAAAATAAAGTGAAATAACAAAAATAAGAGCTCATTTTGAAAGGGCAGGATTAATAATCTGACTTTCTTATCCAACGCTTTAAATTGATTGTCAAACGTATATACTCTTTTCTCTCTGTCTCTCTCACACTCACACGCACGTACATTTGGGTGATTTTATATAAAGCCCTTAAACTATGATACAACTTTAACTTGGTACCCGAACTTATTGAGCTGACGCCCAACAAAGTCTTACCCTTATCCGAGTCAATACACAAAATTAGTCCATCAGTGATAAGATTCAAATGTAACATCTTTGTCTGTGTATACATGTACTAATTTATATGGATAGCAAACCAAGTAGGATGGAGAGAGACTATAGGGGCTTGATCAATCTTGGATTCTGATCACGCCAAAATGTGGGTGACTACACGTGGAGTACACGTAGGACTGATCTAGACGAAGGTTGTCTATGTTGGAATGGTGAGGTGGATATCTCACTGGTTTCCCAATCGCCTTCCCTGTCTTCTTAAGTGAGGTCCTGTAAATAAGAGAAAACACCGGTCAGGGAGCTGGGAGGTTATCCCAGCTAAAGCCCTCCGGCGTGAGAGTCAGTGCGGGATAAGAATGGAGTGAACAGGCGTCCCCTGTAATCACCCTTGATAATCCGTATATAGTTCTTAGCTCCAAGCAGAGAGTATGTCCAGTGTAAACAGTATCATACCTTGTGAAGTAGGTTATCTTCCTTTTTATACTCCTCTCTGCGGCTTGCGCAAGCAAGACAAAGACGTTGGAGACAGATCTCGTTGGTCGGCCGAGGTGGGCGCTCTCATTGGTTCTCTCTTTTCGGGTTTGTCGAGTATCAAGCAGTCAAGCTGTCGGTGGAGGCGGCGCAGAGCACGTTGGTGTTTCTCCAATCGAATGGGGCCATCTGGCGTACTTTGTACTATGATGACGTTTCTTCCCTTAGGTCGCTGAGACTTAGGTCCCTGCTTTCTCTTGGTGGTCGGCTAGGGTCGAGGACCGACCACGTAGGGCCTGCCTGGTGACAATTGACTAGTCTAACATAATCGCTTGGCTTAGTTTGGTCGGCTTTGGTGGTGCTCGGGTCGAGGATGGTCGCCGAGCGGTGCCACATCGGTGTAGTAGCCAGGTGTCGTTGTTCCAGCAGCCACGTATCTGCCACGCGGAGGGCGAGTGGTCGAGTCCCTTCAGTTGCCCCCGACTTTCCGAGTGCGAGGATTCATCCCAAGCTTGGAAAGTATAACTTGATTTGTCCTTGGTTGGGGTCTCATATGCCGACCATACTCTCTCTGCTTTAATTTTGGGGATGAGCCGAGGACAGGTTTCAACTAGTCCCTCAGGACGAGCTCGTCTTGATGGTCGGATTGGTGGCGTCGGTTGGGGTCACGTCTCATTAATGGCGTGTTTCCCGAAGCGTCGTAAAGCCGACTTTCATTTAATTCCTTGAAGTGGCGGCGCCGTTATTCCCTAATTTCGGCGACGTCGTTTCGGTTACTGTGGCCACGTGTTGGTCGTCTATTGGCGGGATAGGGTCCGCGTGCCCATTGCCGGGTTGACCCGTTCGTTCGTGGATCGTATAAAATGAAAACCTTGGTTTCTTCTCCACACTTCTGCTTATTTCTCTGGTCTTTTCCCGCTCAAACGATTTTCAGGCGACATTTTCTTCTGCCGGTTTCTTGCTATTTGCCCTCTTTCCAGCCGCCGTTCTTTCTCCAAAAGTGGTCCTTTAGGTTCGTCTCTTCCTTCCGCTTACTTTTCTCTGGTTCATAAGCCCTTGCTGCGGCGCGGCGGTGAGTTATATACCGCCGTGTTCTTCTCCGGCGGCGGTTACAGTTCTCAGCTTTTTCGTACTAACGCCGGCGAGTTTCTCATTTCAGGTTCTCGTCTTCGTCCCTCGTCTTCGTTCCTTGCCTCTGCCTGCTTTGTCATCATCATCTGTTGAAGGTATTCTTCTTCTTTTAGTTCGACCTCCATACTTAGGTTTTTGTCAAGCTTTTTTATGAGTTCCGGGTCTGAGTCCTCGCGTCGTACCCCTGATCGTTCCTCCTCTAACAAGGCATACAAAACCTGCTCCTCGTCTTCTTCGTCGTCTTCCCCTAGGATCCCCTCTCCCTCGGCCCTTTCTTCGGCTATGAGGACTAAAAGAGCTAATCCCGGGGTGATTTATGCTCGGTCCCCTACCCTTTCTCGGGTATATAAGCAGATCGATGGAAATTGGGAAGCTGTCCTTCCCAGCGAAGCGGAGAGGCTATTATTGGCCGCTGGTTACAAATTAGAGGGACTTCCCACACGCGAGGACGAGTCCTGGAGGATCGAGGACCGACCTCTTGGGACTCAGATGCATCTCTGTGAGTCGAGGGAGCAAGCATATTTTGACCTTTACCAAATCTTTTACAGCGAGTTCGAGGCGCAGCGTATAATGGAGCAAAACATAGAGTTGGCGAAGAGAAAAAGAAAGAAGGATGCTGTTGGCTCCTCGTCGGCACCCGAGGTAGATGATCGGGTGAGTAAGACGAGCAAGAAAATCCGAACTGGGAAAACCAGAATAAGCGAGGATTCCGCCGAGGAGGGCGGCAAGGCCGAGGGCAGGTGGTTAAGGGGGTGGTGCAACCATATTGACCCTGAGGATGTAGAGGCTTGGAGCAATCGGTTTAATCATAGTCCCGAAGATTTCTGGGGGTATGCTCCTGATATACGGTTGTCTTTGCCCGAGCTGAGGCTTCTCCGGAGTGGTGTCGGATTCTACACTTCGTTCTTTGAGGCAGGGCTCCGACTGCCTTTAGACCCCTTCATATGCGAGTTATTGGACGAGGCTGGGGCCCATCCCTTGGATTTATCCCTCAATCTGGTGAGGTATTTGATCAGCTTCATTGCTTGTCTGCGCGTGCTCGGATTTGAGCCTACTCTTCCCCTCTTCAAGAACTATTTTGCTGTGACTATGTCCCTTGGTCGTCTTCAGTGCAAACACCATAACAATGGGGTCAACTTATTCGTTCGTCCTCCTAAGAAGATGGGGCATTGGGCTGATAAGGTCGTTGTCGTAGAGAGTCGACGAGGGTGGAATTTCCCCCTTCCTCGTGATGCTGTTGAGTCTGTGAAGTCACTGTCCTCTGTTTCCTCGTTGACCGAGTATGAGGAGAGGGCCAAGGAGGCATTGGAGGGTTATCTGGGTGCACGGGGCGAGAACCCGCTCGTGTTCAAGTGGAGCTCGGTTTGTACTAACGAAGAATTGCTCAGTCTGGTCGGGATATCTAGCAAAGCCATGAAAGACCTCCGACCTCGATGTGCCATGCCTGTAATTAGCACTTACCCGGGCTGGTTGGTGCATAAGGATTTGGTCTTCAAGAAGGATTGCCCTTTCTTGTCGAAATTTGAAGGCCGAAGCAACCTTGCCCGATCACCGTGAATACCTTCTTCCTTTAATTATTCCTTGCTTATTCTTCCTCTTTTTGCTTGTTCCTGACTTCAAACTTTTTGTTTTTCAGCGATGAGGAGTCTTGATGCCCGAATGGGTCTGACGAGGAGCCGCAAAGATGCAATCTGTTGGCCGCCGTCGACATGGACCGGCTATAGTTTGCCGACCGTGCCTTTAACCGAAGGGGTGGCTGCTCCTATCCCAAAAGTTACAAGGGCTGTTCCCACTTCATCTCGGGGAGCTGGGTCGAAGAAGGCTATTCCCATCACTATATCCTCGACTCCTCCTCCTGCGGCTACCCTTAAAGCTCCTCGCGCAGAGCTCGCTGTTGATCCGTCTCCTCGGAAAGCCAAGTCGGGTAAGCGAAAGAGACTGGCTTTGGTCGACGAAGAGAATGAGGAAGTAGGAGGTGTTGGTCAGGCCTCTCCGGCGAGCAAAGGCAAGTCGGTGGCCGAGGAAAGCTCGCCAACCTGCGAGGAAGTTGGATTGCCTTGGCTGAGCGAGAACTTCGAGTTGCCGACCAACCAAGAGGTGGCCAAGGAATGGGCTAAGTGCATTGCCGATGTTGCTCCTCTTGGCAACTTCGACTTTACTGCTCGCGACGATATCACGGCGACCTTGGGTCAAGGGGTGGTTGCTCGAGCTGCGCCCAAGGATTTAATTGGTGTTATGGACTCGCTCAGCTCGGCGCAGCTGCTAGGTCGTTTTGGCCTGATAACCGGCGAGGTACGTCGTTATATACTTTATATTTTCGACCTGTTTTATCTTTGTTTCAGATTTTGATGACTAGTCGATTTTCTTGTTTGTAGGCTTGCGCCGTGGTGAAGTCGCTGTCAACTCGTCTTGGCCGAACAACTAATAGCGAGAAGAAGCTGCGCCGAGAAGCCCGATCTCACGAAGATGATATGAACCTTTTGAAGGCTAAGGTCGCATCCCTGGAAGGCGACAATAAACAGAAATCCGAGAAGCCCGAAGTTTCCTGAAATTGAATGAGGCTTTAAAACTTTTGGACGAGATGAAGGGCCGAATAAGCTTTCCTGGCCGAGTTGACGAGCTTCAAGGAGGTCGAAGGGACCCAGTAAACTTTCTTCTACTGCTGAGAGGAGAGAGTAAAGGAGCGAGACGCCCTCGCCCAAGTAGTGGGGTTCGGTGCTCAACCGAGGCAGCTCGGTGGTGCAAGATTATAAGGACGGTGAGGATTTTCTCAAGAATTGGTGCCATACTATACTAAGGGTTCTCGCCACATTCTTCGATGTGCAGCCTACTGCACCGATGGGGAGCTAGTCGATCGGGGCTTGAGCCCTTCTGCTCGCTTGTTCGCCAAGGCCATGTCTTGGTCCCTTATCAAAGTGACGAGCTTCACTGCATACGCCGAGGATCGAGAGGTCGGGTCTAAATGAGTGGGTGCCCCCGATGCCTTCGGACGTGAACGTGTTGTCTGTGATCGAGGCCATCAAGAGAAATGAAGATGTTCCTTTTGATCCTGAGCTGACCATGCAGGCTTTTTTGGGTGAACAAACTAATAGGCAACAGCTCGCTGATGACGTTGGAGCGGCCGAGCATCGAGCTTCCCTTCCAGACCTCGATCCCCCACCGCCTCGATTCATTACCTCGCGCGACGAGTGGTTTTAGGCCTTCGTGCTGTATCAAACAATTGTTACTTTGACAGCTTTCACTTAACTTTTCTCGCATCGATTATCGATGATTGATCCGCCTCTTTCGTTATTTTGCTTCTTTGTGGTCCTTGCAATTTTATGAGAAAGCCTTAACTTTTTTAAAGTTTGTTTGTAATTTCGAAGGGGCCTATCTCCATGCGTCGAAGATAGGTCTTTTTATCCGAGGATAGGTCTTTCGGGCCTATTACCGAGGATAGGTCTTTTCGGGCCTATCCTCGTACCGAGGATAGGTCTTTCTGGCCTATCCTCGTGTACCGAGGATAGGTCTTTTCGGGCCTATCCTCGTACCGAGGATAGGTCTTTTCGGGCCTATCCTCCGAGGATAGGGGCCTATAGGATAGGTCTTTCTGGCCTATCCTCGTATACCGAGGATAGGTCTTTCGCCTATCCGTATCGAGGATAGGTCTTTTCGGGCCTATCCCCGTACCGAGGATAGGTCTTTTCGGGCCTATCCCGAGGATAGGTCTTTTGGCCTATCCTCCGAGGATAGGTCTTTCTGGCCTATCCTCGTACCGAGGATAGGAGGCCTATATAGGTCTTTCTGGCCTATCCCTATACCGAGGATAGGTCTTTTTCTGGCCTATCCTCCCCGAGGATAGGTCTTTCTGGCCTATCCCCGAGGATAGGGGCCTATCCCGATAGGTCTTTTTTGACAAATGAGGCTTTCTTTGCATGCCGAGGGGAAGTCTTATTTTGGTAGCACAAAACATGATGGAATTTCTTCATTTTTCTGTCCAATTGTCACAGGTTACATCATTGATAATATTTCTTTAAGTGGTCGGCATGCCATGGGTTTTTTAGTGGTGTTCCGTCTAGTTCTGCCAGTCGGTATGTCCCTTCTCGAACAACTTTGGCCACCCTAAGTGGTCCTTCCCATTGAGAGAGCTTGTTTCGCCGAGCTTTTTGCCCGTTGCTTCAATCTTTCTTAAGACCAAATCTCCTACCGAGAAGCTCCTGGCCCGACCTTCTTATCATGGTTTCTCTTCGTGAGCTTCTTGTAGTTGATCATCCTTAGTCTTGCCTCAATCCGCTTCTCCTCAATGTTGTCGAGATCCAATAATCTTGACACTGCTTTGACTTTGGTCGAAGAAGGTGACCCTTGCCGTGGGAGCGCTTAGTTCGACCGAGCCATGGCTTCCGATCCATAGGTAAGAGCAAAGGGAGTTTCGCCCGTGGGGCCATGGACGGTGGTTCTGATGTTCCATAAAACGATCGGCAATTGCTCGAGCCACTTCCCTTTTTCCTCGTCCAGATCCCTCTTTAGTGCATGCATAATTTTCTTGTTTCCTCGCCCCTGTCCGTTGCCTTGAGGATGAGCCACCGAGGACATTCTATGTTTAACATTTAGCCTTTCGCAACTCGCTGTGAACTTTTTAGAAAATTGAGTGCCATGATCGGAAACCACCATCCGAGGAAGACCGAATCGACAAAAGATTTGCTCAGATACAAACTTCACCGCTTGTCCTCGGTGATGCTGGCTAGGGGCTTGGCTTCTATCCATTTGGTGAAATAGTCCACAGCTACTATGACATATTCGCATCCATGTTTGGCCTTAGGGAAGGGACCGATGAGGTCTATTCCCCACATATCAAATGGCCATGCCGCGATCACCTGTCCGAGGTATGGACGGAGTCTAGGAATATCTGCAAACCTTTGGCACTTGTCGCATTTCTTCACGTATTCTGCGCTCTCCTCATGCTCGGCCAAGAGTATCCGTGAAAATTGATCTTATCGGCCAAAGTCCTCGCCCCGGTGACCTCCACATTCCCTTCATGAACCTCGCCTAGAGGCCTTGCAGACCGCTTCTCGGTCTTACACAAATAAGCAAGGGTTTCAGATTGGATCGCTTGTACAAAGATTCCCCAATGACCGAGTACCGCATGCTCGGTTTTTACCATCCGTGCCTTATCCTTATCCTCTGCGTAATACCTTGCTCGATGTAGTCTTTGATCTCGCCGATCCAACACCTGGCCTCTTCGATCATCATTATTTTCTCCTCATTGATCGCCGGTTTTTCGAGAAACATTAGCTCGACCTCTGGAATGTCCTCGCTGTAAGAAGCGACTTTTGACAAGAAGTCTTGCGTTGTTCTCCCTTGCAACTGCTCCAGCCTCCCAATATTTGAATTCCTTCGCCTCTCGACTAATTGTTGATATTTGGCCAACACCGGGTGGTTTGCCCCGTTCGCCTGTAACTTGTTTCACCACTAGCCTGAATCATCACAGATACAACGTTTCGGCTCCCAGCCTTCCTTGCCAACTCGACACCGGCTACCAACGCCTCATACTCTGGCTTGGTTGTTTGAAGCCTTGAAACCGAATTCAAGGGCCAAACCTAATTCCCCTTCCGGTAATCATTAAGATTCCTGCCCCACTTTTAGTTGTGCCCGAGGATCCATCCACGAATAGAGTCCAATGCTCGGGTGGTCTGAGCTTTGTTGGCTTGTCCTCAATCTTTTCTTTGGTCGTACTCGGCTGTCCCCGGCTTTCCTCCGTATTATACTTAGCTGCTCCTCTTGTAAATGAGGTTTCGCGATGAAGTCCGCTAAAACCTGGCTCGAATAGCTCTCCTGGCCAGATTCAATCCCATATCCCGATAGCTCAACCGACCATTTTAGCATTCTTCCCGCCATGTCCGGCAGACTTGTCTCATTGGGAGGTCCGTAGACCACTATCTGATGAGCTTGAAGTATGCTCTCAATTTTCGAGCAAAGAATTACTGGCGAGCACCGCCGATCTCTAGATATCTCTCCTCGACCTCTAAGGCATGAGACACATAGTAGACCGGCTTCGCTTTTTCTTCCTCTCGATTAACACCGCGCCGAGTCCGACGCTGCCAAGTATACGCATAATTTTTCCTGAATGGGATGCCGAGCGAGGTGGCCTCGCCAAGGTATTCTTTGAGTTCGCTGAAGGCTTTTATACAGTCGTCCGACCACAGAAATTTCTTTCCCCCTTTCAACGTTTTAAAGAATGGTAAGCTTCTCTCCGCCGACTTGGCGATGAAACGACTGAGAGCGGTGATCCGACCATTAAGCTTCTGAACATGCTTGATACACTCAGGAGGGTCCATAGTTGTTAGGGCCTTTATTTTCTGGTTGGCCTCAATTCCTCTCATTGACCATGTAGCCGAGGAATTTTCCAGCGACTACTCCAAAAGCGCATTTTGCCGGGTTTAATTTCATTCTGTGCTTCCTTAGGTTTGCAAAGGTTTCCCTTAGGTCTTCGACATGGTCGGACTGCTTTGTCTTGATTACCATGTCATCGATGTATGCTTCTCCACGCTTCTCCCGATCGCCGAACACCTTGTTCACCATTCTTTGGTATGTAGCCCCCGCATTCTTCAACCCGAAAGGCATCATGGTGTAACAAAGATACCCACCCGCAGCTGAACGCCTGAACTGGTCCGCTACCACATTCAGATCCGGTGATACCCGAATAAGCATCGACAAAACTCAGATTTTGTGCCCGGCCAATGAATCCAACAAGCCGGTCGATCCTCTAGGGTACCGCCTTTGGGACAAGCCTTGTTTCAGATCGGTGAAGTCAACACACATTCTCCATTTTCCACTTGACTTTTTACCATGACCACATTGGCTATCCATGTTGCATACGTAACCTCCTTTATTATTTTTGCTTTGAGCTGACACTTCTTCCTTGATCGCTTCCGCTTCGGGAGAGAAAATTCTTGCCTTCTCGTTGTATAGGAATGGCGCCGTGGTCGATACTGTTTATGTACACCACGCCCCGGCCGATTCCTTCCATGTCCTCGACCCTCCAGCGAAGACATCCGCATTCTCCTTCAAAAGTTTGATGATGGCCGCTCGCTCCTCTTCGTATCTCTTCCGACCTTAACTTTCTCGCTCCGGAAGTCAAGGTTGATCACTATTTCTTCCAGATCCTCGTCTGCTTGATCTCTAGTCGGCCTTCTGTCCGAGCTTTCTACCATCTCAATTTTCTTCGCTCTTTTTGATTTTATCTGGGTTTAGCGCCATCGCTTTCATGTTGGCGAAGCCGGGCGTTTCACCGCGCTAATTGCTATGTTGTTGGGCTTCAATCGTGCATTGGCGATGGGGACAATTTCCTCCATCTTCTTCTTGCCTTTTTGTCGGCCTTCTCCTCCTCCGCCACCTCCGCTCGAGGTTGGGTCAGATTCACTTTTTCCTTGTTCTTCTTCTCCTTATAGATATATTCAAGAGTGCCGGGCCGGGTCATTGAGCACTATTCCCGTCCCGTGGCTTGTGGGATATTTCACCCTTTCGTGAGCCAAATGAGGAGACCATCTCGAAATTTGGTTTGGGCCGGGAACCCAGATTGCATTGTATGGGGATGGGAGGTCAATCACAAGGAAATCCACCTCCTCCGCTCGAGGTGTGGCGGTTTCCTCCCCTAGTACGACCTTGAGAGTGATCGATCCCTTTACCGCGACTTGGTGTCCGTGAAGCCTTCCAATTGTATCGAGCCGGGCCTCGAGATGGGCGCCCCCAACTTCGACCGACAAAGCATTTGTAGTACAAAATATCCCTTGATGCCCCCGTGTCTATCAAGACCCTTTTCACGCCGCCGTTATGAATTCCCACCCTCAAAGTCGAGGTCGTTGCCTGCCGCTTCGCTTAATGGCTAGCTCACTTGGCATAAATGTAATCCCCCTTCTTCGCCTTTTGGGGCATCGTGTTCACCACATGCTTCGATCAGATCATGTTTTTAAGTCGAGTACCACTTGGGCGGCCTCTCCGATCGTGTCGATCACATTCCTTGGCCTTGGGTTGTCCGGCTATGCGGTTCTTGATTTCGCCGTTGTTCTCCTCCTCGATCTCCTCGATCTCCTCGGTTATTTCTTTGTTCGAACCTCCCGAGCTCGCCTCGATCTATTAACTTCAGATTGCTCGCCCAAGTTGATGCATTCTTCCGTAGTGTGGCCGACGCCTTTATGATATGCACGTTGTTTATTGGGATTTCGAGGGTACCGTGTTTCCTTTAGCGGGGTGGTCGCCCAATTGCCTCGATCGAGGAGGACGCTCATGATGTGCTCGCGACCGGTGTTTAGAGGAGTCCGCCTATATCATCCCATTTGTTCCTTCCTGTTATCCTCGGCAGAATCGCTCGCCATCTCTTCTCCGCTTATCCCGTGTTGATCCTTCCCGGTCCTTCTTTTTCCATCTTTCTTTGCATCCTCTGCATTGATCACCCTTAAAGCGCACATCTCTCCCATCGACCCATGATCCCCGAGCATCATCTCTTGTCTCATCGCCCCCGCCGCAAGTCCGAAATGAAGCACATTTTGATGGATTCCTCCGAGATGTATGGTATTTGGTCGACCATAGCCATGAATCGGTCCATGTACATCCGATTAGACTCGCGGACGTTGTTGGATGCCGCATAAGTCTGCTTGCTTCTTCTGGCCGTTGTCCCGTCAAGCAAATTGCGCCACGAACATCCTGTCTCAACTCGCCCCACGCTCCCACCGAACTGGGGTAACCCCGTACCATTTCAAGGCTTTTCCCTCGTAAGGTGCTCGCGAAGATTTTTCCCCAAGCATCTTCGCCGTCTGGGCTATTATGCTCATCTTGACTTCAAAGCCGGGCGATGTGGTCGACCGCGACCGCGAGCCCCTCGTAAGAGTCAAAGTTAGGCAACTTCTTTGCTCGGGCAATGGGCCTTCCTCATTCTTTCTTTGAACGGTCCGTTTGGATGGAGGGAGCATCATCGGCTTCCTTTTTCGATTGCTTCGAGTCTACCCCAAGATATTTCACCTCTTGCTCGACCTCCTTGGGCGGGGACTTAGGGCATCTTAGACTTCCGTGGTCGCGCTCCGACCACTTTTTCGTTGCTCTATTCCTGATTGTTGAGGGTGAGAACAATGCTCGCACGTTTCGCTCTTCACCGCCTCCGCTCTTGGCCGAGATTCTCCTCTTCGCTCCTTTCCCTTGTTCGAAGGCGGGCATCTTGATTCATCAGAAACGTGAGCCGGCTTATGAACGCCGGCCGGCGTGCTCGATCATCCTCCCTCCCAACCTTGATTTCACGCTTGGGCGAGGAGTAGCCTTTTCTCTTTGCCCCTTGATGGGGCTTCCTCGCTCATCCCGACCGGTTCCCGAGTGACTATCATGTTCGGGTGGTCCCCACCTTTTACTCAACTCGACACTCTTTGTTCCGCTCGGATTTCTTGAGATAAAGTTTTCTAAGCGCCCCAATACTTCCGTTCCTCCAAGTATTTTTCTTGTTCGCTCATTGGCTCCTCAGTATGCGAAGTCTTAGAGCCTACTAGGTGTACCTCGTCGTTTCTCCTCATCTCCCCAACAGAAGAGGAATCCGCCTGGCTGAGGTCAGCCCCTAAATTACGAGCCACATCGCTGACTCCCTTTCCTTTGAAGGCTTTCGAGCTTGGGGTGGTCAAATCTATTTCGTGGGTCCATTGGCCACTGGGAGGTTGCATGGTCGAAGGGATAGGTTCGTTTGTTCTGGTTGGTTTTGTTTTGTGGGGGTTGTTCTTTCCATGATTTGTGGTTAGGGCTAAGAAATGGAAGACCGGGAAAAGAAGGAAAGAGTTTTCGCTCCTCTAACGGAACCACTTGATCACGCCAAAATGTGGGTGACTACACGTGAGTACACGTAGGACCGATCTAGACGAAGGTTGTCTATGTTGGAACGGTGAGGTGGATATCTGGCCGCTGCTTCGCTGGTTTCCCAATCGCCTTCCCTCGTCTTAAGTGAGGTCCTCAGAATAAGAGAAAACACCTGGCCGTGAGCCGGGAGGTTATCCTAAAGCCCTCCGGCGTGAGAGTCACGGGATAAGAATGGAGTGAACAGGCCCCTCGTAATCACCCTTGATAATGTATATAGTTCTTAGCTCCAAGCGCAGAGTATGTCCAAAACAAGATCATACCTTGCGAAGTAGGTTATCTTCCTTTTTATACTCCTCCTGTCCGGCTTGCTGCAAGCAAGGACAAAGACGTTGGAGACAGATCTGTTGGTCGGCCGAGGTGGCCGGCTCTCATTGGTTCTCTTTTCGGGTTTGTCGAGTATCAAACAGTCAACTGTCGCTGGAGCGGCGGGCGCAGAGCACGTTGGTGTTTCTCCAATCGAATGGGGCCATCCGCGCACTTTGTACTATGATGACGTTTCCCTTAGGTCGCCGAGACTTAGGTCCCTCGCTTCTTGGTGGTCGGCTAGGGTCGAGGACCGACCACGTAGGGCCTGCCTGGTGACAATTGACTAGTCTAACATAACTCTGCTTGGCTTGGGTTTGGTCGGCCTGGTGGTGCTCGGGTCGAGGATGGTCGCCGAGCGGTGCCACATCGGTGTAGTAGCCAGGTGTCGTTGTTCCAGCAGCCACGTATCTGCCACGCGGAGGGCGAGTGGTCGAGTCCCTTCAGATTCCAATAGCACAAACAAACATTCAAGAGTACAAACCAAATGAGGATTAAGTTGGACGGTCCATCTTGTGCTTCTTTATCGTTTTTACCGGTGTAAATATTACTTCGTAATGTAAGCAAGTTGAATATTCCATCCTAGTTTCGGAAAAAAAAGAAAAAAAAAAGAGAACGTTGAACATTTTAGTAGTGGTTATATCTGGTAGTAGTGTGTTGAACTGTTGATGGTAAGCTTGAGAAGAGAGGGCAAGGTCTAGAGGTCGAGATAAAAAAGGACAACTGGCAACATTCGTGGTCAAGATGTCATGATCGGCAATAGTCGGAAAGGATACATGCAGTGCCTTTCATGTGTTTGTATATTTTACGGGTTTTGTTGTGACAAAGTTGGGCATTATAGTATGTTTCTTGCTATTTCATGTTGCCTCCGTTATCTTAACTAAGTCGATTGGACTAACTTAAACGACTTATTACTAGTGTAAGGGACCATCTGCTGTCCATACATAGCTCAGGGTGGTGTGGTGTTTCATGAAGTTTACACTAGAAGGACTTAGTCAAGTTTGTGGATGCTGACTCGCTGACGTAAGATTTACGTTGTGTTTCGAAGGCGACCATTGACTAGCCGTTTAGAAACATGTGAATTTAATGCTGTTTATGGGCTTATATAATATATACTTCATCCATCTCTAAATTATCGTTTAAGTGACATGGCTCATGATTTAAGAAGATATATTTGATTATATTATTAATATTAGTTTGATGTATATTTTATTTTAAAATTTATATGTATGTAACTCATAATTAAAATATGATAAAAAAATAATAAAATAATAAAAATATTGACTTAAAAATAAAAATTTTAAACAATAAAATTATTTTAGAACGGACGACTTAAAGAAGTAATAAATAATTTGTTCCAATTAACTTGTGCTGCAAAGAATTAAAGAAGTAATAAATAATTTGTTCCAATTAACTTGTACTCCTTCTGTCCCAAAATTATCGTTTAGGTTGATTTGGCGCACGGTTTAAAAAAACACATTTGAATGAATTATTAATATTAGTTTGAGGTGTAATTTACGTTAAAACTCATGTATACATGATCCATAATTAAATTAAGATGAAAATATAAGGATAAAATAATAAAAGTGTTAACTTAAAAAAAGTTTCAAACAAAATAATTATTTTTAGATAGATAAAAAAATAAAATACTCCCTCCGTCCCTTAATAATCGTCCTGCTTGACCCGGCGCACAGTTTAAGAAAAAACAATTGACTTGATTATTTATATTGGTTTAATGTGTAGTTTCCTTTAAAGCTTATATGTATGTGACCCATAATTAAAGTAGAGTGAAAAAGTAAGAGTAAAGTGGTAAAAATGATGTTCTAAAAAAGTAAGTTTCAAAGTGGATAATTATTTTGGGACGGACGAAAAATGAAAGAAGGACGATAATTTAGGGACGGAGGAAGTAATAATTTTGGGATGGAGGAAGTATCAATCATTGCTCTTGGGAGTTAATTTATAAGGGATGAGTTGCATCCTTGCCGTCGTAAATATTTAAAGCAAAATATAAAGAAAGAAAGAGAATTTAAGGTGTATTTCTGTTTTTCTTTTTCAAAGCCGCAAAAGTCTTTTGTTACAAGAAATATTTAGTGATGTTACAATTAATAACTAGACCAAAAAACTATGAATATGTTTTCTGTAATACAGTTTTACGTAGGATTTCTATTATTTTACAGTTCAATTCATTAACACATGATATATTTGATAAAGATAATATATTTTATAAAAAAAAAAGTCGTAAAATCGTCTTACCCAAGCACTTGTTAAAAACTAATAATCTGACACCATTTTTCAGTAATTTTATGTTCAACCACTAGAAAAAAATGTCTTCATAATACTTTTTATAGCCTCTTGCTGATTTTGATGTGATCCCATAAAAATATTAAGAGTGTGTTTGTCTTCATGATTTAACAAGTTTATTTCAGATATTGAGTTTTATTATCGTAATAATTGAAGAACAAAGTAAGAAAGATAGAGAGAAAATTGTAAGATGAAAAAAATCCACAGTACGAAAATAAAAACATGAAAATTATAAAGAGAAAAGACAAACAGGGACTAAATATGATTTCGTTCCATACTGATCCCCTAATCCTCACTTCATATTCGACTTAACAACTATTAATCTAATATACAATAAAGTTCATACTCACATATATATAATTGACTAAAGTTATTTAGAAATTGAGATTAAATTATCTTTAAAAATTTAACGATTATGATTCACCCTCACATTCACATCTGTGAAAGTAATTATCACTTTTTAACTTTCTATTTTTATAAAACATATGAATCAGTTACATATGAATATTTACCCTCACATTCACATCTGTGAAAGTAATTATCACTTTTTAACTCCCTATCTTTATAAAACATTAATCTTACATTAATATAATCTCACAGTAGAGCTCTTAGGTCATGAGTCAGTTACATATGAATCTTTACAAATAACCCCCTCAATTATTGGTATATACCCCCTCAACTGTAACATTTTTTCAAATCGTACTTTTTATTTAGGTACTACCGTTTTAATTGACGAAATCACATAAATTGACATCGTGCCATGGACACGGGCAAAAAAGTCTAGTTAATAATGAAAGCTTCATTAATCGTACTCTCACCGCTTGGAGCTGCGACATTTTGACAATTTTTTGTTTTTTTTCTAAGTGAGTACTACGTTTTTGTCCTAAACAGACAATTTAGACTGTTAATTCAACTGGTTCCCTCCACTAACCTCTTTGGGTTTGTATAATTTAATTTTGTCTATGTGCCCTCATAAAGGCAGGTGACTTTTATGGTCATCTTGCAACGGAGATAATGACAGCATTAATGCTCGAAAAAATGGTTAATTTTGTTACTGTATTTTGACGAATTTTTATGTTTTACAATAATATTATTTTTCTAGCGAAATTATCATTGTATTTTTAAACATAGATGTAATTTCGCCACTATCCTTAACTGTCATCCAATTTTAACGAAATTAGCTTCAATTGTCTCTCCTAAAGTTTTTAAAATGGGTGAATATCATGAATGATATTAGATGTTAAAAGATAGATTGATTTTTGATACTTAAATTATAAAGGGGTCAATTTTTATTTTTATTTTTCCTTTTAAGGGTTATAAAAAGATACTATTTTATAAACAAACAATGACATAAGGAATGAGTTATAAAAATACAAATAAAAGGAAAGATATATTGTTTGAATAAAAAATAAGAGAAAATATTTAAATTAATTAATATGTACATTTTGTCTTAATGGATCATATAATAAAAATATAATAATAATAATTATTATTATTATAAAGCATAATAAGTTTAAAGGAAATCTAATCAATTAATAAATTTTAAAAATTTTAATTCATTAAATCTAGTTGTTAAAATTCATTCATTTAATATAATTTAATTCGTAAAGAAAATTGACTTTAATTAGAATGTATTAATGTTTTTTAAAATCCGTTATAATTGGGAATTATAAAGATAAGATTATTAAAAAAAAATCAATTCAACCTATAACAGCAACCATGAAAATTGAGGTGTTAATTTTTTTAACAATACTATTTGTTATAAAAAAATCAAAATTTTAATGTTATTTGATGATTTATGTCTAATATGTTTTAGTTAATAATTATTTATTAATTTATTACCTTATTTTAATAATTTATTTTAAAAATTAATTATTTTTAAATAATTCAATAATTTATTAAAATTAATTTAAAATATTTTTTGAATAATTTTTTGAATAATTAATTTTTAATAAAGTATTAAGTAATCTTTTAATAATCTAGTAAATAATTTATTAATAAAATGGATAACCACATACGTACATGTGTTGATCCTAACCGTTAAATATTTTAAAATGATTTAATCTCATCCGGTAAAGCTTTCGTCAACTTTAAGTGAGCTATTGATCGCTAATGTATTATTAATATTTTCTCTTAATTTTTTATATAGTTAAAATATATTTTTCCTTCTTATTTGTATTTTTATATTTCATTCATTTTTTTCCTTTTTTCTGTTCATAAAATATATATTTTTAAACTCTAAAGATTATTATTATTTTTGATAATTTAAGAACTATAAAACATTTAATTTTTAACTTCACATATCATTAAACATCTTTCTACATTTTAAAAACCTTAGGAGAGGCAACTAAAATTATTTATGTTAAAAATTAGATGACAGTTAGTGATAATGTCGAAATTTAATCTTCCTTTTCAAGTATAATGACAATTTTACTTGAAAAATAGTACAGTGGCAATATGTAACTATTGGTCAAAGTACAATAGAAATATTAACCGTTTTTCCTAACAATTTCATTTTCAGATATTTCACTTAAACCTAACAATTGGGTTGGATTAGGGAATGGGTAATTGGTAGGAGCGGATCGTGATCCACTCCAAGCCAAATAATAAATGGGTCAAATGCGTTAAGTTAGAGTAAGTTGATGGAGAGAGAGAAAGAGAGAGACATATAATCGCACTTTGCAACGTCAGGTTTGATCCGTTTGAATTGTTGGGTTTCATCAAGTTTGTAGGTTTAACCCAACTTAATTCACAAAATTAATTGGGGTAAGCTAGGTAACCCATTTAAGTTCATTATATTATTGAATTGGGTTGAGTGGGTTCATGGGTAATGAGTCCAAATTGACAGGCCTAATTTCATTTAAAGAGTTCACTTTCAAAAATTATTAACGCATAAAAGTGTTATTTAATTACTAATAAATTACTAAAAATATCATTTTTTCAAAAAAAAAAAATTGACTTTCAAATAGGTACTATTTGCCAAGAGTAATTAAATTTTGTTAATGAGTCCACTTTATCGTTTAAACTTTAAGGGTGTGTTTGACATTGTGATTCATTGACTTGATTTAAAAATTTTGAGTTTTCCTTTGAAATATATTTTTTTTAAGCGAGAAAAAGAAAAAGATGGAAAAAAAACTAATGAAACAAAGGAAAAAACATTTCAAAAACACAAAATCAACTCAAGCCAAACAGTATTGGTGTAATACCCACAATCCCACATTGAGTAGATATGAATCTTGAATGTACTTTTAAAGGTAATCACACACTACTATTAAGTACCAACATTATTCATGGACTTTTTTATTAACTTATTGTAGGTTTGATTTGATGACCCAAAATATTACATGTTCGGTGGCTCAATGCGTGGAAAACGCGTATCTCTCAGGCGCTCAGGTCGTCATAACAAATGGTTTAAAAAAAGTATTTTAATAAATTAAAAAAAAAAACACTTGTTTATGAGAGTTGTGTGTGAATTTTACATTGGTTTGAAAATGAACTTGTTAAAGTATATAAGCTACTTTAAGCTATATAGTGTATAGTGTATAGTGTGTAGGTAAGTGTAGCTGGGTAGTGGAGTTACGAGTTTCTGAATTAGTACTATAGCCCTCACATGTTTAAAATTCTCCTCCAATTTTCTTTCAGTTTTTATTTTCAAAACTTCTGATCAAGTAAAATCTGTATTTAGTTTATATTGATTCATTGAATTTCAAAATTACAGAATTATAAATTGTCAGTTTTACAGTTGAGTCTTTACATTCTTGAATTTCCAGAATTAATTTTATTGGTAGAGTTAGCTTGAAAAAACCTAAGTTATATTGGTCATGTCTAACGAATTAGTGCAAAGACTTTGTCAACCGACTAATGATCAAAGTTACTCTTTCCTCAACTTGCTGACACAGTCAAATAAACAGTGGTTTTTGAAAGATCACTAATATAAAAATCGAAACACAATTTATAAAGCAATCAAATAAATGAGTAAAGAAGATAAGTAGATAAATCCATAATTAAATATATTGAAACTGTTTAAGTATGTAGAACAATTTTGTAAGTAGGTGAATAAATAACAAAGTATTTAAAGTGATTTATAGTTTCAGCTGTTACGTCCACTACTACATTAGTCAAATTTGCATTTTTTAAAGTGCATTAATCTATAACTATTACTAAAATATAAATCGTTGCTGTCACGTGAGGGCTTTCTGTTAAATGTTTAAACTTTTAAAGAATTTTAATGCTTCTATGTGTCATCCTCTAATAAATTCTAATTTTTTTATTTTACTGATAAACGTTTTATCATATTTGATTTTTAATCTGTTTATGAAATTTTATCGCATTTAGATTTATACAGTTAGTAAGGATAAGGTTTTTTTTGTCGATATATTTTATCACATTTGATTTCAAAGTTTTAAAGATAAAAACTTACTGATAAAAGTTCTTATCATATTTGATTTTATACGGTTAGTTAGGATATGTTTTTTTGCGAATAGATTTTATCATTGGTGATAACTAGCAATATTTGATTCAAGGCTTATTGTTTGAATATATAATTATGTTGGTGATAAATAATATATAGGAGATGACATCAAAACTCTTTCAGCCATTCGATTCTACATTGGTGGTAACTAACAATGTTGGATTCAAGGCTTACTGTTTGAATTTATCAATTTAGAAGATATTACCATTCAATATTGCAATGACGTGGACTGAGAATGAGGGTGCATTCAGTCTTACCAAGAGGAAAATTGTTTGCATGCTAAGAAATCCCCTAACTCTCCTCCCCACACCTCCTGACTCTGTGAAGAATAAGTGAATTAAGCTTAATGAGTATATAAATTGTTTTATACCAAAAACAATCATTGAGATTATCATATCTCATCTTTTTACCTACTTAAATATAAATATGCATCTACCTTTATCTCTCTTGGAGTACATTTATTGGATAATATTCTCATAGCAAACTTTGTTCTTTTATATTTCTTTGCTTTTAATATTTCGGATATGCTTTGTCTTTACTTAAAGCTCTTTCGTTTTTTTATTATATTATTTGCGATCATGGTTTATGTTTTAATGAACAACAACATTTATTTTTTAACTTATGTTTTTTGCAGCAAATTCGAATGTGTATCTTTATATTACTCATTCATATATAAATTTTAGTATTTACTCTTTTCGTTTAGTTTAAAATATTCTAATTATAACGAATTTAGAAAATTCTCTTCTTATAAACAACTTTATCAACAACAAAAAAATTCTTACAACCGTGCATCGCACGGGTATAACCTAATATTATTAATAATCTAAGTGATCACTAATGGATCAGTGTATAACAAAAACCGGTCTTTGGGAGTTTGATTGAGAATCAATCACACTCGTAGGACAATCAAAGATTTCTTAAAGATATGAAAGAAGTAAGAAGCTACAATTATAATGATTGTCTAAAGAAGAATTAGTATTTGTTTGGTGGAGCGTTTTGGTCAAAACGCTGATAAAAAATACAGTGTTTTTTCTTTAAAAATGTTTCAATGCAGTGTTTTAAAACACAACGTTTTAAAAACGTGGAGCGTTTTAAAAATATATTATGTTTACAACTACTCTCTTTATGAAAAATAGCGTTTTAAAATAGTTTTCCAAACGTGTTTACAAAAATAAAACTGTGTTTTGGAAATGATGCGTTTTGAAAAAGCTGTCTTTTCAAAACGCTGCACCAAACGAGGCCTTGGAAACAAAGTTAAAATGAAAGACTATCTAGTAAATGTTTAAAGCTAGAGCTCTATAAAGAGATAATTGTATGAGATTCGAATGAATGCTTCGATTATCAATATTTCCTTCAAAACCTTTATGTAGGAGTTTTTATTTTTCAAACCGTTAGAAACAATGTTTGAATTTGAATTTTCAATAATTCGAAAAGTATATTTTCACACGATCATAGGGATCTTGTGTAGGAGATATAAGACATGAGATCTATCAAAGCACAAATAAGGAAAGCATTAGTAAGAGAAGTGTTTGACCAAAAGAGGCAAAATATACTAACACTATATGTGATTAACAACCTTCAGCTACTGAAGGTATATTTAGATAAGTATTTTATGGCTGGCAGTTAATCTCAAGAGTTACTTAAACTAAAGCTTATAATGTTTAATGGTCTAATTAGCGGTCTAATGGTTTTAAGTAAATCATGCATATTTCTTACACAACCATTTTCCATTCCTTGCTCACCCACTAGGGTTGCCACTCAATAAACCCCGTCCCTCACTCCAATCCATTTTCCACTCCAATTCTCCACTTCCAAGAAACAACAATGCTCTCATCTTAAACCCACAAAAAATCTTCACTGACTAAATCTCTCTCAATCCCTCTCGTCCAAACTCCCCATTTTTCATCCAACCCTCCTCGATCGTGCACTCAATCTATCTCTAACACACCCATTCGGCTCCATCTTTCTCTTTTCTCACACAAAAGAAAAACAATAAAACTCACACTCTCAAGCTCTATCACCCGCATCACACTCCATTTTCACTCCAAGAACCCCACCAAAATACTCCCTACGTTCTCATTTACAAAGGTTAGAAGCCATTTTCACTAAACAAGGTTGAAATTTGGTGTTGTGTACAGCGGAAGTAATTGCAAACAATTAATAAAGTAATACAAGATCAATCAACGAGAAGAGAGAGATAGAGATTAGGGCCAACAAACTCTTGAAAATTTATTAAGCCAATCGTGTATATGTTCTAGGGTTACAACTATATATAGGGATACAATACCAAACTCTAAAACGACTTAAACAAGAAACCTGAAAAACATATGTGCTGCATGAACATGGTTGCCTTCCACCAAGTAACGTGACCTCCTCATCAACGAATGTGATCACCTTATCTCCTGAACGCGACTGCTTAGACGACAGAAACATTGTCCCAAAGTAACACAATCACCAGCTTCTCCTAGAGCGCGACCGTTTTCTTAGACGCGGTTGCATTGTCCAACCAAGACGCGACCGAAACTTAGCAAGGTAATCAAGTCATACTTTTCCCTACAATTGACAACATTTGCAAGGATAGAGAGACATTTAGAACATTTTTCTTTGGTGAGATTTGCTATTGTAAGTCCAGTTGGCAACAAATATGGCTAGAGGGAGGTAAATAATCTTTTTAAAACTTTGAGGGTAGTTTTGAAAAACTTTAAAAGTTGCAGCGAAATTATAATTTTTGTCAGTCGGCTGATATAGTGTCAGTTGGCCGATAGTTTCGATTAAAAGACACTATCAGCTAAAAGGATAAAAGTTGGTGAATGGCTGACACATTTTGGTGTTTTAAAAGAGATCACAAACTGTGAGGAAATGATTAAAAGACAATTTATAAAAACAAGTAAGTAAACAATTTATATGATGAACTGGCTGACACTTAAGTAGATTAGAAGTGCATAAGCGTTAGACAATTTGTAAGAGCTGATGAGTAGAGACAAAACAGTTGAAGTGGTTCACAGTAAAAACTGTTACGTCCACTACCAAGTTGGTCAAACTTGGATTTTTGAAGTGCACTAATATTATTAATAATCTAGATGATCACTAATGGATCATTGTACAACAAAAACCGGTGTTTATGGAAAATGATTGAGAAAACAATCACACTCATGGAACAATCAAATGATTCCTTAAAGAATATGAGAGAAGTAAAGAATGTCTTAACAATGATTGTCAAAAACAATGAACTAGAAAATAATAGAAATCAAAGTTTATCTAGCTAATGTTTTGCCTGAGGCACTTCAAAAAGAATCCTACTTTTTGAGAGAGTATGAATGCTTCAGTGTCTTCATAACTTGCTTCAATGTCCTTATATAAAGGTCGAGAATTTCAATCCGTTAGAGACAAATTTGAATTTGAATTGTGTCAATAATTTTGAGATATATATTTACAAGATCATATGGATCCTGTGTGGGAGATATAGAATAACACGATCTATCGAAGCACAAAATAGGTAAGTGTCAGTACTTAAAAATTTTAAGCATAAGAGGTAAAGAAGCTGACACTTTAAAAAGTCGGGTCAGCAGCTACTAGGATGCTAACGATAATTTTCTATAAGCTGACAATTATATTCATTAAGCAAATAGATTATAAACTTAACAGACTAAGTAAGAGTATAATGATTTTAAGCAAATTTTATGCATAATTCAACAACTATATTATTTTCTCCTTTTCTAAGCTTTTGAGCCTACAAAATCCATGTTGATTTGAAGAAGGTATTTGTTTGACTATGTAAACAACTCTATTGGCTAATTTATAATATCTTGATTTTTTGTCATCTTGCTACAATGTAGATATTTACTTTGTTGTTGTGGAATTTAGTTAAGTATTAGTGATGCTCTCGTGCATTGCACGGTTTGTACACTGGTATAAAATTATATATTTTATTAAAGTTGAAGAATATACAATTAAAAAGTTTAATATGAAAAAATAAAAAAAAATTAATAAAAAGTAAAATTAAAGATAGATCATATAAATTTGAAAATGTAATTATAAATTTATTTAGATATATTTCCTTATTCAGAAAGGGAGGATTGGATAGAATTCAACTATCTTCGTTATTCGTTAAGTCAACAATTGATAATAGACATGTGCCTCTAAATGACAAAATTTGATAGAGATAATAGTTTCCTATATTTAAAAAAATGTTGGTTATTGAAAATATAAACATATAAATATACATTTTATGTCCTCACATTTTCTTCATTTTTCATACCTCGTTCTTCTTCTTCTTCATTTTGTGTTTGTGTGTATGATTCAAAATAAATTTACTTTTGTGTTTGTGCTACTGTGCATATATTGTTTGATGGAATGTCTAAATAGAAATTTGTTCGTTTTTAAATACCCTTTTTGAAACTCGATGCATTAATTTTGAATCACAATATATTATTTGTAAATTTTGAATCATATGTTGATTGTATACATGAAAGAAGAGAGATGAAGGTTTGGTACATTATGATTTAAGACACGATGCATAAATTAGATTATGTGATTTAAATTGATGAATTGAATAAGTAATCTGTAGCGCGTCTTCGGTTCATTAAGGATCGTAGTCTTTTCGCTCTAAAAGTGTCATTTTTAGTAAAAAAAACATAAAAAACTGTAGCAGTTAAAATTTTTACACAGTGGACGGACCCGAATTTCTCTAAAACAAACAACAACAAAAATGACCAAAAATACTCAAAATTTCACGTTACCCAAATTTCTCAATTGATTCCATCCAAATTATTATTACTTTAATGAACAACAAATATTACTCAAATTATAACCAATCTGGCCCAAAACAATCCCAAGCACTTGTCATATAGATAAAGAGCTTCTCACTCTCTAGCCTAAAAACCCTACCCCCAATCACTCTAACCTATATATACATCACCTCACTCTTACTCAATTAAGTCGTCTAAAATGTCACATTTCATATTTTTATAGCATTAAACCTAGGAAATTCCTCCGGTGAACATGAGACAATGACTCTTCATCTCTTCAAACACTTTGTTTCAAAAATTCATCTGCCGACTTTCCCAACCAAAATAGAATCAGATCAAACAATTTTGTAACAAGGTGCGTTAGATTGTTTTTAATAAATATTCAACTTTGTATTTCGATTTTTTTTTAAATCTTAGAGCTTAATTTTACTTAGTGAACTGGAAAAAAATGGCTTATAATAAGATCCAAGTATTTATGCTCTTTACCTAATTATTTTTTATAAATATGGTTTAAATAAGTCGAGGCTTTTTTATAATTTCAGTATTTAACGTTATACCCAATTTTTTATATTTTGAGTATAGAAAAAATATAGATTTCGATTTTTTAGATTTTTATTTTGAAGATCTATTTTTTAAACATTTTTATAATTAAAATACATCTATTTTAAATCACTTGTATCTAATATAGTTGTTCACTTCAAAATTGGTCTCTTTGTACTTTGTAGTCACTAATTTATTTGTTTTTTGTCTCTACATGTCAAATTCCTTTGATTTAATTAGATTTTATTTATAAATGTTAATTATTCTGATTTGATAAAACCAAAATTGAGAAATATGTAATCACAGTGCATATTAATAAATAAATATAAATATATATTGGTTACCAATAAATCTGTATCAGTTTAAAGATCATTAAATTGTCGTACGTTATTCCCTACATCTTTAATCCTAGGTATTGTAGATGTTTAAGCTATTTATTGATTACAAAGGTACCCTGAAAATTTAATAATTTCACATATATAACTATTTTTAGTTTATTGTAGCTCCATAATCTCTAGAAAAAAAAAGGACCAAGTACATGAGATCCTAAGCAATCAAAATAAAAAGAAAACTTACAGGCTGGAAAGATATCTTTACATTGTAAAATATACATTTTGCACGAAAAACCATTGAGTTATCTAGGCTTACCCTTGGTCTGGCTGATGTCTCTAAGCAAGATGAACGAGAGAGATATTTTATATAGGTTTCTTCTATATTGGTGTGTTATCCTCAGTTGTTTTTAGCAATGATGTTCAACAAACAAAATTGTAAAAAATTTATAGTGGTTTTATCTTTGAAAACTGCTCAAGAAGAGAAAAACTAATGAACTGTTTAATTCCCTTAGGCGTCCAATTACAGCCGAAGAAATTAATCTTCAATGATAATTCATGTAATTATTTTAATAATTTATTCATTTATCATTCAATTGATAAGCGATTATTAAATTCAACAATTGAAATAAATAATTATTTATTAGCTCATTGAAATTTCAATATAGTTAAAAAAATCATAATTATTTTTTATATTGTCGGATGTGAATGAGGTTGAAATAGTTTGGTATATATGGTTGTCAATTGTCTCAAGTCAAAGAGAGAATGTCAAAAGTTTTCGGATTTATTTATCTAATTAATTTTGATTACAAATTCGTTTCATTTCCAAATGCATTAATGACACATACACAATGTAGAAGTGTTGTCATTTTTGGAAAGTACATTTTGATGAGAACTTTCCAAAAATTGCACCTCTCCTTTTATATATATATAGATTTTTGTGTTCCTTCAAAATGTAATTGCTTTGTATATTCTTCATCTTCTTCTATTTTCTTCTTTTAGTTCAGTTGGGACCAACATACAAGTCATTTGGGTTGACTAGTTTGGAAAGAGTTATTTGAGTCTTAAAATGTCATTATTAAAAGTTCACTTTGGACACCCATAAGTCATTTCATGGATTTAAGGGTGTCCTTCTCATGGATGATTGAATTGTTCTCTAATTCATTTTCCCCCACTTTATCCCTTAATCCCTTTCTTTGTGAGCTAGAAAAGTGATATTTTGACACTCAAATAATTCATTTCCTAATTAGTCTATTTTTATATCAAAATGGGTGTTTTAGTTTTGATTCATGCATGTTGGAGCTTTTGGAAAAAGATTTTTACAATGTTGTAATAACGTGAAAATGGTAAGTTTATTGTTAAAAATGTCATAATTTATGGTCAAGACTTTAAATGAGACTTTAAAGTCAAAACTTTGAAATATTCTTTGTGTACAATGTCAAAACCATATCAAATTTCCATCTCAAATGATAATCAAACAAGCAAGTATGTTTTTGGTATTTTTGATAGATTAATGAGTTAGAGTTAAACATCAAAATTGACTCTATTTTAATCAAAGCCTAGGATGTTAGTTTGATTTCACATCACTTTTTATCCCATTGCGTTTGGGATACTTTTATGACTCTTTAACATGTCATTTTGTTTGAAACCAAGAACTTTCATGAACCACGAGACTTCACATTAGAAGACAAGAATCTTTAGCAACCTTAAGATTCAAAGGGGAAATCGGGTGTCTAATATCTTCCCAATTCGTAACGTAGCCCCTAGGTTTTCTTCTGTTCCTTTATAAACGGAAGTGATGACCCTTGTTGAAATTTATTTTAGAGTCCATTTGAGGCCCAAACATATTCAACGCGTTTAAGTTAAAATCTTCTCGTCTTTCATTACAGCGTGGTTCGAAATGAGGTTCTCATATTGTGTTGACTAGACTCCATTAAATATGTCACTTGGTTATACTCCGTTAAATATTGACACACTTTGATGCTTATAGTGTGCCACTATTGGTCGTAATACATCAAGTATGTCTTGTGTGAGATCGTTTTACGTATTATAATCCGTAAAATGGAGATTCATTATCTTACATCTAAACTTACCAACACACAGTTAGTCGAGTTAGAAAGATCCGTATTATGGAAAATACTCGTAATATAAATAGTTTTTATGTAAATATGTCGCTTGGTACCCTCCAACTATATAATACTAGTTTTGTTAACCCGTGCGTTAAACGCATGATCATTCTTCTTCTTCTTTTTGTTTAACTAAATCGTACATAAATACAAAAAAGAAGATAAAAAATCTTAAATGATAAAATAAGAAGAATTGGTTTATTAACAAGTACACATCAGTATGTCAATAATCATTATAGATTCTAAAAAATTTCCTTATACACAACATTTGTTGTTTTATTAGTTGTTTTTTTTTAATCTTTACCGCATATCAATATCTTCAAATCAAACTAATTTGTTACTCTAGAAGCTACCACATATAACTACTCATGACTAAATACTGGTTTCTTCAAGAAAAGACTTACATACAATTATTGACTTTGACACTTGTTAATTGTCATTGCATATGAAACCAGTAATGGAAATTGTTTTCTTTGGAACTTGAAAATCAGCCTTACATTAGATGGTTTTTTTTTTTTTTTTGTAGACCTTTTTCCTAAGGGGGCATGTGAAGTGATTGAACCTGAGACCTTACATTTTGTAAAGTCTCAACCCTACCACTGTGCCACCCCTTAGGAACTACGTCGGATGGAGTTAATGACAATATTGAGATAAAAAAAACATTTTCTCCAACATTTCTTCCTTTCAAAAAAAATTGTTTCAACAATGTGATCCCCTAGATTTATGATGATTAATCTTGTTTAATTGCATAATGCAACATAGTCAATGTTTCTCAATAGCATTACTGGAACATCAATTTTAAGTGTCAATCCATGGTCTGGCAACCACGAACACTTTGTACTATTCAAAAACTCTCTAGAATGAATGTCTTCGAACAAACTTGAATTTTTTTTCGTCATGCAAATAGAATCTGAACTCAACTAAGTTCTTCATTTTGAATGATTACTTTTATTAAATTATATTTGTATTTTATAAATAAAAGAGTTTCTGATAAGAAAATAAGCTAAAATCAAAATAACAAAATTATTTTTACCGTTAACTATTATTTTTGTTCCGTAAATTATTTTGATTTTACTAACTTTCATTATATTTTTTTGTTTTATTGACTTCGCAACTATTATTTTTGTTTTATTTTTAAGAATTAGTTTTACGAAATACTTTTGTTCCGTAAATTATTTTTATTATTTTACTAACCTCAGTTTAAATTGTTTTTTTGTTTTATTGACTCTGTAACTATTATTTTTGTTCCATCAAGTATTTTTATTTTACTAATGTATTTTTGTTTTACATAACTATTTTTAAGAATTTGTTTTAAACTTTTGTTCCGTAAATTATTTTTATAATTTTACTAACCCCAGTTTAAATTAATTTTGCTTTATTAACTCCATAACTATTATTTTTGTTCCATCAAATAATTTTATTTTACTAATGTATGTTTGTTTTACATAACTATTTTTAAGAATGTGGTTTAAACTTTTGTTTCGTAAATTATTTTTATTATTTTAGCAACCTCAGTTTAAATTGTTTTTGTTTTATTGACTCTGTAACTATTATTTTTGTTCCATCAAATATTTTTATTTTGCTAATGTATTTTTGTTTTACATATATATTTTTAAGAATTTGTTTTAAACTTTTGTTCCGTAAATTATTTTATTTTACTAACCTCCGCATTAAATTATTTTTGTTTTGTTTATTTTGTAACTTTTATTTTAATAGTGACGTGTTCCATAAATTATTTTTTATTTTATTAACCTCTTATATTTTTATTTTATTGACTCCGGAACTATTATTTTTGTTTTAGTTACTATTTTTTATGTTTAAAGAGAGAAAAATGTTTAAACATAATTAAAAGAGAGGAAATAGTGGTGATGAGAGAGAAAATAGAGAGGATATGGGAGAGAGAAAGAGAGAGAGAAAAATAGGGAGATGATAGGAGAGAGAAAAAGTTAAATGATAACTCAAAAGTGAGATTTTTTAGGGAAAAAAATACCCTTGTCATTATATATATATATATATATATATATATATATATATATATATATATATATATATATTTTGTTTTGCTGATTCTGTAACTTTTATTTTAATAGTGACGTGCTCCATATATTATTTTTTTATTTTACTAACCTCATATATTTTAATTTTCTTGACTCCGAAACTATTATTTTTGTTTTAGTTACTATTTGTTATGTTTTAAAAAGAGAAAAAATGTTTAAACATAATTAAAATAGAAGAAATAGTGGTGATAAGAGAAAATAGGGAGGAGACGGAAGAGAGAAAAAGAACGAGAGAAAATAGAGAGAGGATAGGAGTGAGAAAAAGTGAAATGATCACTCAAGCACGTGTTAACACTACATAAATGTTATTCTCTCATTAAATGCTATTCTCTTTTTTTTTTTTTTTTACAAGCTACAAGATAACTACTGATAAATGATAATGAAATAAAAGGTACCAGATGAAAATTAAATACTCCAATTAATTAGCCAAAACTAATCTTGACGTCTATTATTAATGGAAGTTAATTCCCAATTATTTTTGTTAGTGTGGAAGATATCCAAATAAGTGGTTCCAGTCCCTCAATGACAAGGTGATGTTGAAGTATGTACCATGGATGCCCCTACCAGAGATATAATCTTTGTAGATATGAAGATTTGATGATGGGAAAGTTTTGACACATGAAAATATGTTGAAGAAATTTGAGTATTGTTGTTAGCATTTCATTTCAATTACTTGCCCTAAGGGTGGCTCATAGGTAAAACTGAGACTTCATAATGTGTGAGGTTTCAGGTTCGATCCCTTCTCATGTCTATCTTACGAGGGGAAAAAAATGATAATGATATTCTAAAAAAGTAAAGATCATGTATATGTGGTGTGGTCCATAATTAAAGTAGGGTGAAAAAGTAAGGATAAAGTGATAAAAATAATGTTCTAAAAAAGTAAGTTTTAAACTGGATAATTATTTTGGGACGGAGAGAGTACAACATTTTGTCCGTACCCTCTTTTCTAAAGATATTCTTAATAGTGATTCCCACAATATATTAAATAACACATTTACTATGATAATCTCACTAAACTGCATTAAATTACTCAGAAAAATAAAAAAAAAATCTGCACATCAAACGGTTATTTAAAACTCCTCCTTTTAATTTAAAAGTATTTTAATTTTTAAATTTGTTCTGTATAATTAAATAAATTGTTCTGTATAAATCAAAAAAAACTTTATGATTATTATAATCCAAAAAGTAAAAATATTGATAGTACTTATAAGCTTAGTAAAATAATTATAATTAAAGTTTGATTTATACAAAACAAAAATATTAATGAAATATACTTCTTCCGTTCTATACAAAGAGTACTCGTTTGAAAGTTAAACTTTTTAAGAAAAAAAAGACACTTTGATTAGTCCATTAGTATAAAATGACATTTTTCTGACTTAATTTTTTTAAAATGAATTTTTTAAATGAAATTTCTCAAAATAGAACATTTGAGTCTTAACGGGTGGAGTATTTATATAACCTTCTTAGATTTCTATGCCCGTGTCTATGACACGATGTCAGTATATCTGTTTTTGTCAATTAAAATAACAGTGCCTAAATAGAAAGCGTGATTTAAAAAAAAATGTTACAGTTGAGAGGTACATTGCTTCAAGTGATAGTTGAGAGATTGTTGTTTTAAAAGGGATGACTATTCATAAAATTAATCGAATGATGTGATTTTGTAATATAAAGATAAAATATAGATAGAAAAAAAATAACTACTCATAATATTAATTGTAGATAAATTTATAATAAGGAAAGAAAAATTAAAAATTAAAAATAAATTACTACATATAATATAAATATAAAGATAAATCTCAATCGTTAATTTTTATTAAGATAATTTAATATCAACCTTTTACTCAATTACCTTGTATACGTATTAAAGTTTAATATATCTTCAAGTTTAAGAGTGGAAGGCGGTCCTCACCTCACTTTATTTTGGGTCCCATTTTGGTTAGAGTAGTCAATTCATAACTATGAAATGAATCCATCTCCGTACCAGACTTTAGTGGATCAGTTAAATTGCTTTCAGACTGATACATGACTCTATTTGATGACTAAACCATTTTCAATTTTTTTTTATTAAAGTAAACCATTAAATGCCTTAAACTAAATCAAAGCCAATTTAAATACCTACCTATAGAAATTAGAAATACCAGTTGCATCCATGATCTTTTCCAATTTAGGTTCCGTTTGTTTCACGAAAAATAACTTTCGGAAAATGTTTTATATATTTTTTGGTGTTTGATAACCTTAAAAAAATATAATCAACGTAAAAGTTTTTCTAAATCAACAGAAAATGAAGCTTTCTTTTCCAGAAAATGACTTACGGATTTATTTTCCGTAAGTCATTTTCCAAATGTTCGAGTATCCCTCCGCATCCTTCCAAAATTACACATATTTACATACACACACAATATTTCACTTAACAAATAAATTGTTTAGAAATATAAATAGAGTTTGTGCATATTATTTATAAATTATAATTTTAAGAAATATTCACTACTTCCTAAAATTAGTGTCCACTATATTATATTATTATTTAAGGATGTCCCAAACATTATTTATTTTATTTTTTAAAACAATTTTTCATATCAATTATCAAAAAAAAATATTTGTGAGCTTGAAAGAAGATGAACCTTATTGATTTGATACCATTAATGATAAATTAAGGGTTATTAAAAGAAAATTACTTATATTTCAACACTATTTTATATTCAGTATGTATATTAATATTATAATACTATATTTTGTACCCGTGCCTATGACACGACACAATTATGAGACGACGTAGTATGAGACGGTGTCAGTATTCAAAATAACCAATTTAAAATGAACACATCTCGATAATCAATTAAAACAATATGATCATCCAACTGTTGAAAAAAAATTAAAAATTAGTTTTGTAATATTTTTTTTTTTTGGAAAGAGGGGTCGTACCCTGCTAGATTTTATTAATAAAAATAAAATAACAAACTTGAAAGGGACAACCAGCCTCACCCTTATAAGAGGGAGGACGGAGGGGTCTAACCTCGAAAAGAAAATACTAACAACAAATAAAAATTAAGAAATTTGAATCTGAGATAAATGTTGGGCATCCATAATGATATTTCCATGAATCGAGCGAGTGAGATCTTATAAAGAAAAAATGTGACATTCATACCCATGTCTTTAGCAAGATTAGCAAAACCAATAATCAAATATTGTAAAAGAAAATACGAAATTTGATATGTAGAAACAATATTGTATTGGTTTTTTCTCAATAATATCAACATAATCTTCTTCTAGAGGCTTTTGCTTCACAACGACTGGTTTTAAAAAGCGAGATGCAATAATTTTGTCCAGTATTTCCACATACACGTGGGACAAATAAGATTAAGACAAATTAATTGTATTATATTAATTAAAATATAAAAAACATATTGTTTGATTTACAAAACTCAAATTAAAACTCAAAAATCATGTCACTTTTTTTTTGGTTTCTCAGATCTCAAAACCCACAAATCATAAAACCCAAATTAAAACTCAAAAATCATGTGACTAACCAGTTTGTCCCTTAGCTCAACTGAAGCAAGATGATTGAATTTTAAAAAAATGCAACATGATCATCATTTTTCGTTAAAGCAAGCTGATTGTATTTAAAAAATGCAATATGATTATCATAAGAATATAAGGAAAAGAATACAGAGAAGAAAAAAGATACAGAGTTAAAAATAAGAATTAAGTTAGATATTTCCTATATTGTTACCGAGATTCACGAAATCTAACAATATCTTGGTCAATAGTTAACTTTTTAAAAAGACTTAATCCTGACCAGCAGTTATGTTTTGTAAAAATGAATCCTGGCCAGTAGTTAACTTTTCATAAAGACTGAGCTTAATTATAATATAGATACTTTTTGTATATATTTATATATTGTTTTCCGTAACATTTTCCATATATTTTCCAAACATCCGAAAATGTTTTCCGAGATATTTTCAAAAGATTTATCAAACACCTGAAACTAAAATCTTTTCATTTTCCAGAAATCATTTCTTAAAATCATTTTCCGTAAAACAAACGAAGCATTAATGCACAGAGAGTCCACAAATACAAATTCATTGTACACAAAATTAATATTTAATTTTTTTTAATTTTATTTTGGGTAATATACTCTCTGTGTTGTGCTCTGCTATATTATTTTTACCAAAACTCTCAAATACGTTACTACGAAACAATTTTACTTTAAGGATGGGTTTTGGATATCCATCCATGATAAATTGATAATACGTTAATGCGACAAAACTTTGTAAGCAAAATTTAACTGCTCTTGTGGTCCTACCCACCCCTTCCTCCCCCTTTTGCTTCCCTCAAGATTTGGCTCATTGAACCTTTTAATTAAAACATTGGTAAAAAATATAACCTTTTTTAAAAAAAATTGTTTCAATACAATTTTTTAAAATATAGTGTTTAAAAACACTCAAATCTAAAACGTTTTAAAAATGTGTTGTTTTTACAATTAATATATTCATAAAAATAACGTCTTGAAATAGTTTTTTAAATGTGTTTATAAAAAAAATTACATTTTAAAAATGCTGCAAAAAACAACGTTTTAAAAAGCTGTGTTTTCCAAAACGATATACCAAACGAGGTCTAAATTATTATACTACTCATTTTGAAGATTAAAAATTTTGTACTAAATAAATATTCGCCTCGTTTTTAAATAATTGTCTTATTTTCTTTCTTATTCATTCTTTAAAGATTACCTTATTTCCAAACATTTTTTTTTATGAAAACTTTTTTACTAATTTACCTTTACTCTTTTAATTCACTTTAATTATGAACCTTATACACATAAATATTAAAGAAATTACATATAATATCAATGTTTATAATAGAGTGAATTGATTTTTTTTAATTCAGTGTCTATTAAAACATGATAATTATTTAGAAACAGATAGAAATAGGTTGTTAAAATATTCATTTTCCATATTAAGATCAATTATTAATGGGAATTTTAATTATTTTTACATATTAAGATCAATTATTAACGGAACCTTTGAATTCTAATAACGCCACGTTTCCTCCCTAATAAATTTGTAGTAAAAGCAGTAACGATAAAACGCCCGCCGTTTGGTCCACCAACCCTTATTAAACACAAACGACGGCAATCGTCTTAACCTTGGTTAACTCACCTCTAGTTAACTAACCCCGCTCCTCCCACCCTTTTTAAGACCATCCGCCACGTTCAACCCAAGCTACACAAATACAGAAGAGAGAAGAATATTTCACAGAGAATCAAACTCGCAAGTCGCAACAATCTCATCCGAAGAGAGAGAGAGAGACAGAGAGAAATACAGCAATGGCTTGTTATCTGGACGAAGATGAAGTCTGGAAATGTCCACAACACCCTTCCAAGCGTCGCAAGACCGGAATTTGCCCCACCTGCCTCCGTGAACGTCTCGTCACTCTCTGTCCCAACTGCGCTAACTTGCGCCCTTGCTCCTGTTGCGCCGCCGCAACAACCACAACCTCATCCTCTTCCTCATCCTCCTCCTCATTTTCTCTCTTCTCCTCCCGCGGCAGCCGTCGCGAAACTGCCAGCTCCGCTTCCGGCTTCGCCGAAGTCGGCCGTGTATCTAACCTCATCGAGAGTGAACCTGCCTTCCGGAGATCGAGGTCCCTCGCGATTCCTTTCCTCCGTTCGAGATCGAGGTTTGTAGGTGCCGGAGAAATCGGTAATAATAAAGCTCTTCCGCCGGTTAGCCGGAGTAAAATTTCGTTCTGGTCGGTATTCAAGGTGAAGAAGATTGATAAAGGCGATGAAGGAATGAATGACGGAGAATCTAAGAAGAGCGACGAATTAGCAGCGGCCGATGATTATTCGATGATGCGTCGGTCGAGATCGGTGGCAATTGGCGCCGTATCGTCTGGAGCGACGACGACAAAGGGACGGGGATGGTATCTTCCGAGTCCAATGAAGGCTTTTCGTAGCTCCAAGACATCGAAAGTTGTTCAAGAACGTTCCCCATTGCATAGAGGTTGAAATGTTGAATTGATGTTTCACTTTTTGCACTGAATATTTTAGAGTTAAAAGCTACCCAAAGCCAATTTTCGGTTTCCTTTTTTTTTTTTTCGCCCTTTCTTTGTGAAAACTATAAGAAATAACTTTGATGTAAAATTTAACAATATTTATTTAATTTAAATGATTGTTTATCTCTTATCTCTTTTAGCTTTTCTGTTTTAATTGTATACTGTATATCCCATCATTAATTGCTTACTTTTGTGGTTTGGTACTTTTGTGTTTATGATAAGTAATTAAGTACTCAAAAGTTAAAAGGTTGTTTCGTGAGAAAAAAAATTAGATTTGAAGGATTAGGCATTTTTAGTTGGGTAAAAAATTTGGATAAAACATGTGTTGATGGATTGAACTGTGAGTTTGAGAAACTCCATTTTACGAATAAATATTTATAAAATGATTTTACGGGAGAATTACTCTTTGTAGTTTAAATTGGTTTTACACAAGGGCAACCCTATTCTATTGCACTCCCGTTGTTCCCCGATATTGTTTTGTTTGATCTGATGAGATAAGAATAGTAATTAACTTTATAAATATTAGAATTGTGGTTTTTTTTTAATTAAGATTTTCAAAAATAACCATGTGAGTGAGATTATCAAAAAATAAAATCAGAAGTAAAACCATTAAGGTAAATTCTAAAAAGAAAGATTGAAAAATAAACAATTTTTTTAGAATGACAGAAAAAGAAAAAGAAAAAAAAAGGTCCTTTTTAAGGGACGAAGACTAAAAGAGTAGTTTTCAACCAAAAGTGCTCTTAGGCTCCTACCAAGTATTTTCCTTGTTTGGATTAGTTTGTTTCATTCTATGGTGGCTTTGACTGGCTGCTTTTTCCATCATTTACATGTCATTTGAGACTGTAACGTAGACCGGATAAATACCATACGAACAATTATGCAGTTAATGTGTCTGCACATACAGCTTCAACGACGTCTCAACCCACATTTAGGTGCCGTTTGGTAGTCAGGATTAAGATCGGATAGGATTAATAAGTCGAGTTGCATGATGTTCGGTACGCAATATGTGGTCGGGACTAATAGCACAAGTTATCCGGATAAAGTCATTATCCCCTCACTATTAATACCTAGAGGAGGGTGGTATTATTAAGCGCCAGGCTGTTTGGTAGTCGGATAAGGATAAGCTATTAATCCTGCTATTAGTGCCTCGCTATTAATCCTCACTTGTATATCGGGGTAGTTTTGAGATTACAAATATTAATCTCAATTTTTTTAGTGAGGCGCTAATAATACCACCCTCCTCCTTGGTATTAATAGTGAGGGGATAATGACTTTATCCTGATAACTCGTCATTAGTCCCGACCACCTATTTGTGCTTATTAATCCTATCTGGCCTTAATCCTGGCTACCAAACGACACCTCAGTGAAAAAAAAAATGGGATTAACATTTGTAATCTCAAAACTACCCCCGATATACAAATGAGTATTAATAGCGAGGGTACTAATAATACTGGGATTAATAATACTGTTTATCCTTATCCGACTACCAAACAAGCCCTTAAGGTTTCTATTCTCCCGCAATATCAAAGGCCTCATTTGGTACATCGTTTTAAAAATATAATTTTTTTTTAAAAACACAGCGTTTTTAAAACGTAATTTTTTTCTTGTAAACATATTTAAAAAATTATTTTAAAATGTTATTTTTATAAACAAAGTATTTGTTTAAAACGCTACACATTTTTAAAACGCTGCGTTTTTTTCCAACATTTTAGTAAAAATGCTCCACCAAACAAGCACCCAATTTACAAAGTTCATCCTAGGCATGCCAATTGTATGAGTTGTGATGAGTAGCGAGTCGTAACTCATTAGAATCAGAATATAAAAAGGGTCGAACCGGATCGGATCGAATTGGGTCGGGGTATGTTGCGTAACTAGTTGAAGCGGGTCAACCCAGATTTTCCCCAACAAATTTATACCTTTATTGAGTTAAATTATTCGATCAAAATGGATAACGGGTTGACCCGATTTAACCCAATCCATTTATACTTTTGGTGTTAAACGGGTTACCCGTTTTGACAAAAAACTATGTGGCATTTATAAAATACAGCCATTTGACCCGATTGATGAACATATATAGCCTTTGACTAACCAAAGAAGAGATCTGACGAAACTGTCCCTGGTCGACTAGACGACAACAGTGGTCGACTAGTCGACCACACTGGTCGACTAAGTGGTCGTCTAGACGACCATTGTGGTCGTCTAGTCGACCACTGGTTTCATCTTCGTCTTCTCCGGCGACAATGATGTTCATTTTCGTCCGACGTTCGACGTCTGGCGTCCGGCGTTCGGCGTCTGGTTCATCTTCATCTTCGTCTTTTTCATCCCCAGCCTTCATCTCCGACCAAGATCCCGCCCTAGCCTCCATCTCTGGCTAAGATCCCCATCGCAATAGCTCTCTCCCTCTGTTCCACCATGAACGCAGTCACCGGCGACGCCATGAACGCAAATGGTAGGGAAAGGGTATTGATGGCATTTGCAGATTAAAATGGCTATAAAAGTATATTTTATTTAAGTGAGGTTATAATTGACCAAGTCATCTTTGATTTGGTCATTTGTGTAAATGCCCCAAAACTATTAAAGGATTGGGTCAGGTCGTCCCGAGCGGGTTAGTGGGTTCCAGATTGTAACTGTCAGTCTTCCAATGATGGAATTAGTGATGGTTTAATCTTGAAGTCGTAAATTTGAAATAAACTTGAATGTAATGAGCAGCATTAAACTCTTTTTGTTTCTCAATTTAATTTGTTTATAATCAATGATAATGCATTTGTTTTTGATTTTATGTGGTCAGATTTTGCGTTTAAAGTAGCTTATGATATGTTCTCACTATAGCAAAACGTGGTCCCATAGAACAAAAGTAAGAAAACAAAGAAAACACATTTGATAAGGATTATGCATAATGATTTTGATGATCATAGAGTTGAACATGGTCAATAATTTGGGTTGTTAGTTTTCTTTGTGTTTCCTCTCTCCCACTAGTTAAGAAAACAATTTAATGATTAAGTGTGTTTTTTTTTAATCAATTGTTTTTGTCGTACGTTCTTACAAAGATAGGGTATCGTTTAGATTTGATGTCCTAAACTTCTTCGGTCGTTGTATAAATATTTACTTTTAGTTTCTCATTAAAATTAAGAAAATTCAACTTTTTTGTAATTAATCACACAAAGATAAACATTATTACATCCTCCCCTGTATCAATAGCCATGAGATTGAGCTCTCACGAGCTTAACTCATTTGGTTAAAAGTTAATAGATTTGGATACAGCCATGGGATTAAACTGTATTTCTAGGTAGTAGGATTAAAAGTCTCGTGCACAAAAACTTACTAAGCAACCTTGTTTAGTGTTATTAATCATATTTAGTTTTTTTATATTGGCTACTAATACTAGGAAAGGGTAAGTTTTCTTTGAGACCAAATCTTAATTTATATATAAGATGGAGACTCACTCTCTCACAGATATCTATCAATATACAATAAGCCAGAGAAAAAAGAGTTTTACAAAAATACCCATAAGACAGATTTATCTAAATTTTCGCCACTAAGAAATATGTAGTATAATACTACTCTCATTGAGTCTAATCAAATTGGTCGGCTATTGATAAAAAAAAATTGCAACTTATTTTGGGACAAATATTTTTTAAAACAAATGTTTATTTAATGGTGAAAGAAGTAAAATATAATATTATATCTGTAAGGACAAAATATGCATGACCTATTTTGGTCTTGTTTTCACCTTTCCTGATCATTAAGTTTATGCATTTTTGGAACAAAATATTCTTTAAAATTTTTGGATGCATTTTTTGGAAACAAAATATTCATAAGATTTTTGGCTTTCTTGGTCCTAAAGTTTAATAGTAATTATGGAAACAAAATCTTGGTAATATTCATTGCTTAAAAATGTGTCCTAGAGTCCTTGTCTATTTGGAAATAAAATCTAGTAATTACGATAGTGTATTTGATTACTAATTCTAATCATTTTCAATATTGAAGTTTGTTTCCTTCTTTGTGTGTAGGTCTCCTTCACAATATAAATAGAGGACATGGACAGTGGCTGAAGACACACGAACATAAAGAGAATTCAGAAAGCTGAGAGCAGAAAAATCAGAAATCTAGAAGTTGTTTCAGTTCCAGGCGTTGTGCAGAATTTTGATTGTAGTTTCAAATGTTATAACATTCGAAGCTACATTGAGTGTTGGTGCTGTTTTGACTTCCGAGCTGTTTTAGGAAGCTGTTTCTTTCTTCCCACGTTTGTTGTACCTGTTTTTCTGTGGGCTTTTTACTCTCCAAGACTTGTTGTCTTGTGAGAGTGTTTTGTTTGGTGATTTCACATAGTTTTTGTAAAACAAATCATATTATTTAGTTAAATCTTTTTGGCCATGAGCTAGATCTACAATAGGCTTGTAGATTGTTTGGTAAACATTTTTGCTTATTTCCTGCTTTAGTTTTAAAGTCTTTCGCTATGTTTAATTTTTCTGACCAATGTATCTTCCATTGTAGCTACAGTAACGAGTTACATTGGAAATTGTATTTGTAGTTTTTGCGAATCCTAATTACTATTTTTCTTGCACTATCATTTTTCAAATAATCGTTCGATTTAACATGACATACTGTTTAAGAAAAAGTTAACGTATTATGCCCTTTGATGCCTTTGAACCTTTGGCTATAATTAAAGTAAATAAATGACAATTATTTTGAAACAGATCGGATAATGGTTAATGGTTAGGGGGCGTGTTTGGAATTTGTTGGTAAAAAGCATGCGGAAGATGTGGGTAGTTGATTAAATTAAAGAATAAGAATAAGATTCAGTATTTTGGGGCCAACACAGAAAAGGGAAGGAATCACAACTTATACATCATTGACTGAAAGTATAGAGGAATTTCCCGCTGAAAGTGGGAAAGGCATGTTTCACTTTCACTGACTTGGGGGCACTCAGTGAGTTAGTTGGTGGTTCAATAAGGAAAAGGAGAGCTCACAGCTCAGTCATTTGACATTTGAGTTTACCATATTCCTCTTAATAAAATTCCACAATTTCGTCTCCAAGGAACACACCCATTTGTTTTCATCGCTTTTTTGTGGTTTGTAATTTTATTTTTATTTTTTAAACTTTTTTGTTTTGTAATTTATTCTTTTTAATGATTTTCTTACTTTTTTGCACGATCATTACTAAAAATGAAAATAAAAACCACAAAAATAAAAACTACGAATTCGAACAGAACTTAAGTTCTTGTTTGGTCTGGTATAATTTTTTTAGATTGGGCTAAATGTCATTCAAGTTTTTTTTTCTTAATACACTTACGAATATTTTTCATTGTATACGATATCCATGTTTTGTTCATATTTAAATACTTCCTTCGTTCCTAAATAATCGTTCTAGTTGATCCGGCGTACAATTTAAAAAAAAAACAATTGACTTGATTATTTATATTGGTTTAATGTATAGTTTCCTTTAATGTCCATGTGTATATGGACAATAATTAAATTAGAATGAAAAAGTAAGGTTAAAGTGATAAAATTAATGTTTTAAAAAGGTAAGTTTTAAAATGAACAATTATTTTAGCACAAACGAAAAAACAAAAGAGGATAATAATTTAGAGACGAAGGGAGTAATTAAGATAGGGACATGCATGTTTTGTAGCACCAAATCAAAGTTTATCATCAAAAGGTCTCGTATTCAACTCTCTCTAGGCAATAGGCATTAACATCCTTCAATGTGGCTCAGTATTGCAAAATAGAGATTCGTCCAAAAATTAATTTGAGATAAGATAATTTTATCATTTTTCACCTCAATATTAAATATATTACTCCCTTCGTACAAAATAAAGGGTTCATTTTAAAAAAATGATGATTACAATTTTTTTACCTTTCATCTCTTTTATCCACTTATATTACAAACATATTGGTTGTGCTAACTATTTTTGTAATTATAATTTAATTTCAAGTATATTAATGTATCTCTAATTATTAAACTTTTCAAATATAAAATCTTTACGAAGAAGAAATGAATTTAGATCAAATTATGATTACCCCCGATGTATCCGCCCAATCTCCTAGTTCCCCAACATACAAAGTGTGCATATGTCATACCCTACGTTACCATTTGTCCCATGTTACCCTCTTTCGTTAATGATCGTTTTAAAATTCACAGTAAGACCTTGTTTGGTGCAGCGTTTTAAAAATGTTGTTTTTTCAAAACGTAACATTTTCAAAACGCAGTTTTATTTTTATAAACATGTTTGGAAAACTATTCCAAAACACTATTTTTCATAAACAAAATAGTTATAAACGTAGTATATTTTTAAAACGCTATAAATTTGAGCGTTTTAAAATGCTCTATATTTTTAAAATGTTGCGTTTTAAAACGCTGCATTGAAACTCTTTTAAAGAGTTAATAATACGTTTTTTACCAACTTTTTAACCAAAACACTCCACCAAACAAACACTAAGTGACATGTAAACATATACGTACAGGGTATATTTGTCACTTTCCCGGTTTCAGTTTAGAAATTCTTTCTAGCAATCTACCAACTCCATCCCCACTTGCAAATTTGCTCACTTTTCTACTTCTCTTCTCCCACTGTCAAATTGTAGTAATTGCCATCAGCCTCATCGCCTCTTTTTCTCCCTCTGCAGTCTGCACTACCATTTGATTGCAGAAAGGAAGACTTTTTCACCCCTTTAAACCCAAATTGCAGAAAGGAATGCCCTTCATCTATTTAAACCCAGATTGCATTCGAGTAGGATTCATGAGTAGCAACAGCTAAGAGACAAGGATGAGCAGTGAAGAAAGGAAAAAAAAATGCTTCTCATTAGTCTCTCCCCAATACAACCACACTTCATCTTCTCCTTCGTCTCTCCCCAAGATTCTCAGGCATGGTCCCAGTTTCACACTTGTCGCTCCATCGACAAATTCTTCGGGCATGGTTAGATTCGAATGAGAGAGAGAGAAAAAGGTAGGGTAAGCGAGCACATGATATGGCGGAGAGAAGAAACAAAAATACCCCAGCTCTCTCCAAACCACGTTTCCCTCACTCGTTTCCCAAATCAAACAACCCTACTCTTTAATCGTCGATTCCAATCAAATCAAACGCCCTATGTTGCTTCTTCGATGGGTCCTTTTCATCCTGACGACTTTGCCGACAGCAGCGTAAATCACAACCCAGTGTTTATCAAATCCCAGCATAAATCACAGTTAACAGTACCACTTTCCCCAGTGAAGCAACAATCTTTCTCTATTATCCTTCTCTCTCTTCGTTGAAGCAGCAACTTAGCATCCAGATTTACTTTTTTATTTTTTAATCTGGGTTTCTCAAAGAATTTAGGGAGAAAAGAGACAATGGGGAGTGGATGTGGGGATCTTACTTTCAAGCATGTTGGTTTAATTTTGAAAGTAGGCTGTTGGGGGTTTGATTCAAGTCGATGGAAGGGATAAAGATAATGGCGTGTTTAACCAATTTTTACTCTAATTATAAATTTACCGGATTTGTGGAAGGGTATGAAATGGAAGATAGCAAGAGAGATAACTTTTGAAGTGAAACCCATAAATGTAAATGACCAAAATGCCCCATAGGACAAAGGGTAATGTCACGACCTTTCCAAAGGTTTATTCTTCTATCGTATTATATTATGTCATAAGCTTATAAGCATTTTCTTTTTAAACATATTCTTTAATCTTCACTATAAATAAGCTCATAAAAGCTTTATAATATAAACTTATTTTTAATATTTTTATTCTTTAATTAATTAAATAATAATATAATAAAGAGAGTAAAAGTGGGTTACTATAAAAAGTCTTCATCATCAATCAGTTGAAAAATTACAACCGGTTTATATCTTCTATTGCCACTTAAGTATTCTACAATGGTTTTCAAATTTCTTCAACCGGTTTATACAATGCATAAACCTTTTCTCAAGCTTCATTGGAGTTGCTATAAGGTATGATATAGGCACACTTCTATGATGGGGGACTATGGAATTTGGTGGATATATCGGGATGTATTCATAATTTGGCCTATTATTTAGTTAAAGAGAATAAAGCTCTAATTCTTTCTCAATTAAAATTAAAGTTCTATAAACTTTATCTTTTACACTTTTGAAAAAAACAAGTAAATCAATATATGAAAATTTCATCCGTGCAGAAATTTAAATTAATTTTAAGAAAGTAAAATGTGAATTTTTTTTATTTTTCTTTCTGGGAAGGAGGGAAACTCTTTTTTTATATGGTTAAAAAACATTTTTCCCATTTACGCTGTCAGATTTCCACAATGGACTGGCTAATTATTTAGTCTTTTACTCAAGACATCCAAGTCTGACTATGCAATAACCTCAATTTGAGGTAATAAAATAATTAAACTGGAGAGTGGAGACGAACTTCTCTGACTTTCTACACCTCAAGTATAATGCTTATTACAGAGGATCCATTACTAACTCCGCGTAAAGTGATAAATAAAACTAGGGGTGGAATCGGGACGGATCGGTCCGATACTTTTCATCTTAATCCTGTTTTGATAGAATTTGGAATTTTAATTTTCTTTTTGATTTTGTTTCTAATAAGTGTTGGGATCCGTCGAATTGGGATCCCGTCAATTCGGGAAATAAAAATCTCGTAATCCTGATTATAATATTTATAAATAATATTTTTTGACACTAAAATATTTTTTGAATGTCTTCATCATGAGTAAGATTTTAGATTATATATTTACAAGTATACTTAAATATTTACTTAATGGTGGGTATTGTTGAATGTGTCATTATGAACAAAATGCACCCCTCAATTGCAGGAGATGAGCTACACTAAGTGTAAAACATGATAGACAAAAAAAATTATAACATTGTGAAAATAAATTTAACAAATATCATTATGTAATTTTACCAAACATAAAATAGATATTGTTTAACACTCATAATATTTATTAAAAAAATAGTCAAGACGGGTCGAGATTCAGAAATCCTGACGGGATTGATAGTCAGGATGGGTCGGGAATCCCGACGGGATTAATAATTATTCTGAATATTGTCTCGAAATAAGTTGGGACGGGAAAAATCCCGATAAAATCAAAATCGGGATTTGTTGGGATCGAGAAATATCAGGATAGGATCGGCCCTAAATAAAACCAATATAATGCCTTGAAGTTGACGCTAAACCCTTTGAAATAAAAAGCTTAACTGTTTTTTTCAAAAAAAAAATTATATTTGTAATTATAATTTAATCAAACCAAACTAAAACAACATTCATTAGATCTCGACTATTACTCCCTCCGTTTTGGGTAAAAAATAAAGTGAGAAGCTATTTTCACTATTATTTTCACTTATTCTCTGCATCCGTAATCACTGCATTATATATATATATATATATATATATATATATATATATATGTTTGGCCAAAACTACTCCTTAAGTACTTGTCCATTTGAAGTTGATCCATACTTTACTAATTACCTTATAACATTATTTTTTAATTTAAACATCAATGAAAAATATAGTTATTTTATTTATATTTAACATTTTAATTCTCAACAAACATAGTACTTATTCTATTTTTCCGTAATAAATATGTTTAGTCAATTTTTCTAATCACTCACGTCTAATATTCCATTATCATAGAAGTAATATGATTAATACATTTTGAGCTAACTTAAGCCCAAAGAGCCCGGCAGGGCTAGAGTTAAAAGGGCATGCAAATTAGGTCGGTGTGTCTTCAGAGCGGTGACGGGCGGGCGGTTGGTCAAGGTACCTCGCGGGGGGAGGCTTAATGGCCCAGCGAGTGTTGAGGAGGCGAGCATGATTTAATTATGCGTCGTGGCGTATTCGAAGTTATCTATATTTGGGCAAGGCTGTTTGTTAAAAGCTAGGGCGGTTATGTCAGGAAATCCTCAATCAATACATTCCCATCAATGGGTTAGTTATTCGCCTATCATTAAGGGCCATGAAGATCATGGGCAGTTAATGGCATTATGGGCGATTAATAACGGTTATTGGCATGATTAAGCCTCCCAGGTAAATATAAAAACAAGGCGAGAATGTGATGAGAGGTATGCGCAATCTTATTTCCTTAGCCTAAACTACGTCAAATTGTGAACTTATTGTACTAATTCACACCGTAGGAGGCTTTGCGAGCGAGTGCCCTTGCCGATTCACGTTCGTTCTTCTTCATTTCGAGTTGGGCTCGAAAGGCGTAGCACGTTGAAAGCAAGGTGCTTGGATTGGGCTAATTCAGTGGGTCCAGATTATCTTGGACACATCAGTTGGTTCCGTTGCCGGGAAAGAGTGGTTTTACGGCATCAAAAGTTCAGTGAGATATTCTTTATTGATAAAGTTCTATTCATGGCGGAGAATGGAGTTCTTGGTGGCGATGGCGATCCTTGATCCTTGAGAGGAGGCACGGAATCACGGCTTTGTCAGGCTGCTGGGAATAATGTCCCTCACGGCGTCACGTCATCAGTTGAATCAAAGGCGTGGAGTTGATTCGATGGCTGAAGTCTGTGAAGCGGTTGGGTTGGCACATGAATTTCGTGAGGAGGCTTTACGCGAGAGAGCCATCTATCTCGGCCGGATCATCAACTCGACTTCAGTTTGATTGCTATGGGCAAACCACCATTGCCCATCGAGTTAGATCCATTTGCCGCGGCTTTGCTCGGCGGCAAGTATGGCACCGGGAATTTCACGTCTTGGGAAATCGGATGAATCCTATGGTCGTTCATTCACAACCACGGGCATGATGGTTACAGCGTCTGGGCAACCCGAGGAAAAAGGCCAGTCATAGGGTTGTCCCCAGCGTCCATTCAAGGTTGGGTCCTAGAATTGGTGAGGATTCGGCTCAATCACGTCGTCGCCGACGTTCGCCTTCACCTCAGAGGTCGCATGCTCGCAGACATCGTTCACCATCACCACGGCGATCCGTGCTGCATAGTCGCCGATCCACGATCACCTATGGTTTCTTATGCTCGGAGCAGAAAACTTCTCGGGCGGTCTCATCAATCAGTGCACCTTATTGCGCGGCCCATTTGGAGTACCTCGAGGGGACAGTGGGCGCGGGCGGGTGGGGGCTCACAGAGCCATTCTTTGCTATGGGACCCCTACGGGGCCTCGATCGTGAGTAGTGCGACCTCGGCTCGGGGGTGGTTTGCTGCTGACCATTAATATGCATGATTTCGAGGAATTGAGCCTTGGGATGGAAGCACGGGAACAAGGCAAGGCTCACAGATGGAAATTTTGCAGGCACGTCTGCTTGGATTGGCCAGTGGATCGAGAATGCCCTTAGCGGTTTGATTTTCCCCAACATTAAGGAATACACGGGCAAGACCAAAGCTAGGGACTGGTTGATGTCTTTTGAGTCCCAAATTGGTTTGGTAAGGACTTTGGCAGATTAGAACCTTTGTGGCGGCTCGATCAACAATTGAAGGCGGATTTGCGAGAACAAAATTTTTGGTAGATTCGGAGCTATTTGGTTCATTAGCTAAGACAAGGGGGCTTGTCTAAGGTAAAGGGGCACGTGAGTCACTTGCGAGTTACAGAGAGGTTGCAAGGTCCTTGAGCAGTTCGGGTTTGGCCAGAGCAAGAGGTCACGTTGTGTTTTGAAAGCGGAGTTGTTAGAGGCGAGGCGGTTTGCGGTCGAGT